>CAUYUJ010019488.1:122353-137353 GCA_963575745.1 Prorocentrum cordatum
ATCGCCTCGCGTCGCCTCCTCCCCCAGTACCTTCCCCTCCTTCGCCTCCGCCGACCCCCTTCGCCTTCCACTTCTCCTCTTCCGTCCGCCCGCCCCCACCCCTTCCCCGTCCTCCTCCCTTCCCTTTTCTCCCCCACCAACTCCTCCCCCTCCTCTTCCTCACATCATCCCCTACATTCCTTTTCATTATAAGCAACTCCTCCCAATCGCACCACCAAACAAGCACTCAGCGCCGCTAACCCTCGTTTCCATCACTTGTAACAGGAACACGGGCGGAGGCCGGTTGGTCTTCGAAATGTGTCTTTCGCCACAGAGGTCAACCACGACGACTACCAGGAATGTAGGCTCGTGCAGCTGTATACAGATGGAGGACGGCTTCTTTATAGAATGGGACTCTCGCTTGAGGCCACCTTCAACACAGTCAGAAGTGCACACGCGTGCATCACCTACACGTATGGGGGGGGGCGGTTCCTTTTCAAAATGGGGCTCTCACGAAACACGTCGCTGATCCCTATGATCGTGTCTTGTCGCGTGCTCCTGAGGAGGAGGAGGAGGAGGAGGAGGAGGAGGAGGAGGAAGAGGAGGAGGAGGAGGAGCAGGATGAGGAGGAGGAGGAGGAGTACAACCTTCTCAAAGGGGGCTCTCGCCCGCATGGTATGCCCATCGGGTGCTCTTCTCTCCAGGGGGCGCATCCAGCGGTGGAAGGGAAGCTCTGCAGCTACAGGATCTTCTGAGGGAGCTTGGGACGGGATGGGCATTCACAACGGCGCTTGTAACTCTGGGATTCATCGTGGTCCTCCTCCTCCTCCTCCTCCTCCGCTTCTACTCCCCACTACCACTCATTTCCATTTCGTCCGCTTCCTCCTCCTCCTCCTGCTCCTGCTCCTGCCTCTCTCCCCCTCCTCTCCTCCTCCTCCCCTCCCTCCTCCTCTCCCTCCTCCTCCCTGCTCGTTTATTCCCTTCCTCCTCCTCCTCCTCCTCCTCCTCCTCCTCCTCCTCCTCTTCTCCTCCTCCTTCTCCTCCTCCACCTGCTCCTCTTCTTCCTCCTCCTCCTCCTCCTCCTCTTCACCTCCTGCCGAGAGGAGGGGGAGGAAGAAGAGGCTGTCCTTGGTGTCGGTGTCGGCGCCGGCTGGGTGTGTCGTTTCGGCTATTTTCCTTTGCATTCACTTTATGCGTCTTGGTCCAGGATGTTTCCTGGTGAGAGGTCGGTATAGTGATGCTCGAGCGCCGACCATGTTTGGGCTGTTTGCATCCATGTGACGTCGTTCTGTTGTCCCTCGATTGCGTCTCTGTGCGTAGTCGGTGGAGGTCTGGTCTGCGTTGGCGCAAGCACGCGTTGACTACGTCGCCCCGGCGCTTGTGTTGGCCACCGTGCTACCGCTGTCCCCACTGGCGCCGGGTGAGGTCTGGTTGCCAGCGTTGCACCCGCCATGTCCATGTTGTTCGGCCGCAGCTTGCGATTCTAGAGGCCACGCGCCGTACTTCTCGCTTGTGTGCCGTCACCCAATTGTCGACGCCGTGAGGCTTCACAAGGTGCTCTGCTCGCCGTGTCGCTCTCTAAGTGTATCCGGTCCAAGGTTCCAACGGGTCTGCACTTGTACTGCCTTCGCCGCTCTCGCTGTGCATGCCGGGCGTAGACAATGTTTCGCGCTGAAGTGGGTTGCTGCCTGCGTCGTCGCTGGTGTTGTTGGTGTTGTGGACGTTGCCTGATGCCTCGTGCTTTGGCCTGTCGACAGCAGAGGGCCTCTGGCTTATGTGACGGTATGATTATATTGTGTTGCGCGTCGCCGCGGCTTTCTAATGGTCATGCGCAACATGGGTCATTGTGTTCGTCGAAGGTGCTGCCAGAGGGGCGCCGTGAGCCGTCTCTGCTCCATAGAGGGTTGTCGGTGTTACACTGTTGTTGAACAGCCAGAGTCGGTGGCCCCGAGGGTAGTACTTGCTGGTCAGCTCTTGTTTGCGAAGCATGAACGATGCCCATGCTGCTCTCGCGCGGTGCTGACGATCCATGTCAATCGGCTCATGGAAGCTGAACAGGTGGCCGAAGAATTTGACACTGCCATCGTATGGAATTATTTCTTTATCCATGTCGTGGACACGTGCAGTGCGTGAGCTCGTCCTCCTCGTCCTTCTCGTCCAGTTGCTTAGTATGCTTGATTTGCGCGGGTGGTGTCGTCGATCATCGTAATCAGACGCGGGGGAGTCTGGCTGGACAGGAGCACGTCGTCGGCGAAACGTGGGTTGGGCAGCGTGGCGGTGATCGTGAATCCCATTTGAACTCCCTCATTTCCCGCTGCCACTCGGAGACCATCAGGCCAAAGTTGTGCTGTAGAAGAGCGTTAAAAAGTAGGGAGCTAGGTGGATCGCCCCAGAAAATGGGCCAGGAGGGCGAATGAGGCCAAATCCGCTCTGTCCCCCGACCCCTCCCAGACCCCTCCTGGGGTCCATCTGGTGCAGTTTCCACCGTGGATCAACTTTTCACGGTCCTGGGGCCCGAGAACGGCCCTCAGAGACCGAAAAAAAAAACAAAAAACTTCCGGGTCCTCGAACCTATCCGGCCTTCCTGCTGGCCACAACCAATGCTGGGCCACCTCAGATCCCCAGGCGGCTCCGAGCAGCTCCAAGACCTACGACCCAGCGACGTTAAATGTTTAGGCACTTGCCCATCTACTACAACCTACAGCCCACCTACGACACCAATCCACCTACGACCCAGCGGGTCGTAGGCGGGGTGGTGTCGACTGGTTCTTGGTCGATCCTCCCCCTACCCCATCCCTGCCCCTCCCCCTCCCCTCCCCATCCTCCTCCTCCTCCTCCTCCTCCTCCTCCTCCTCCTCCTCCTCCTCCTCCTGCTCCTCCTCCTCCTCCTCCTCCTCCTCCTCCTCCTCCTCCTCCTCCTCCTCCTCCTCCTCCTCCTCCTCCTCCTCCTCCTCCTCCTCCTCCGCCTCCGCCTCCTCCTCTCAAGATGTAAGCAGATGGCCAGAGGGGGGTCTGGAGGGTGAGCAGAGGGGCGTCGGTCGGCTCCAAAGGAACGCTGGTCCGCCCCCGAGCTCCTGCTTGCATTTCTTCGGCTTGCACCTGTCGGAGTTTACGATGGCAACCCGCAGCCTGGACGGCTCCGGCTCGCTGTCGGGCCTGCCTCTCCGGCTCATACGGCCGCCCTGCCCCCCCGCGCGGCAGCCCGCGCAGCTCCGAGCCCAGACATCTCGAGCGCGCGGTGGCGAAAGGGGCGTCCTTCGGGTGGCGCGTCCGGTGTCGAGGAGAAGTGTCTGGCGTTAGGCTCGTGATGTTCCAAGGCGCCTCAACATGGATCCCAAAACATCCGCCACTGTGCCGCTGGGCACGGAGTGGGCGTATCCCCGGGTCCTGGGCCCAAGCCTCTGAGCCTCAATCCTCACTCCTGGAGGCTCTTCCGAGGGCCCGGACCCTTCGCTCTCAAATCTCCTGGGGCTGCCCGCGTGCCCCCTGGGGCTGCCCGCGTGCCCCCTGGGGCTGCCCGCGTGCGCCCTGGGCTCCAAGACGGGCCAAGAGGGCCCCGAGCGGCCTCCAAGACGGCCAAAGAGGGCCCCCGAGACGCCCAAAGATCGGCCGAAGATGCCCAAGATGTCCTCAAGATGGCCCCGGAGGCCTCCAAGACGCCCCAAGAGGCCTCCAAGACGGCCCAAGAGGCCACCAAGAGGCCTCCCAGACGCTCCGCTCCAAGAGCTCCTCCAGGAGGGCCCAAGAGCTCCTCCTGAAGGATTTGGGCATTTGCGCCTTTCGGGATTCCGACGGCTGAAGACGGCCGAAGAGGCCCCCAAGATCGCCCCAAGATCGCCCAAGAGGCCTCCAAGAGCGCCCCATGACGACCCAAGAGGCCTCCAAGACCGCCCGAAGAGAGCCCCAAGACGGCCCAAGAGGCCTCCAAGACGCCCAAGATGGCCTCCAAGACGGCCCCGAAGCGCCCCAAGAGGACCCCAAGTCGGTTCAGAAGAGGCCCCGACTCCCGACGGCGTCAGACGAGCTAGGAACCCACCAAGATGGCCAAAGTTGGCTCGAAGCTGGCCCAAGACGGCCCAAGAGGCCTCCAAGAGGGCCTCCAGGAAGGCCAAAAAAGACTAAAATCACTGAATGTCCTAAGGTTTTTGAAGGATTTTGACACTTGCTTCTTTTCGGCCTTCCGACGGCCCGAGACGGCCCAAGAGCCCCCAAAGATCGCCCAACGATCGCCCAAAGATCACCCAAAGAGGCTTCCAAGATGGCCCCAGAACGGCCCAAGAGGCCCCCGAGGCGGCCCAGGAAGCCTTTAAGACACCCAAAATGGCCTCCAAGACGGTGCTGGAACGTTCCAAGAGGGCCCCAAGTCGGCCCAGAGAGGCCCCCCAAACGGCTTCCGACAGCGTCAGACGGGCCGGGAGCCCACCAAGACGGCCGAAGATGGCCCTAAGATGGCCCAAAACGGCCCAAAAGGCCTCCAAGAGGGCCTCCAGGAAGGCCCGAACAGGCCAAAATCATTAACGTCCAACGAGTGTTTGAAGGATTATGCCATTTGATTTTTGCTCGGCCTTCCGACGGCCTGAGACGGCCCAAGTGCCCCCAAAGATCGCCCAAGAGGCCCAAGACGGCCCCAAGAGGCCCCCAAGACGGCCCAAGAGGCCACGCTCAAGATGGCCTCCAAGACGGCCCAAGGGCCCTCCAAGACGTCCTCCACGAAGGCCCGAAAGGGTCAAAATGGCCTCCCGACGGCCAAGATGACCTTCAAGATGCCCACGTGTTCCCCGAAGGCTTTCCAAACCGATTCGGGGAAAACATGGTCCGATAGTTTGGCAGGTCTGGCCTCAACGTTCGGCCACATAGACGCTTCCAAAAAGGCAGGGGGCGGCGGTGATTCGCCGTAGGCGTCTTGGATAAGAAGGGGCGCCATAAAATCTAGGGAATTATCCCCTCTTGGCCGCCCCCGACGTGGGGAGTCTTTCCTCACGTCGGCCCCAAAGAGGTCCCAGGCCCATTCCCCAGGACGGGCGTTTCATCCCGAGTCGCTAATAAGACATTAAGCAACGAACAAAAAACAAAACAGCAGCAACAACAACAACAACAACATCAACAGCAACAACAGCAACAACAACAGCAACAACAACCGCAACAACAACAACAGCAGCAGCAGCAACAGCAACAACAACAATAACAATAACAACAACAACAACAACAACAACAACAACAACAACAACAACAACAACAACAACAACAACAAGAACAACAACAACAACAACAACAACAACAACAACAACAACAACAACAACAACAACAACAACAACAACAACAACAACAGCAGCAGCAGCAGCAGCAGCAACAACAACACCCCTTGGGGGTATATCTTCCTTACCTGCCACGTGTATTTAGTGCAGCCCCTAGAACAAGGGAAGAGAGGACGGGTGGAAGGGGGAGGGAAAATACTGGAGCACGAGAGAACTCAGCAGGAGGGGGGCAAGGGGCGGAAAACAAATGGTATAACCAGACGGGCAGATCGGGTGGGCAGACCCATAGCGGGCAGGTCGGGAAAACGGGCCCAGGCGACGAGGTCGAGCAGGCGGGTTGCTGAAGCGTGGGTCCTGCATGAATAGCGAGGAAGTCTCGAGCGATAGCGCGATTCCTATCGTGAGGAAAGCCAGCGTGGGCCACGAAGGGCACAAAATCCGAGGCCACAGTGCGACGGGGCCGCTGAGGGCAGCACCGGGGCCACGAAGGGCAGCGAGGGGGCCACAAAGGGCGACAGCGGTGCCACGAAGGGCATGCATATGGGGCCACGACGGGCGCGAGCGAGCGGGGGCCACGAAGGGCATTCGTATACGGCCACTGAGGGCAGCACCGGTGCAACGAAGGGCGACAGCGGGGCTGCGAAGGGCATGCGTATGGGGCCACGACGGGCGCGTGCGAGCGGGGGCCACGAAGGGCATGCAATGCGGGGCCACAAAGGGCAGCGACGGAGCCACTGAGGGCAGCAACGGGGCCACGAAGGGCAGCGAGCGAAGGCGACCGCGGAACCAGTACGGGCAGCGAGGGTCATCGAAAGCGGGCGAAGGGCAGCAAGCGGCGACTGCAACCATTAACGGGCTGGGCTGGTTGGGCGGGCAGGCCCCGACGGGCGGGTCGAGCGGGCGGGTCGTTGAAGCGTGAGTCCTGCTTGAACCGCCAGGCAATATGTAGCGGGAGCGTCGTTCCTGAGTGTCGAAGACCGGCATCTGAATAAACTGTGGAAATATCCAGCGAAGCGGTTCGGTGGTAAGTTGCGAGAAAGTCCCAAGCGAGAACGCGATTCTGCAATAAACTGTCAAAAAGGATCAAGGGGAAGCCGCGATTCGGTGGTAAATCGCCAGGAAATCCCAAGCGAGAACGCGATTCTTCAATAAATTGTGCGCAACTATCTGGCGGGAGCCGTTGTTGTTGTTGCTGTAAACCGGAGGCCAACGACACAGGTCGAGCCTTAAGACTTCCCCTGATGAAAACAAGGTGCGAGGCCCGGGAGGGGCACTTCAGTCGAAAAAAACAATGTGCACCTGGCGGGGAGGATCAACAATAATCATTCTGCAAAATGAAAATTCAACGACAACAACGACAATAATAACAACAACAACAACAACAACAAACATCTTATCCTCATGCGCGATGTTTCCACACGAAACATGCGTCCATCATGATAACCATCCACATCATGGGGGACTCTTGTTCTATAGCGGGGTCCGTTATTCCCATTCCCAGATCTCCCGCCCAATGAGGTCTTGCGAACACCTCCTCCGAGGAATTTCAACATATCCCGGCTCGAAAACGCATGCCCGCGCCTTGCTGCGCCGAAGCGAGACCGCCAGTGGAACCCCAGCGAAGGGTAAAGCACTAGGAAGTATCGAACGACAGGGTTGCCCTGGTGGGGATGGGGGCTGTCAGCGGTGAGGTAAGGACCTGGCCCTGAATAAAAAGGGAGGAAGTCTCGAGCAGGGCTGCTGTTGTTGCTGGGAGCGGCGCCAATGCTGAAGAGAGTAGGGCGCTAGTCCAGCGTAGAACAAAACGAAGTCTCGAGCGGGAACGCTGGTTTTGTTGGGACGGCGGCTTTCGGCGGCGAGGAGGAACACAGCCTTGAGTAAGAAGGGAGGTACATCGAGCGGGAGCTGTGGTTTTGTCGGGACGGGGGCTGTCGGCGGCGAGGAACAGCACCGTCCCGATGAAAACGAGAGGAAATCTCGAGCGGGAGCGTTGTTCTTGCTGGGAACGGCGCCAATTCAAAAGAGAGTAGGGCGCCAGTCCAGCGTAAAACGGAAGGAATCTCGGGCGGGAGCGCTGGTTTTGTCGGGGCGGCGGTTTTCGCTGGCGAGGAGGAACACCGCCTTGAATAAGAAGGGAGGAAGCATCGAGCGGGAGCCGTGATTTTGGAGGGACGGGGGTTGTCGGCGGCGAGGAACAGCACCGTCTTCAAGAAAAAAGGAGGAAGCGTCGAGCGGAAGCGTTGTTCTTGCAGGGAGCGGCGCCGGTTCAAAAGAGAATAGGGCGCCAGTCCAGCGTAAAACGGAAGGAAGTCTCGGGCGGGAGCGCTGGTTTTGTCGGGGCGGCGGTTTTCGGCGGCGAGGAGGAGCACCGCCTTGAGTAAAAAAAGGGAAGCCTCGAGCGGGAGCGTTGTTTTTGCTGGGGGCGGCGCGAATGAGAGAAAGACTAGCGCGCCAATCCAACGTAAAACGGGAGGAAGTCTCGAGCGGGAGCGCTGGTTCTGTCAGGACGGCGGCTTTCGGCGGCGAGCAAGAACACCAGCCCTGAGTACAAAATGAGGAAGTCTCGAGCGGGAGCGTTGTTGTTGTTGGGGGGCCGGTTTTGGCGGTCCCCAAAACCGCTTGAGCGTAAGCCTCATTTTCAACAAAAATGTAGCCGGCGCCTCGGCGAGAGCGCCAAAGCGCCTTTAAGGGATCCAACAATAATAACTGTTTAGTAATTAACATTCAACAAAACACTGCCGTCGCGATTTCTTCCTGACTCAGGGGGGGTCTGGGGGGAACGGAGGAATGGAAACCTGAGGGGAAGGGTACCTCTTTTTCGCCGCACCACGGCGGCGGCGCCAGGGGCCTCAGCCGCCCGACAGCGGCCGGTGCCTCTTCTCGTCGGGCGCGTTGGGGTTCCCAGAGGCATAGAACTCGCGGAGGAGTTCCACGGCCTCGCAGAGGGGGGGGCAGAAATACGACGCTGCCTGGAGCTTGTCGCGCAGGGCACTGGCGGCCACACACAGAGAGAGCGGGAGGTCGCCATCGCTCGGTCGTCCCTTCCCCGTGCCTGTTTGGGTCTCGTGCGCGTTTTTTTCTGCTCGATGGTCCAGGCTGGTCCTCGATGGCCCTCGCCGCGAAAAATGCACACGTCCGAGCGATACCAAGACCGACCGTCCCCGCATTCCTATAGGCACACCACGAAAGAATCTTAGGACAAAACAGCGTTCTAAGAAAAAAATGTTCTTAGAGGATAAAAGTGATGTTTTGAAACAAGACCGTGTCGGTCATAATGTTCTAGGAAACAGGTCTGTGCAAACGGTCATAATGTTCTAGGAAAAGATCTGTTCAGACCACAAAAGGTTCTCAGAACACTCTCTGGTGGGCCCATGGGCACTCTGGGACGCCTCGCCGCTGCCCGAGAGAGCAGGGCCAGAGGGCCCCCGACCCAGAGGCAGAGCCGACGGGTCTCCCCCCACCCACCGGGGGGGCTCCCAGGGGGCGGCACATCTGCCGGCAGGAAGAGGAGGCGGCGGGCTCGCGGCTCGAAGAGCAGGACATTACACGTCGGTCGGACGAAGTAGGTAAAAAATAAAGTAGGAAGGCGGATATCGTGAATTGGGTCCAGGCCCTCCCAGAGAACAACAAATCACAGCAAAAGCATGTCGATTCTTGAAGTAAGAAGGCGCTTGAAGTAGATTGGGATATGGGAATCCAAAAAATACCCACTTTCAATGACCGGCGTGTATGTTGCTCCCATCATACTCAAAGACCGCGTCCCAAAAATAATTCCGAGCACACAGAAAGGCATCGAAAAAGTGTCGAACGGGTATCGCATCCCAAGGCCCCACACGGGAAAACCTTGAGGTTTCGATACTTTCCTGGTGCTCGAAATGATTCCGGTGATCAAGGGGAAAGTAAGTTAGAACATCATGAGAGTAGCAGGTTCGTGTCGTGTGAACGCGGCGGCGACCCCAGCGCTTGCGTTCGAGGCTGAACAGCGCCAGTGGCCCAGAATCGACCGATATGAAACGATCTGCGCTATCGGGAAGCCGACCTTGCCAAAGGTTGAGAGGCCCGCGCGGTGTCAGGAGGAGGAGGAGGAGGAGGAGGAGGAGGAGACGGAGGAGAATGGGGAGGAGGAGGAGGGAGGAGGAGGAGGAGGAGGAGGAGGAGGAGGAGGAGAGGAGGAGGAGGAGGAGGAGGAGGAGGAGGAGGAGGAGGAGGAAGGAGGAGGAGGAGGAGGAGGAGGAGGAGGAGGAGGAGGAGGAGGAGGAGGAGAGGAGGAGGAGGAGGAGGAGGAGGAGGGGAGGAGGAGGAGGAGGAGGGGAGGAGGAGGAGGAGGAGGGGGAGAGGAGGAGGAGCGGAGGAGGAGGAGGAGGAGGAGGAGGAGGAGGAGGAGGAGGAGGAGGAGGAGTGAGTGGAGGAGGAGGAGGAGGAGGAGGGGCGGAGGAGGAGGAGGAGTGGAGGAGGAGGTAGGAGGAGGAGGAGGAGGAGGAGGAGGAGGAGGAGGAGGAGGAGGAGGGAGGAGGAGGAGGAGGAGGGGAGGAGGAGGGAGGAGGCGGAGGAGGAGGAGGAGGAGGAGGAGGAGGAGGAGGAGGAGGAGGAGGGGGAGGAGGAGGAGGGAGCCGCGTCCACTGCGGTGCCGTCTTCGTGTTCGTGCCGAATGGACGCCTGCTTCACGGCCTTGGGGCGGACGACGGATGCCCAGGGGAAGGAGGACCCCTCGGCGTCCTCGCGAGGGCCAGGCTTGGCCGGGGACGGTCTCGCAGACCCCGACGACCACATGTGCGCGCGGCGACGCGGCGCAGCGGCGTCATCTGGATGCGGACTGACAACTCGGGGAAACGCCTACGTTTGCCCAGCGTTTTTCTTGAGAGAAGGAGGCTTCGAGGAGAAGGGGGAGGCCTCGAGGAGGAGGAGGACGAGGCTTCGAGGAGAGCAGGGAGACCTCGATGCGAAGAAAGAGTAATCCGCGAGGAAGAGGAAGAATATTCGACAATGACAAAATAAGAAAAAAAGGAAAAAGAAAAGGGTCTCTCCTCTTCTCTCCTGTAGACTCCTCGTGTCGTCCCTGCTCCGCGTTTTCCCCCACGTGTGCCCTCCCTCCGCTTCCATCACCCTCGACGTCGAACGGCCTGCGTTTACAACTCGGCACGGTCATCAGGGTGGCTGGTGAGACATCAGGGCCCTTGGACGCGAACAATGAAGCCGACCTTGGATAAAACCATGGCCCAGGGCTGCAGGAACGACGATCGGACAAAGAGAACGGTCTGCTGACCAGCGGCAGAGGCCAGAGACGTGACGGCACGATGCAACTTGTGCAGGCAAGCTGTAAGAACGCGAAGGCGCACCAAAGACAGCAACAACAGCAGCAGCAGCAGCAACAACAACAACAATCATGGTAAGACTGCTCGTTCTTATCTGCTCGCGTGGCATTCAACATGCATCGCAAGCCCTCGGTGCCCGCCGTTTCCGTTTTCGATCGTACCCCCTTGGGGGGTATTATATGGCTACCATGGCTACCTGCAACGGGTTGTTCATGCAGACCCTACGGCAGCGGAAGAGAGGACGGATAGAAGAAAGGAACACAGGGGAGGGAGGAGGATGGAGCACGAGAGGGGGAGTAGCAAGGGGGGAGCTTGGAGCAGAAAACACGTGGCAGAACCAGACGGGCACATCGGGCGGGTAGACCCTATCAGGCGGGTCGGGAAAGCGGGCCCAGGCGGCCAGGTCGAGCACAGGGGTTACCAAGAGTGCGTCCTGCACGAATCGGAAGGGAATCTCGAACGATAGCGCGAGTCCCAAGTAAATCGTTAAATAAACGAAAGCGAGACCGAGACTCCTGAGTGTCAAATGCACGGTGCCTGAATACATTGCCAGGACTTCCCACGCGAGAGCGCGAACTTTTCTATAACTTGCACGGAAATCCCGCGCGAGAGTGCGACGTTGGAAATAAATTAAGAGGAAATATCAGGCGGGAGCCGTTGTTGTTGCAACTCGGCGGCCAGTGGCGCAGTTTGAGCAGGAAGACTTTCCCCGATAGAAGAAAGGGAACGTGCCCCAGAAGGGCCACTTGGATCAGCAAGCAACGATTCTTCCAATGTGAAAGTTCAACAACAACAACAACAACAACAACAACAACAACAACAACAACAACAAGAATAAGAAGAAGAAGAACAACAACAACAGCAGCAACAGCAACAACAGCAACAACAGCAACAACAGCAACAACAGCAACAGTCATTCCAAGACTGTTCGCTCCTACCGCCCCCCCGTCATTCACTATGCATAACCCAAACCCTGGATACCCGCCCTCTGCGTCTTCGATCGTACCCCTTTGGGGGATTATATTCCTTCCTGGCCACGTGTAATTGGGGAAGCCCCTAAATAGGGAAAAAGGAAAGACAAAAAGGGAAGACGAAGGGATCGGAGGAAGGGAGGGATTAGAGGGGCAAGAGGGAGGGACGACGATGATTTGTGCCGCGAGTTGCGATTCAGCTTGCGCCATGGCTTGCGCCAGCCATTCCAACACAGGTTAACAAAGGCTTCGCCATGGGTCGCGCCATAAACAGCGCCATAAACAGCACCGTAAACAACGCCATAACAGTTGTAGCCGGGGGCCCAGGGGCACAATTTGGCCCGGATGACTTTCCCTGTCAAATGAACAGGGTGCGAATGTCAAGGGGCGTACTTTGACTGAGAAAAACAATGCGCACCGGTGGGGGGGACCAACAGAAATCATTCTTCATGAATGAAAGTTCAACATCAGCTGACGTGCGAGGGGGAGGGAATCGGCCCAGGAGGAGGGAGGAGCAGGAAGGTAAGAGTGCGAAAGTTCGAAGAAGTCCTAGGCGAAAGCGCCATTCCACAAGGAAGTCTCGGGCGGCAGCCCACGACAGGCGGGCGATCCTCTGACGGGCGGGTCGGGCGGGTGGGACATTCAAGCAGGATGCCTGAGTAGGGCGAGAGCGCGATTCCTAAGTAAAGTGTGACGGCGTACTTTGCGCGAGCATGGTGCCTGAGCGTAGATAGCGCGATTTCTGAATCAACTGCGAAAAAGTCACAAGCAAGAATGCAATTCCTGAAAAGGGGATGTCTGGCGGGAGCGGGGGTCCAGACCAAATTGCAAGGGAGTCACAGGCGGGAGCGCCGATTCTGAGTAAATTGGGAGGACGTCTCAGGCGGGAGCGGGGTCCTGAGTAAAGTTGGAGGAAGTCTCAGGCGGGAGCCGTTGCTGTTGTAGTCCGGGGGAGCAACAACGCAGTTTGACCCGGACTAAGTTGTGAGCAAGTCTCAAACGGGAGCGCCGTTCCTGAGTAAGTTGGGAGGAAGTCTCAGACGGGAGGGGGGGGTCCTGAGTGAATTTAGGGAAAATCTCAAGCGGGAACCGTTGTTGTTGTAGTCCGGGGGGGCAGGGGCACAGTTTGACCAGGAAGACTTTCCTGTCAAAATACAGGGTGCGAGCGTCGAGGGGCACACTTTGACTGAGAAAAACAATATGCACGGGTGAGGGGGGATCAACAATAATTACTCGTCCGAAATGAGAGTTCAACAGCAACAGCAACAGCAACAACAACAGCAGCAACAGAAACAGCAACAACGACAACGACCACGACAACGATAACGATAACGACAACAGCAGCAGCAACAACAACAATCATTGTACCCAAATGCTCGATGTTCCTTTGTGCAGGACGTATCCGTCATGATACACCCCCCCCCCCATGGGTTTTTTCCTTGCGCACGGGGGTTAGACATGATCTCCAGCCCGAGAAAGTGTCGACAACACCTCTTCCGAGGCACTTCAACATCTCCAGCCCAGACGGCACATCGCCTCTGCGATCTCACTGCCCAGGTTTTGCCTCTGGGTATCACCACGCCGGAATGGCCTGAGACCTCGGGGAGCGGCCTTACAACCTCTGGGAAAGCCCGGCGGAGAGCCCCCAGAACTGACTACCTACCAGACAACCCCAACCCAACCCGAAGACCCGAATTTCGGGTTGGGGGGGGTATGGGCTCCATGTGTGTTTTTTCAACGTTCCCCGACCTCCCCCACTAGAAATCGAGGGCAAATCTGAGCCTTCGGGTTGGGTTGGGATGGTTTGGTGGGTGGTGAAGAACCTCTGGGAGAAGTTTCAGAGCTTAGGCCTTCAGGGTTTCGACCCCTTCCCAGGGGCCGCTTTTGCGTCGGCCACTTCCAACGGTTCCGGGCCTCATCGTCTTCGTCGTCGTCGTCGCCGCCGCCGCCGCCACTGCCGCCGCCACCGCCGTCGTTGTCGTTGTCGTCGTCGACGTCGTCGTCGTCGTCGTCGGCGGGCCCAGAAACGGCCTGGGGGTTCTCGACTTGCCGAGGATGTCTCAGGCGAGGGCGCCCGTTCGGGATTCTGCAACACGTTTCGCAAAAGTCGCCGGGAAGAGAACAGGAAAGCTGGCGAGTCGCCGGAAACAGAGCAGGAAGCTGGCGTGAAATCCGGCGAAAAAGCTGGCGCGCAAGATGGAAGGAAAGAATGGGATGGCCCTGGCGACTGGCGTGAGAACTGGCATGAAATTTGGAACTATATCAGGGAAAAGCGGCAGAAAGACAAGGAAACTGCTGAGATAAAAACAAAAGCGGGAGAAAGTTGGGGAAAGCTGGCGGAGAGACAAGCAGGAAAAGATAAGGAAAGATAGGCAAAGTGAGGGAGAGAGGAACAAGAGAGGGATAGAGAGGACGACGACGACGACGACGACGACGACGACGACGACGACGACGCCACGCCCAAGGACACGAGCGAGACCAAGGTCGCGCGGAGCAGGCGCGACAGCGCGAAAGCGCATTCAGGGTGTCCAGTAATAAGAGTTGCTGAGTAATTATACAATAACTCTGGCTCAAAATGGACTAGGGAAGCCTCAGGGCCTCCCAGGGGTCTTGAGCAACGAAAAGAAGGAAATGTCGAGAGAAGGCGTCGTTGTCTGTAGAGTGCCCCTAGGCGGGAGCGCCCGTCCTGAAGTGAAAAACGTGGAAATAACAATCAAACGGGAGCGCCAATGTTGTTGAGAAGTCTGCTTGGGGGGCGAACAAGAGCCCGGGCCCCGAGTGAGAAAGGAGGAACTAGCGAGCCACAGCTTTGTTGTTGTTGGGGGGGCGGTTTTGGCGCACACCCGAAACGCCTGAACGTGAGCATAATTTTCAGAGGAAATGCAACCGCCTAGGCGAGAGCGCGCCAGCGCTCAGAGTGTCCAACAATATCAACTGCTGTGTAACTAAAATTCAACAGCAATCAAGAATACACTGTTCCCTCCTATCTGCTCACGTGCCATTCAATACGTATATCCTAAAACCCGCGGTACCCGCCCTTTTCGTTTTCGATCGTACCCCCTTGGGGGTATATCTTCCTTACCTGCCACGCGCATCCACTGCAGCCCCTAAAAGAAGGGAAGAGAGGACGGGTGAAGGGGGAGGGAGAAGGATGGAGCACGAGCGAAATTGGCAGGTTGGGGCAAGGAGCAGAAAACAAATGGTAGAACCAGACGGGCAGGTCAGGTGTGCAGATCCATAGCGGGCGGGTCGGGAAGGTGGACCCAGACGACCAGGTCGAGCAGGCGGATTGCTGAAGCGTGGGTCCTGCATGAATCGCGAGGACATCTCGAGCGACAGCGCGATTTCCAAGTATGTCGTGAGGAAGGCCAAAGCGAGATGTGATTCCTGACCGCCGAGGGCGCATCGTCTTGAAAAAAGGACAGGACTTCCCACGCGAGAGCGAGATTCCTACATGAATTGTGACCAAGGCCCGCGCGAGAG
>CAUYUJ010019488.1:142353-154853 GCA_963575745.1 Prorocentrum cordatum
AATCCACTGCCAAGACCACATCACGCGGGTGCCCCGACAGCTCCGACTTGGCATCGTTTCTGGGCTGGCTGGTTGGGATGCGCGAAGCGTCTGCGAACGTGCTCCTGTGTTTGGCGCTGTTCCCATGCCTCCTTCTCTCCCTGGCATTTGCAGGCGTCTTGATGTCACTCCCGTCATCCTGGGGCCTTTCCCCTCCAATGCTTTTCTCGCCTACTGATTCCTTTCCTCGTGATTCGGGCTCATAGCACCCCCCAACCCGTCACCTCTGGAGCCGCTGGCTTTGTCTACCAGCGTACTGCGCGCAGGGTAAATTATGCTAACGGAGTTCCCCACATAAAGAGATTAACGGTTTCGTGGGACCCATTTTCTTGATGCCCTCCTCGCTTTGGCGGGGCCCCGCTGGAAGGGGGGAGGGATACGAAACCTGGCGAAGAGTAATTCCCCACATCCTGAGTGGGGTTCTTGTTTTCCCAGAACACCCTCTCCTTCTCCTCCTCCTCCCGCGTCCTTCTCCTAAACCATACCATACCAAGCCATACCATACCAATACCTTACCATACCAATACCATACCAAGCCATACCAAGCCATATCATATCAATACCATACCATACCATACCAATACCATACCATACCATACCATACCAAACCAATAACATCCCAAGCCATACCAAGCCATACCATACCAATACCATACCATACCAATACCATACCATGTTATTTCTCAGGTTTCGTGCCCCTCCCACCCCTCCAGGGAGGCCCCGCCTGAGCGAGGAGGGTATTCGCATCACCTGTTATTTATCAGGTTTCGTGCCCCTCCACCCCTCCAGGGAGGCCCCGCCTGAGCGAGGACGCTATTCGAACACAGTGTTATTTATCAGGTTTCGTGCCCCTCCCACCCCTCCAGGGAGGCCCCGCCTGAGCGAGGAGGGTATTCGCATCACCTGTTATTTATCAGGTTTCGTGCCCCTCCCACCCCTCCAGGGAGGCCCCGCCTGAGCGAGGAGGGTATTCGCATCACCTGTTATTTATCAGGTTTCGTGCCCCTCCCACCCCTCCAGGGAGGCCCCGCCTGAGCGAGGAGGGTATTCGCATCACCTGTTATTTATCAGGTTTCGTGCCCCTCCCACCCCTCCAGGGAGGCCCCGCCTGAGCGAGGAGGGTATTCGAATCACCTGTTATTTATCAGGTTTCGTGCCCCTCCCACCCCTCCAGGGAGGCCCCGCCTGAGCGAGGAGGGTATTCGAATCACCTGTTATTTATCAGGTTTCGTGCCCCTCCCACCCCTCCAGGGAGGCCCCGCCTGAGCGAGGAGGGTATTCGCATCACCTGTTATTTCTCAGGTTTCGTGCCCCTCCCACGCTCCAGGGAGGTCCCGCCTGAGCGAGGAGGGTATTCGCATCACCTGTTATTTATCAGGTTTCGTGCCCTTCCCACCCCATCCAGGGAGGCCCCGCCTGAGCGAGGAGGGTATTCGCATCACCTGTTATTTCTCAGGTTTCGTGCCCCTCCCACCCCTCCAGGGAGGCCCCGCATGAGCGAGGAGGGTATTCGCAAACCATGTGATAGAAAAGGATGGAGAGGGCGAGGGCAGGTCGGCAATTTCTCTACAAAATGTTGCTTGATCCCGCTAGCCCAAAAACATCATTATGTGGGGAACTCCGTTAGCATAATGCTTTCCGCGACCCTCCTCGCTCAGGCGGGGCCTCTCTGGAGGGGTGGGAGGGGCACGAAACCATGTAAATAGTATGGTATTCCGATACCCTCCTCGCTCAGGCGGGGCCTCCCTGGAGGGGTGGGAGGGGCACGAAACCATGTAAATAGTATGGTATTCCGATACCCTCCTCGCTCAGGCGGGGCCTCCCTGGAGGGGTGGGAGGGGCACGAAACCATGTAAATAGTATGGTATTCCGATACCCTCCTCGCTCAGGCGGGGCCTCCCTGGAGGGGTGGGAGGGGCACGAAACCATGTAAATAGTATGGTATTCCGATACCCTCCTCGCTCAGGCGGGGCCTCCCTGGAGGGGTGGGAGGGGCACGAAACCATGTAAATAGTATGGTATTCCGATACCCTCCTCGCTCAGGCGGGGCCTCCCTG
This sequence comes from Prorocentrum cordatum, assembly GCA_963575745.1. Lineage (NCBI taxonomy): Eukaryota > Dinophyceae > Prorocentrales > Prorocentraceae > Prorocentrum > Prorocentrum cordatum. The sequence continues at coordinate 144,450 of CAUYUJ010019488.1, forward strand.
GAGGGGTGGGAGGGGCACGAAACCATGTAAATAGTATGGTATTCCGATACCCTCCTCGCTCAGGCGGGGCCTCCCTGGAGGGGTGGGAGGGGCACGAAACCATGTAAATAGTATGGTATTCCGATACCCTCCTCGCTCAGGCGGGGCCTCCCTGGAGGGGTGGGAGGGGCACGAAACCATGTAAATAGTATGGTATTCCGATACCCTCCTCGCTCAGGCGGGGCCTCCCTGGAGGGGTGGGAGGGGCACGAAACCATGTAAATAGTATGGTATTCCGATACCCTCCTCGCTCAGGCGGGGCCTCCCTGGAGGGGTGGGAGGGGCACGAAACCATGCAAATAGTATGGTATTCCGATACCCTCCTCGCTCAGGCGGGGCCTCCCTGGAGGGGTGGGAGGGGCACGAAACCATGTAAATAGTATGGTATTCCGATACCCTCCTCGCTCAGGCGGGGCCTCCCTGGAGGGGTGGGAGGGGCACGAAACCATGTAAATAGTATGGTATTCCGATACCCTCCTCGCTCAGGCGGGGCCTCCCTGGAGGGGTGGGAGGGGCACGAAACCATGTAAATAGTATGGTATTCCGATACCCTCCTCGCTCAGGCGGGGCCTCCCTGGAGGGGTGGGAGGGGCACGAAACCATGTAAATAGTATGGTATTCCGATACCCTCCTCGCTCAGGCGGGGCCTCCCTGGAGGGGTGGGAGGGGCACGAAACCATGTAAATAGTATGGTATTCCGATACCCTCCTCGCTCAGGCGGGGCCTCCCTGGAGGGGTGGGAGGGGCACGAAACCATGTAAATAGTATGGTATTCCGATACCCTCCTCGGGCAGGCACCCATGTAAATAGTATGGTATTCCGATACCCTCCTCGCTCAGGCGGGGCCTCCGTGGAGGGGTGGGAGGGGTGGTATGGTATGCTATGGTATGGTATGGTATGGTATGGTATGTGTGGTAGGAACTATGGTATGGTATGGTGTGTGTGGTAGGAATAATCTTGTGCTGTATGGAAGATGGAGCGGGAGGTGGGTGGGAAGGAGAGGGTGTTCTGGGAAAACAAGAACCCCACTCAGGATGTGGGGAAAAAGTCATCACGAGAAACTGCGCACGCGTAAGATAAATTCAATGACTTCGAAACGCGCTGACGTATCAAGCCCTGCGAATGCACATTCGACCCCCGAACCTCCCTCCGCCGCCATATCTCCCAAAGCCGTTGTGAGTGCTGGGGGCCACACATGTGAAAAAAATGGGCTGTCGTTTTCTGCGACGACCAGACTTGAGGCGACGACGACGACAGCGAATCCCTGCGTTTGCCTCTGCCCATCCTTCAAGACCAGCTATGCACCTACCGCGTTCTGCCAGCTGCCAGCACCTTCAAAGAGAAAACTGCACTAGCATAAACATTAGCATAAACATTCGGAGATCCGCGCGCAGATTTCTTGGACCGGGACTGGACACCTCACTTGGCGCGAGGAGCGCGTCAAAGCGGTGTCGGAGTCACTGCCGGGGGGCCCAACGCCGATCCAAGGAATCCGCGCGGCCCTCCGAAAGCTTATCCTTTTTATGTGTTGTTGTTTTATTCGTTCGTTGCACCTGGACCGCTCGATTGGATCCAATCGGGCCACTGACCCGACGATTGGCACGCCCGAAATGGGTACGGAGAGAATGGATACGATGTCCAACAGCAAATGCTCTCTCCAAAACCACAAGCGGCCACTGTTGGGCCGGCGACTTTGTATCTGAAATGAACTACGTCCGCGGCGACACCGACAATGAATCCTGTTCAAAATGGACAGGAAGTGCTGTCGGTCTACGTACAGTCGGGCAGCTGAAATGAGGCATGCTAATGAAGGAACGAAGCCCCTTTTCTGCACCAGCGAAGCCTTGGTGCACGAGGCGAGCTAGAGGAACGGCCACGGAATGACCCAAAGAGCAGCGAGCCCCTTCCGAACCCAAAGAGCGGTCCTCGTTTCAGCGTCTTGGCTGCACCCAGTCTTGGAAGCCTGGAACTGGGCACCAACACCAACACAGGGGGTTGCCTCCACAGGGGGAAGATGATCCTAGAGTTCGGTGTTGGTGGTAATGTTTCGGCCACCTGGGAAGCCAGGATATTACCACCATCACTGACACGGGGATCTTCTTCCCTCGGCGGAGGCACGCCGCCGACGTTGGTGCTGGTGCCAACATCGAGGCCTGCGACCTTCTCTCCGCACCCGCTGCCGATCCCACCGAGACGGGCCTGCCTCTGCCCCGCGGCGTGGCCGCGGCGCCTCCCGCGGGGCATCGCCGCCCGCCGCCCGCCCGGCGGCCGGCGCCCGCAGCTCGTGCACCGCGAACACGCCGCCGCAGCCGCCGAAGCGCGTGTTCGGGGCCCCGAAGACGACCTGCGCATCGGTTTGCAGCTTCGACCTCCTCCTCCTCCTCCTCCTCCTCCTCCTCCTCCTCCTCCTCCTCCTCCTCCTCCCTCCTCCCTCCCTCCCTCCCTCCCCTCCCTCCCTCCTCCTCCTCCTCCTCCTCCTCCTCCTCCTCCTCCTCCTCCTCCTCCTCCTCCTCCTCCGCCGCCGGCCTGCGGCGGCCAGCGGGGCCCACGGCGGCCGGCGGGGTCGGGGGCCGGCGGCGGCGGCGAGGAAGAGGACGGCCACGCAGAGGACGCCGACGCAACGGAGGAGAAGGTCTGTGTAGCGTTGGCTCCCTTCATGGTAGTTTGTCGAGGTCGGGTGGGTTCATGAGCTCTCCTGTCCCTGGAGGTCGGTGCTGGTGAAGGTCGGGGGCGCACCTTTATGATCATGACTCTGGCGCGCGGACCGCACCTGCGATTGGTGAGGAGATGGTGGTGGCCCTCTTGTTTAGATTACTTTCATCAGCGACAGCGCAACTCACCCGAGCAAGCGTGAGATCCCTGAGCTTGCTCCATCAAACATGCAATCGAGTATTATTGAACCGCAGATTCGAAACGCGCGTGGCCATACAAAAAGGCGGCGAGAGAGCGAGGAGAAGGAGGACGAGGAGCAGAAGAGGAACACACTTCGAAACCAGAGTTCACGTTTCGTCCTCGCAATCGTACCATTCATCCTATACTTGGTATTACCATGAGTAGGCTTACCCATTATCCTCCCTCCTCTCTTATCCTTCCACCTCAAGCGCTTCATCCTCCCCTTCCTCCTCCTCCTCCTCTCAAGGCCCCAAGCCGTTCCCTGGGTGACGCATCAATTCTTAAAACGCACTGTGGTGCTAGCTGCTTATCCTGCAGTGCGAATCACCATCGTCATCCTCCCCATGAACAAAATCATCATCATCATCATCATCATCATCATCATCATCATCATCATCACCATCATCATCACCATCATCACCATCATCATAATCAGCATCAGCATCATCAGCATCACCATCATCATCATCAGCATCATCATCATCATCGTCATGATCTGTTAGCCGTGTTGGCTCATGCGTGGCTGCTCGAGCGCAGGCGGCCTTGGCCAGGGAGCTCGCGGCACAAGGCAGTGAGCCAGGCTGCGCCACTCGCTGCTCCGCCAGGCATGGGCGCGGGAAAACCAATCGTGGAAAACGACCAGCTTTCGTGGGAAAACTAGTCGTGGGAGGCATGTCAGAAGACCACGGACGTTCTTAAACTCACAGAAAAGAAGTAAGTGTGGAAGCTCAACGCAGGAATGCCTTGGCGAAAACCGACCAGCACCACTGATTCCAGCACGGTGCCAGCAAGAGCCGACCGTGACCAGCTTCACAAGCGCCACCGCAGCGGGCTGTACTAGTTCGGGCGACCCCATCCACTTCGGGGCACCCCGCTCCTGCTACGCACGCCGCTTCCAGGGGGAGCGATCATGCTGCTAGAAGCTCTGCATAGGAAGGTCTTGCCGCCTACCCTGGAGCAGCAAGGGGCAACAAACACGGCGGCTGCTGCCTCGATTGCAGGCGGCATCACGACCGAGCCACTGAGAATACCGGCAGCGATCTCGCAGACTTCACCAGCTTTTCCCCCCAGGCCGACCAAAAAGAGAAAGAAAGAGGTGACCCAGGTCACGACCATGTGCATTACCAGCCTGGAACATCTCACAATCTCTATGATTGGCATCGCCTTATCTCGATACCAAACTTAAGAATTCCCTCAGATTCATCATAGCGTATCTCAATATTGTCAATCTTGGGGATAGGGAAGTTTGAGGCTGCTGAGTGTAAGAACTGCGGTAGAAAGGCGGCCAACCCGTTGCTGGCGCGCACCGTTTTCTCGACAGCCGGTTGCCCCTTCAGCGTATGCAGTATCACGTGTGCTATGCTGTTCAACGCGCAAACAAGCAGAGTCGAAAACGAGGTGGACGAAGATGAATCCACACTGCACTCATCAATGATTACGGGGTGTCAGCAGAAGCCCGTTCCGGTCAGGGATGGAGAGGTCAAAAGAAGTTCGTTCCAGCCAGTGGCGAGAAGAGGCTGGCTGGTCGCGGCCATCTAGTAGTCCAGCAAGTACGTTACATAGCGTAACTTTTTGGATGCCATGACAACGGACACCCTAACAATCCTATCATTGAATCAAGAAAATGTATAAAATGTAGGAAAGATGTTCTAATAATGATTAAAACATCTTGTTCACATGTTTACGACATTATTAAAAACATGTTAGACGTCTCGGTACAATTTGGCAACATTCTCCCTCTCCAGTGATCGTTGTTCACCAGCGTGGCTGAGTAGCCCAATCACTTGGACAGTGCATGGCATTCTCTGCAGAGGCGCACGCGCGCCCTCCCCTCCCACGGGCATCACTCGGAAGCGGCCAAGAGGGGGGTGTCCAAGAGGGGGGGGTGCTAATCATGACTGGCGGCACGTGCGCGGCCCAGCGGGGGGGCCAGGGACGTAATGAAATAAGAAGCGGCGCCACGAGATCTGGGGAAATATCATGGCCCCCGCCATGATATCCACCCCCCCCTAGTCATCACCCCCCTCTTTTCCGCCCCCGACCTCCCACGGTCATCACAGGGGCGGGAGGGCAGCGCCGAGCCTAGCCCGTCCGAGGCGGACTTCCACTCCGGGCCCGGCTCGCCCGGGGTAGGAGACGAGGAAAGTAAGACCAGCCTTGTCGAAGGGAAACTGGGTCACACAAATAAATACACACAAATAAAAAGATTCCCCATATGTTCCTATATTTTCTGGGTTTTTGTCTTCCCCACCACTTCCCATATGTTCCCATATTTTCTGGGAAATCGACGATTAATTGTGTCTGTGTGTGTTTTTTCCCTCCTGACTTATCTCGATACCACCCAATCATTTACCCCCCCCCCTTCGTGTAGGTCGGGCATGTCCTGCTACAGGCGGACCTTGGACGAAGAATTAAGGATACTCAAAAGAGACTCAAAAAGTAGTCTAAGATAGTCCGAAAATCGTCCCTGGGGCATGTTCCTATTATTTTTGAAGATTCCCCCTGTAGAGGGACACGCCCGATTCAACCCCAGTTCGGCGGCGCGCACAAGGAGGGTGGCGCGAGAAGGAAGGCCTCCCGAGGCGGCGCGCCTCTCAAGGGCAGGGGCGGCCTTCCCAGAAGAGCCCAGAGGCTGCGAAAGAAGGCTTCCTGGAAGCCTGGAGGGCTTCTAAGAAGGCCCCTGTCTTCTTAGCTCCCCTGCCTTTTCATCGGGGGCGGCCAAGAGGGGGGCGTCCAAGAGAAGGGGGGGGCGCAGATCATGGCCGGCGGCGCGTGCGCGGCCCAGGCGGGGGGCCAGGGACGCAATGGAAGAAGAAGAGGCGCCATGAAATCTGAGGAGCTATCATGGCCCACGCCACGGTACAACCCCCCCCCCCTAGTCATCACCCCCCTCTTTGCAGCCCCCGATTCTAAGAAGGCTGCCCCCCTCGCGCTACCCCCTTGTGCGCGCCGCCACCTAGGTGGCCCTGGGCAGGGGGTGCCTCGGTGATCTCCAGCGGCCGCAGCTCTCTGCTTTGCCCCATTCGCTTGCCCCCTTCGATCGCCGAGCTGGGCCGCGGCGCCGTCGCTCGAGACAAGCGCGGATGAATGAGGTGGCCTTTGCTCAGCATCCAACTGGACTGGGACTACACCAACCGTACCGTCGACCCCTCCGTCCCAGACTACGCTCGGAAAGCCTTCCTCCGACTCAACAACCCTGCGCCCACAAGCCCCCTCCGCAGTGCATCACGACTTCACGCATCTCCTCGGTACACATGATGGGTCTCGCCACTGAACACAGTTCGTCCAGCTTCTGCTCCTCAGCGGTGCCCTGGCAGATGGCCCTGTAGAACGCCCTTGGATATACCTGGCGGAGCTTCACCTTGCCGCCCGCCTTGTCTGCATGCCTGCGCATGCCCGACACTCCATGTCGACTGCTGCACTTCTTGGTCAACCTCTTCAGCACCTCCCCAGAATTGTGTATAACCCGGGTCTCCTGTTCCGCCAGCGCCTCGCCCGCGTCGTCGTAGCAGACGGTGAAGCGGCTCGCGGGTTTCGGCCTCCCGGGGCCTTTTTCGAGCCCGTGGGCCCTCGGGAGGAGGAAGAGAAGGAGAAGGGACTGAGGAGGAGGAGGAGGAGGAGGAGGAGGACTGGAGGGAGCAGAGGAGGAGGAGGGGACTGAGGAGGAGGAGGAGGAGGAGGAGGAGGAGGACTGGAGGGAGCAGAGGAGGAGGAGGGGACTGAGGAGGAGGAGGAGGGAGGAGGAGGAGGAGGAGGAGGAGGAGGGGGGCGGCGGGGGCGGCGGAGGCGGCGGCCCAGGGCCACGCCAGGTGGGACTCCTCCTCCTCCTCCTCCTGCCTGCCTGCCTGCCTGCCTGCCTGCCTGCCTCTGTCGCTCCCTGGCTGCCTCGGCCGCGCGCTTTCCCCACCCCCCACCCCACGACGCCGCCTCGGGCACGCCGAGGTGCTGCAGGGCCCCCGCGCACATGATGCACCTGGCTCCCGCGGGGCAAGGGCCCTGGGGCCCGCCGCTCCCCCGGAGGAGGAGGCCTCTACCAGGTTACCAGAAGAGGAGGGGGAGGAGGCCTCTCTCAGGGGGAGGAGGAGGAGGAGGAGGAGGAGGAGGAGGAGGAGGAGGGAGGAGGAGGAGGAGGAGGAGGGGAGGATATATCGGGCTGAGGAGGAGGAGGGAGGAGGAAGGAGGAGGGAAGGAGGAGGAGGAGGCGGCCTCTCTCTCTATCTCTATATCTCTCTCTCTCTCTCGGAGGAGGAGGAGGAGGAGGAGGAGGAGAAGAAGGAGGAGGAGGAGGAGGACTGCCTCTCTCAGAGGAGGAGAGGCCTCTCCCACACCTCCTCGCGCCGTGACAGTAGTCATGACTCATGCTGGCCGCGTTCGGCTCCTGGAGAGACCCCCACCGGGCCCCAAAACTTGAGGGATGAAACAACGACCCTACCCTGGGTTACAAATGCGTGGTCTGTAAACCTCCTGGGAACCCCCAAAGCCTAGAGCCGCCAGGACGCGGCACATCACGCAGGGTTTCCCCTGTCAGCCCACAGGAGTTTCAGCGCACAGCGCCTCGTAAACCAGGGTACGGGCGTTTTTGTTCTGCCCCTGAAAAACCGCATTAAAAAAGGCTGCGCAGGATGCGAAACAACCCCAAAGGAAATGGTCGGGACTCCCCCAAGGAGCCCGTACTGAACAAACCGTTGCATCGGAGATCTGGAAGCGGAAGCAGGAGAAGGAGGAGGCGTCGAGAAATCAGGAGAGAAGGGGGAGGCAGAAGACCCGAAGCGGAGACGGAGGAGGCGGAAAGGCCTCTTGCCGTCCACGTTCAAAAAACGATAGGGTCTGCCTGGGTTCCTCTGGAAAGCCCTGGGATACATCAGGGGATACCTCAGGATTCCGAGGATGATCCCATGGGCAGGCACACTAGACGTCCCGCAGGATTCTTGTGACAAAAAACAATATTAGATACTGATGGATTTCCTCCAGACTCTACAGGGAGACCTCGGAACTTTGGAGATCCGTAGGCCCACGAGCGAAATCCTTAGGATTCCATCTATTTCCTTCGGGAATCTAAACAGAGCGGGAACGAATTCATTGGACTCCTTTGAATTCCCCCAGGGTTCCCAAAGAAATGGGGACGATCCTTCAGGAGCCCCTACAAATTCTTAACCAAGTCTTGGGACGTCGGGAGGTATCCTTGCGAATGCGCACGAAGCCCTGAAAGCCCCTCGGGGAACCCTCCAAATTCTGAACGACGGACTGCTGAGGACGTCGCCGTGAAATCCTTCGGGCTGCTGCGATGAAATTCGGGAGCGGCCAAGAGGGGGGTGTCCAAGAGGGCGGAGTGCAAATCATGACCGGCGGCATGTGCGCGGCCCAGCGGGGGGGCCAGGGACGTAATGAAATAAGAAGAGGCGCCATGACATCTGGGGAAATATCATGGCCCACGCCATGATATCCACCCCCCCTAGTCATCACCCCCCTCTTTTCCGCCCCCGAGGAGTGGAAAAGACATCCTTCTCCCGGGCCTCCCAGATGGGGTCCAAGCAGATCGTGCCGGAGGATCGCGCCGCATCGCCGATGCATCGGCGATGCGGCTCGCTGAGGGACCCGATTTCCTCCAAGCCGACGGCGCCAGTGCCTCGCCGACGTCGCCCATGCATCGCCGATGCGGCGCGATCATCCGACCCCATCTGCTCGGACTCCCATCTGGGAGGTCTCGAACCTCTGAATATCAAGAATATACTTATCTCCCAGGTTAACAAATCCTCTGGTCCGAAGTCAGTGGGGAAATTGCATGCTTCAAGTGATCCAGACCTTTGCGCAAAGTCAACCTGGAATCGAAACTGCGTACGCTGCCCAGCTCCCCAGGGCGGAAATTCGGGCAGTTACAAAGTGAGCGTTTTCTGAATCGGCGTTTCGACACTGGGCGGAAAGGAGGATGAAGGGGGGGTCTGACTGCAGACCTCTGCTTGATGCGAATGTTTGCAACAGTGCGTCCTATTGATTGGGGAGGCTCCACCTGCTCGAGACAGGCGCCAAAAACAGCCAAGATCCACTCCATTGGAGGGGGCGAGGGCCCGCGCCCATCGGTAAAACCATGAATAAGAGAACGATCACCATCGAAGAATCTCCTGAGAAATAAGAGAACGATCACCATCGAAGAATCACTATGAAAAAGATCACCTCAAGGGGACTGCTTCGAAGAATCTCCTGGGGAAGGCCCCTTCAGGAACAATCCCGAAGCGCAAGGGCTCCGCCCGCAGGCCAACTTGGGCCAGAGGGAGGCGCCGAAGCGCCCCCCGTCTTCCGCGCGCGCTTCTGCGGAGCCCCACGCGGAGAGCTCCGCCGGGGGCGCTGAATCCTCCTCCTCCTCCTCCTCCTCCTCCTCCTCCTCCTCCTCCTCCTCCGCCTCCTCCTCCTCCTCCGTCTCCTCCTCTCCTCCTCTCGCCCCTTCCTCCTCCTCCTCCTTCCTTTCCTCCTCCTCCTCCCTCCTCCTCCTCCCCTCCTCCTCCTCCTCCTCCTCCTCCTCCTCCTCCCTTTCCTCCTCCTCCTCCTCATCCTCCTCCTCCTCCTCCTCCTCCTCCTCCTCCTCCTCCTCCTTTTCCTCCTCGTCCTCGTCGTCGTCCTCGTCATTTTCCTCCTCCTCACCGTTTTTCGTCGGCCAGCGGATCCAAACGGCCTGAAACATGGAACGAGGCCCCTTTTTCTCAATAAGTTGAACTTCGAGTTCCAACTGAAAACCGCCAAGAAAACCTGGGACGAACTGCGCAACAAGTAAGGGAATACCGAGACCCTCCCCAACGAGAAAGACTCCTTGTTCAGCGGCCCGCCTGCAGCAAGTGGAGGCGCGGACGGGAGAGGGAAGGACCGAAGGGGCAGAAGCGGAGGGGGGGGGAAGAAAGCGCGCGGTGGGAGGGCCCTCGGAAAGCGCGCGGATCTTCGAGGACGACGCGCGGCTCGCCCAACGCACAAGACAAGACAGAGGAGGCGCAGGCCGCCCCGGCGCGTGGACTGGACGCGGGCAGGCCGCATCGGCGCGTGGGTTGGAGGTGAGCGACCTTGATGTCGCCCGCCTCTTCGTTGGCTCGGCGATACGCGGAAGGCCCCGACGAGCTGTCGTTCTCGCCTGACGTGCGCTCATCGGGCGCGCTGCTCGCTCCGGGAAGGACGAGGACGCGGGGAGCTGAGGAACAGAAGCAGGAGGGGGAAGGCCGAGGACGAGGACGAGAACGAGGGAAGGACGAGGGAAGAATGGGGGAAGGACGAGGGCGAGGGCGAGGGCGAGGACGATGGGGAGGGGGAAGAGTGGGGAATAACCAAGGAGGGCGCGCAGACTGTGGATGGACAAACGAGGAAGGATGGAGGAAAAAGATTAGGGGTGATTGAGGAGGGGCGGTGATGCGGAAGGATCCTGAGGGGACGAAAGACGATGAAGATGAGGACGATGATGATGATGATGGCGATGCTGCTGATGATGATGATGAT
>CAUYUJ010019488.1:159853-179136 GCA_963575745.1 Prorocentrum cordatum
ATGACAATGATGTTGATGATGATTCTAAAGCTGATGATGCTGATGATGATGAGGTTGATGATGATAATGGTGATGATGATGATGATGATGATGATGGTGATGGTGATGGTGGTGACGATGGCGATATTGACGCTGACGATGCTGATGATAATAACGATAGTGATGATGATGATGATGAGGATGCTGATGGTGATGGTGGTGGTGGTGGTGCTGGTGATGACGATGATGGTGGTAATAATGATGATCATGTTGATGATAATGATGATGCTGATGCTGATGATGCTGACGATGATGAGATCGATGATGCTGATGATGATAATGGTGATGATGGTGATGATGGTGGTGATGGGGATGGTCATGGTGATGGTGATAGTGCTAGTGATGCTGATGATGATGATGATGATGATGATGATCTCTGGTCCTGTGCTGCTGCGCGTGTGTCTGCGCAGCGTGACACACAGGCGGTCGGCCCGGCCAGGTGTCCCCCAACCTGACTCGAGGACCTGTCCATCAGGGTTCATCAGGGTTCAGGAACCCTCCCCCCTTTTTCCTCCTCCCTCTCCTCCTCCTCCTCCTCCTCCTCCTCCTCCTCCTCCTCCTCCTGCTCCTGCTTCTCCTTCTCCTCCTCCTGCCGTCAGGCCAGGGTATTTGTAAAGTCCCTGCCACCGCGGCCAAGCGGTGCAGCCTGGGCGCCGTGTGGCACCTCCTGTATGAGGTGTACTGCCGATGATGATGCGGAGGCAGGTGCCCGCGGCATACAGCGCCCAACCACTTTGGTTGGAATGCTCATTGCCGCGGGCAAATTGCTCGCCGTGTTATGATGAGGTTCTGGCGCTGGATACCGCTCCGTGTTGTCTTGCTGGGTAGGCCCAGCACTTGACCACCCCGCCCCTGGTGGGGCCTCCTCCTGCCCCGCTTGTTGGCTGGGGGGGAAGGGGCCAGGGGGCGACCTCACCCTGCGGGGTTGCGGTTGCTGGTCCAATGCTGTGGTCCTGCCCGTTGCTTCCTATTTGTTGGTTTCCCCCCTAAGGCACGACGTTTCGGCGCTATTGGGGGTTAGCCAATAATAGGAGGCCGGAGGACGGATACAGCTTGTGCCTGCTTCCTCCTTGTACACGTGTGCCCCTGTTGGACCGCGCTTTGCTGAGCGCCACGATGGGCATGTTCGCCCGCGCCGTGTGCTTGGTGGCACGTTATACCGGTACCCGAACGGGCAAAGCAACATCCTTCTCCTCCTCCTCCTCCTCATCATCATCATCATGTTCGTCATCATAAACAGCATCATCATCATCATCATCATCATCATCATCATCATCATCAGCATCATCATCATCAGCATCATCATCATCATCATCATCATCATCATCATCGTCATCATCATCATCATCATCATCATCACCATCACCATCACCATCACCATCACCATCATCATCATCATCATCATCATCATCATCATCATCATGATCATCATCATCATGATCATCATCATCATCATCATCATCATCATCATCAGCATCATCATCATCATCATCATCCTTCTCCCCGTCCCTCCTCCTCCCACCTGTCCTCCTGCCCCCTTCCCTCCTCCTCTCTCCTTATCTTAGAGGAAAGAGAACTATGCACATACACCGATTCTGGCCAGGCCCATCCTGAGCCCAGGATCGGTGCATACGCCCTCTTACCTTGGCCAGGAAGGTATATGCACCGATCCTGGGTCAAGGATGGACGTTGTCAGGATCGGTGCATGTGCATAGTCCTCTTCGCCCGATATCTGGGTTCATCTTATGCGCAGCGCGTTCCAGGGGGGCCTCGCCCTCGGCGATCCTCGCCCTCAGCAGAAGCAGGCGACGAGGGCAGCCGGACCGGGCGGAAGGAAAGCGGCGGCGGCTCGGCCAGCGGATGCTCGGCGGGAGCGGAAGCGAGGCATCAACGTGTTGGCATCGAGGGTTTCCGGGGCGGGCCACGTAGCGGCGGAAGGTATCGCAACATCTTTATATATATATATATATGTATAAAAATATACACACACATACATACGCATACATACATACGCATACATACATACATACATACATACATACATACAAACAAAAAAGTTGTACCATGTTTTGTATACGCATGCACACATAAAAACAGCACATTGACGTTCATATATATATATACACACTTACAACCACCTACAGATATAGAAAACCAATCATGCTAACATTACATATGTACATACATACATACATGCACGCATGCATACATGCATGCGTGCATACATACATACATACATACATACATGCATGCATGCATGCATGCATACACACTTACATACATACATACATACATACATACATACATACATACATACATACATACATACATGCATACAGATGCATAAATACATACATGCATAAATGCATGCACAAACACATAACTACCGATTTACGAGATCATACACACACGCATGTATATAGATATAGATACATATATATATATATATATATATATGTGTGTGGCGGTTCCGTTCGGCCTCCTGCTCCTCCAACCCGCGTTTCTGGTGCTCATGTGTTCACCTCCACGGGACAAAAGTAGCAAAACACAGCAGGAGGGGAACGAAGGGGTGGCATGGCAAATGAAACGATACAGCACCTTAGAGCGTCCACTGCGTCCCACATTCACACGCGCGAAACGCCAAAAGCAAACCGCAAACCGCAACAAAAATCGGTCCCGAAAGCGAATGCGGAGCAACGTCGCGGCACGATGAAAGGGTAGGAATCTGTCAACGTGCCCCGCGGCGCGAGGTGGGGTGTCTTTGGGCGCCATATACAACAACGGCAAGCGATCTGAACGGAAAAACAGTTGCCTTGCCTATGTCGGAGAGACGTGAGACTCGAATTTTTGGGACACGGATTCGTCTGCGGGGGTGTCGAAAAAATGAAGAGGACGAGAACGAAATTTGACGAAATCCGAGTTTACATTGCCTACTGTTCCGCAAGTTTTTGGGCCACGCGAGGGCCCCTGGAGCCGTTTGGGCGAACGTCCCACCAGCCCTCTGGACGCAGGTGGTTTAACGAGTTGTGTTTTCTCTTCTCCTCCTCCTCCTCCTCCTCTTCCTTTTCCTCCTCCTTCTCCTCCTCCTCCTCCTCCTCCTCCTCCTCCTCCTCCTCCTCCTTCCCTTGCTCGGGTGAAGGGGCTACCCATCCCTATACTTCTCCCCCGCCCTTGGGTCTGGGAGGGGGCGGGGGCCCAGGTAGCTAGAGTTCCCAAATTAGCCCAAGACAGTTCCAAGAGGGCCCTCGGCAGCCCAAGAAGGCCCCCAAGATGGTTCAAAATAGCCGAAGATGGTTCAATATAGCCTCCTACATATCTCCCAGAGGCCCAAGACAGCCCCAAGACGGTTCCAATTGCCCTTCGAGCTTTCCTAAGCAGTCTCCGAGAAGCCGAAACCCTACCCAACCCTTTTGCGCACATGATGCGACTATACATCGGACCGCTCAATACAGAAGCGAGCACTGAAAGATCCGCCGTGCCCTAGAGCGATTCGCGAAAGAACGTCGGGCCAGAGTCACACGTTCACATATGCGGGGTCGTTCTTAAGAACCAGATCGCTGGCAGGAACGCGGCCACGAAGGAGAGTGGAAACACAACAACGAGAGTCGATTGGAGACATAATCCGCAGGAGTAGCATCGCATCGCGCCACGTCCGAATTGCAGAACAGCGCCATGCGCGCTGCGACAGAACAGCGCCCTGCGCAAAGCGCTGCAAGCGCCCGGGCGCACCGCGGAAAGAAGGGGCCTGAAGGGGGGGCGCGGCATGGACAAAAGACAGCGCCACGCGCTCCGTGGCGCCCCACTCCGCTGCGATCCGCGATCAAACAGCGCCGCGCGCTACGCTGCGGAACAGCGCCGCGCGCTCTGGGAGCTCCTGATCATGCACGCGCAAGCGCTTGCCGCCAAGTGGCGGCGCGGCCGATCGCACAATTGAAACGTCGCCGAAAATGCGCGGGAGCGCGGCTGCAACTGCAGGCGGGCGCCATGGTCAGCCACGCAGGAACTTGGCCATGCCGAACTCGCGCGCCAACTCCACAGCCCCTTCCCGGCGGCGTTCCGCGCGGCCGCCGAAAGTCCGAACGCGAGCCGCCGAGCCCGCAGGCGGCCCCCGGGACAGAAAGTCCAGGCCTGGATCGCAGATCATCAGGAGGTTGTCCGACGTCGTCGCCCCCGAGAGCACGACGTCCAAAAGGGGACCAAACCGTCCTGATGGCCAGCTCCCCTATAGCCGGCGTCGACGACGACGCCCCGGCGAACGGCCCGGCCCCGGCATGCCGTCGACGCGAGCACCAGCGCGCGCGCGAGTTCTGCAACCCTGCGCGCGTCACTTTCTGATTGCGGAATGCAAAGGGGCTCGTTGTCCGCGGCTCGACGCACACCAGCCGCTCCGCGCCCGAGACGTCGACACCCCCCGAGCGCTCCGCCTGCAGGTCGCGGGCAGGAGCTGCAGTGCACTTGCCCGCACGGACCCAGACGCCGAGGGGCAAGTAGCGCAGGCGCGCGAAGCAGCTCTCGGCTTTCGCGCGTCCCCTTCATCGTCGCGAAGGTCGATGGCCACGCGCGGCATCTCGCCCTCGGCACCCTCGACCAGCTTCCGCTCGAGGTCGAGGCGCTCCAGCAGACGAATTCCGCACGCCCAAGCGCAACGGCGACGCCCCGCGCGCGCCGCCAGCGGTTCCCGGGCCCACCTCATTCAGCAGCTTCGCGGCCAGGCCCCTCGGCAGCCGGGGCGCGGGCGCGTCGGCGGCCTGCGCGAGGCAGAGGACCTGCCCCAGACCCCGGGCGTCTCTCTTCGCGCGCATCGAGATCCAGCGAGCCACCGTGCCCCATAACCGCGCGAGCACGCGCCCCGTCTGGAATCGCTCCTCGGCCGGTCTCGGGTCGCTGGATGCGCCCCCGCGCGTCGGCGACGCTGGCCGGCACCCAGCCCTACTTCGGCCCGCGCGCGAGGCTCATCAGCTCCGCGAGTCGCGGGCCCTTCAAGCGGCTGGCGGCCTGGAGCTCGAAGCACAGGGGCGCGTCGCAGAAGGCCCAAGTGACCGGCTGGCGCCCCGCCGGCGGCCCCTCCCCCGCCGTCGGCGGCCGCCATCTGTCGCAGGTCAGACAGGAGGGGCCCCCCAGACCCCGCGGGCTTCAGCCGCGGGAAATCGCCAAGGCACATCACGATGGGGACGCAGCCAAGCGCGCAGGAGGGCCACTGACAGCGCGCCCCCTGCAGACTGCACTGCTCGCGCCTGACCTGGATGGCGAGGCACAGGAACACGTTGTAGAGGTTCGGTGACACTATGATCGCCCTCTCGATCACGAACAGCCCCAGGTCCACCCAGCTGTCCTCGAGGCGCGCGCGCGTCGGCGTCGGGCTATCATCTCGCGGCCCCGGCGCCCCCCGACGCCTATCCGCGCCGCCCGGCGGCGCGCTGTCGCCGCGCGGGCCCCCGCGGAGATGTTCTCGGCCTGGGGCCATTTGGCACGGGAAACAGGCGCGGAGGAAACCCCGCACGAGAAGTCCACGGCGGGCATCACGATCTCCTGGGCGATCGCCATCTTGCCGGAGCCCCCCTGTCGAATGAGTAACATCTGGAACGTCCGGCGGCGGCCGCGAGGGACCTCTTCCTGCTCGTCGCCTCAGACGGCGTCGCAGGCATTCGCGAACGCTGCCACGAACAGCGCCCGCGCCCTCTTCAGAGCGCAGGACCGTCCATTCCCAGCGGCCGGGCCCACGGGCCCGCCCTCGAATCTCTTCGCGAGGTGGGCCACGCTATCGCTCGGGCGGCGCCGGGCGGCGCTGGGAGCAAAAAGTGCCCGCGCTACGAGGCGTCGCCGCGCGGCATTCTCGTCTGCGTGGCCCTGCGGGCCCGAGGGGCAACCGCCTCCTGCCGCGGCGGGCGCGGCGGGGCAATCTGGCCCCAGCTGCGTTTTGGAAGCGTTGCGCTGCCAGACTTCCCGCAACGCCTGCGCCGGCTCCCTGGGCGCCTCGCCGCCCAGGCCAAACAGCGCCCCGCAGCGGTTCCGGATGTCCTCATCATCGTCATCATCATCATCATCATCATCATCATCATCATCATCATCATCATCATCATCATCATCATCATCATCATCATCATCATGAGCAGCAGCAGCATCATCATCAGCAGCAGCATCAGCATCAGCATCAGCATCAGCATCATCATCATCATCATCATTAGCATCATCATCACCACCACCACCACCACCACCATCATCATCATCATCGTCATCATCAGTATCATCAGCTTCATCATCATCATCATCATCATCATCATCATCATCATCATCATCATCATCATCATCATCATCATCATCATCATCGTGAGCAGCAGCAGCAGCATCATCATCATCATCAGCAGCAGCATCAGCATCAGCATCAGCATCATCATCATCATTAGCATCATTATCACCACCACCACCACCATCATCATCATCATCGTCATCATCAGTATCATCAGCTTCATCATCATCATCATCATCATCATCATCATCATTATCATCATCATCAGCATCATCATCAGCAGCATCACAATCGACATCATCACCATCGTCATCATCAGCAGCATCATCATCAACATCTTCAGCATCAGCATCAGCGTCAGCATGAGCAACATCATCAGCATCATCATTGTCATTGTCATTATCAGCATCAGCATGATCAGTAGTAGCATCATCATCTCAGCACGATTACCATCACCGAATCATCATCCCCAGCATCACTATCATCACCAAATCAGCATCATCATCAGCATCAGCGTCAGCATCATCAGCATCATCATCATCAGCATCATCAGCAGCAGCATCAGCAGCAGAAGCAGCAGCAGCATCATCATCATCATCAGCATCATCATCATCATCAATCATCATCATCGCCACCACCACCATCTCCATCATCATCATCATCATCATCACCATCACCACCACCACCACCATCATCATCATCATCACCATCACCACCACCACCACCACCACCACCATCATCATCATCATCATCATCGTCATCGTCATCATCATCATCATCATCATCATCATCATCATCATCATCATCATCATCATCATCATCATCATCATCATCATCATCATCATTCTCCCCGTCCCCCCTCATCCCACCTGTCCTCCCGCCCCGTTCCCTCCTCCTCCCTCCTCCTCCCCCTCCCCCCCCCTCCTCCCTCCCTCCTCCTCCCTCCGCCTCCCCCCCACCTCCTCCTTCTTCTCCCCCTCCCTCCTCCTCCTCCCCCTTCCCCCTCCCCCTCCCCCTTCCCTGCCTGTTGGTCTCGTTGCCCCCGGCGACCAGCACCCGGCCGGCGCGCCGGTCCACGAAGACGCAGCCGACGGGCACCTAGCCAGTGGCGCGCTGTGCGCGGGCTGCGCGGGGCGCTGCAGCGCGGCGCTTCGGAGGCCCTTCGGAGGCCCTTCGGAGGCCCTTCGGAGGCCCTTCGGAGGCCCGACGGAGGCCCTTCGGAGGCTCCTCCTCCTCCTCCGACGACGACGACGACGACGACGACGCCGACGACGACGACGACGACGACAACGACGACGACTACGACGACGACGACGACGACGTCGACGACGACGACGACGACGAGCGCGCGCTCGCCAGCGGCCGGGCACGGTCTGCCACTGACTACCTACCAGACAACCCCAACCCAACCCGAAGACCCGAATTTCGGGTTGGGGGGGGTATGGGCTCCACATGTGCTTTTTCAACGTTCCCCGACCCCCCCCCCACTAGAGATCGAGGGTAAATCTGAGCCTTCGGGTTGGGTTGGGGTGGTTTGGTGGGTGGTGAGCTGCAGGCTGCCGCTCTGCTGCCCGCAGCGGGAAGCTGCCCGCCCCAGCGGGGGCCGGCGCGGCTCGCCAGGCGTGCAGGCCGCTGGCAGTCGTGTCGCTGCGTGGGCCCCGGGATCGGGGGGCGTCCAAGGGTCGAGCAGGGGGTCCCCTGCCCTGACAAAAAAACAAGACATCTGACAACAAACCAAGACATCTGACAAAGACCAAGACATCGCAGTCTGGAACAAAAACCAAGACAATCCACAAAAACCAAGACATTTCGCAGCTATGAAAAAAGCAATACCTTCGGATGTCTGGGGGTCGATGGCGGAATTGATTTAGCCCCGAAGCCATGTCTCGTCGATTCCACGGAAACCTGCAGGAATTCACTCATTCTGCGTAGGTCTGCAAGGAGTCTGCGCATTCTGCGCGGACTCGGCAGAAAAACAAGTTTGAGGAAAATCAATGTTATAGTTGATCCACTACTCGACAGAGGGAAACGTCCCCCGATCTGGGGCGTCCAAGAGGGGGGCGTCCAAGAGGAGGAGTCGCAAGTCATTGGCCAAATATGCGGGCAGCACACAGGGGTGCCAGAGGACCCGTCGAAGAAAGAAAAAGAATGATAATAATAATAATGATAATAATAATAATGATAATAATAATAATAGTAATATGATGCTGATACAGCAAAATCAGAATACGAATGAAGATAACAATACTAATAAGCATAATCGTAATGATAACAATGACAATAATAATAATAATAGAAGAAGAAGAAGAAGAGGAGTAATAATAAGAATAACAACACTAGTTCACTTTAAAAAGATAAGAGAAAAGAAGAGAAATTAAAATAAGAAGACGAAGAAGGAGCCATGAAATCTGGGAAGATGTCATGGCCACGGCCATGATACCCCCCCCCCCCTAGACACCACACCCGTCTTGGCCGCCCGCGACAGGAAGCCTGGACCGCTTCTCTCAGGCCGGCTTCTCGTCCTGAGCCATTTCGTTGACGGTTCTGGGACCGCTCTGAGGGCCCCTGGATGGCGGCAACGGCCAAAACCGGGCCGCTCCGATTTGTTCGACGCCGGCTCCGCAAAGTGGAGCGGCGCAGTCAGACGGTACTTTCCCTGCCCTTTCCCCTCTTCGCTCCTGCGCGTGCGTGCTGGTAAGAGGGAGGGCCGTGCCACAGCTGTTTTTGCCAAGGCCAATCTGACGAGCCAGCGAGATCGGCGAAAGCTCACCACAGAGCGCCTGCAAAACAAGCATCGCGTACATCACAGGTTTGAGATCGTCACTTACTGCATTGTGCGGACCTCTGAGTTCGGAGGCCCTCCGAGGCCCTCGGCGGATGCCCTCGGCGGATGCACTCGGCGGCGGCACTCGGCGGCCTTCGGAGGCCCTCGGAGGCCGTCGGAGGTCATGGGCCGCGCCGAGGGCGTGCGCTGCGCGCTGGGGCCTGGCCACTGGGCGCCCGCCAGATCACGCGTGACAGCAGACAGCTTCGAATAGATCTAGAATATAGATATAGTACGCATGCCTCCTCGGGGGGGGCCCTCCGCGGCCACCGCGGGGTGCAGCGCGACAGGATGGCCAGGGTGGGCCCCCTCTCGGGGGGGGCGCAGGGGCGGTCCGGGGGCCGATTCTGAATGGATTCGGGCCAGGGGCAGCGCGAGACTCCAAGGAACGCGGGGGGCTTCGCAGAAGGCATCCAGCCCTTGCCAAAGCTTGCACTGCACAGTTGTTCTTTGGCCCCTCGCAAGAGCTTCTGGCATGGGCCCCCTCAAGGGGGGGAGGGGCAGTCTGGGGGCCGATTCTGAATGGATTCGGGCCAGGGGCAGCGCCAGTGGGCAGCGCGAGACTCCAAGGAACGCGGGGGGCTTCGCAGAAGGCATCTGGCCCAAGAGCTTATGCTGCACGGTTGTTCTTGAGCCCCTCGCAGAAGCAAGCTTCTGGCATGGCCTCTTGACGTCAGGACTGCTCCCGAGAGAAGCGGCCGACCCCTCGCCGTGCCCGCCTGCGCGCGCCGCCGACATTGGGCGCGGGCTGTGGTGGATGGACACAGGGACGCTGCGCTCACAGCGAAAACGTATGATAAGGACGGGTGTCATTGCACCGACCTTGCAGACGTGCTGCAGCGGATTTTCGCGCGGATGTCTGTCGATGCAGAACCCCGAAGCGGCGAGCGAAAAAAAGGAAGTGAATTCCACGTGGATGTTCTGTAGTCTGCATTACTGGCCAAACAAATCCGCACGAAATTCACTTCGAAATCCGAAACGAAATTCTCCAGGACAGTTCGGGCCCATCCCTGCGACGTTGGCGCCACGACGGGTGGCAAGGGCGCCAGGCGACCAAACCACCAGGGACGCAAGGGCACCCGAATCCGCAAAGGGCCGCAAAGGCAAGGACACAAGGGCACCCTAGAAAAGGCGCGAGTCCTCACTACGCGCGTTGACTGTACTCGTCGCCACCCATCCGGTGGATATGTGTGCGCGTGTGCATTCTCAATCCGCGGGCCCCAGAGGTCCCGACCCCCTCTGGGTGATTTCTGCAACGCCAGGGGGAGGCGAAATAAAACACCCAATCACCACCCGGGCCCCCAAGGGGGCTTTCCTACGGAGTCTGACGGGCCAGGAATGCCCTAAGACGGCCCAAGAGGCCCCCGAGAAGCCCCCCAAGGCCCCCAAGAGGCCCAAAAGGAAGCCCCCAAAATGCCTCCAAGAGGCTCCCAGAAGGTCCTCCGGATGTCGCTGGGGGCGCCCTGGGACACGCGAAATGCAGCAGACTCGCGCTCCCCACACCACAATCCCCAGTGAATGACGCCAGGCTCGCGCCCCGCAGCAGCAACCCCTCTGAGATCACAGCGGGCTCGCGCTCCCCAAGTCCTTTGCAAATGGCTCCGCGCTCGCCCACAGGTCTGTAGCCACAATCCCTTTGCAAAATGATGCTGGTTCCGCCTCCTCCTCCTCCTCCTCCTTTTCCTCCTCCTTTTCCTCCTCCTTTTCCTCCTCCTCCTCCTCCTCCTCCTCCTCCTCCTCCTCACCTCATCCTCCTCTCAACCTCCTCCTCCTCCTCCTCCTCCTCCTCCTCCTCCTCCTCCTCCTCCTCCTCCTCCTCCTCCTGGGTTTGGCCCTCCTCCTCCTCCTCCTGGGCGGGCCGCCCGCCTCGGGCCAACTCTGGCCAGGCCGCCCCCCTGGGCTCGAGCTGCCTGGCAAAGCTTCCCCGAATTGCTCCCGCGGCCACCATCCGCAGTAAATCACGCCAGGCTCGAACTCCCGAAGCAACCATCCCGAGTCAAGTGCCACGGGCTCGGGCCCCCCAGAGCGCAAGCCCCTAGAAGCTACTCCAGACTCACGCTCCCGAGGCTCCAATCCCTAGAAACTTACTGTAATGTCTTGCCTCCGGGCCAACAACCCCTTGAAAATTACGCCAGCCTCGCTCCTCCCGCGCCACAATCCCGCGTCAATTACACCTGGTTTGCGCTCCCCGAGACCTAAATCCAGCGCAAACTACAAATCGCGTCCACCCCCGAAGACAGACTCCCTTGTAAATTGCGGCTTGGTAACGTACGCCACAGTGACGCCTTGGTAACGTACGCCACACTGTCGCCACGCAAGTTCACCAGATTCGCGCGCCCGGGACCAATCCCTCCTATATACAAAGAAGTTTGCGTCTTTGCAATCACACCCCCCTGTAAAATACTACGCGATGGCGTTCCCGAAACCATGATCCCACCACACGGAGACCGCCCGAAAGCGCAACCTCTCCCCAGAGCCGAAAAACTGGCATCTTCTATGTTGGGTGTTGGTGCGGCGGGCGCGTTTCTGCCCCCGCGGCGTTTTCTATTCATTCGGCCCGACGCCCGAGGCAACGAATCTGGATAAATAGCGACGGGCGCGCTCTCCAGAAGCCTCGAATCCTCGTAATGTACAGGGGCCGCGCGTTCCCGAGGCCACCATCCTTCAGCAAATGCCGCAGACGCGCGAAACCAGCCAGCCAGCAAACCGCCCAAATAGATTGCAAATCCAAAGTTCAGACAACGAGCCAATCAGCCGAGCCGCATGCCAGCCAAACGGCGAGAAAACCAAGCAACCCACCAACCAAACGTGGCCACGTAGACAATCGGAGGCGTGGCCAGCGGCTGAAGACGAAGCCCTCTACACATATAATTGCACAGATCGATGTAGGTACCTATACATATATATATATATATATGTATGTGTGTGATTGTGTCTGTGAGTGCGCATATATATACACATATAAAACATATATTTTATGGACAGATGTGCGTGTATACATATCTATGTAGATGACGCTGCATACATGTGTATATAGACGCATGTGTACATACATGAGCCATATAACCATGTACACTTCGCACGTACCTCAGTTCTAGCAAGCTCCAGCCCGTAAGTCTCACAGCTGCGTGCAGATACGTACGCACACACGCACTGGCAAGAGTTACCCGCAAATAGTTCAAGCATGGAGAAAGAAAGAGCATAAACATGAGGACGGTGTCAGCTCAAGCTTCGTTTTTCACAGAAGACGCTTGCCGAGACAAAACACCGCACGACGAAAGGCATCGTCGACTTCAGAACAATACATTCTTGAAGAATATCAGCGATTCGGGCATGGCGCACGGCAGCCAAAAGATCTCGAGGATAAAGTGGCCGCGGAAGCCACATTTACTTGCGTGCATTACCATGAGGACGATGTCAGCTCATGGTTTTTCACAGCGGCAGCTCGCCGAGACACAACACCGCGCGACGAAAGGAATCGCCGATTTCAGACCACTAACGCGACAGAAAAACACCTAGTGATCGGGCACTGGTTAGTGATGCGAAAGCGGTGCCACTGCTAATCCACGAACAGCGCTGCCCAAACTCCCCCCTGCAAGTTCAGCAGCGCTGGGGAGGGCGGCTCGGCCAGCTTCGAGATCAAAGAGCCATTCATGTTTCTGGGAATGTTAAGGTGAGGTTTTCTTGGAAACTCGCAGATGCAGCGCTGACCAGCGCAGACAAAACGAAAAGCATTGGGCGAGGCGCAGCGCAGCATCAGGAGTCTGGCCCTTCTGCTCGCCACACGAGCAGAAGTCAACGCAAGGGATGGTCCATCGACTGAGCTCCTCGCCGCGCAGCACGTCGAGCCCCGCGGCGGCCTTGAGCATCAGCCCTGCTCTGTCAATCAGAGCGTTGGCCTCGCGGACTCGCCCACGTTGGCGGGGCGCGAGAATGGGCCGGCCTCTGCGGCATGCTAGACCACGGAAGAAGCGGCGCGCCAGCCGCGCCACTTTGTCGCGCTCGCGCGGCCACGCAGGGCGCGGCGGGCTTGAATCCGCAGACGGGGCCACTCTTCAGCCAGCCAAGGACTGCGGCGAAGACTGCGGCGCGGCGCAAATCGCGACGCGGCCCAAGCATCTTTTCACTGCAAAAAAAAGCGCGCCTGCGCTGCCTCAGAAAGCTGCCAGCGGGCCCCGTACCTGAGAGGATGTCCCAGAAGACACCGCGGTGCCCGATGCGCGCATCCGATCGGGCAGCCGCTAGGCATCGACACAGCGCTTGATCAGTTCTGACTCTGACCGCTGCGCCGTCGCCCCCACCACCATCATGCGCGCTCGCCATAGCAAAAGCCCTGGGGGCGCGCGCGCGCGTCTCGCGCGCCGCCCCAGGGCCGAGCGGGTCAGCCAGCCGCCTCGCATCACCCCCCCGACATGGAGCGCGAACGCCTCGGCCTGTCCGCTCGACGCTGGACGGCGGCCTCGAGGCCCGGCAGCAGCGGGGCGCGACGATCCAGGCCGAGGCCGACGCGCCCGTCGAAGGGGCCCGTCTCGCCTGGCCCGACGAGGTCGAGCGCGCAAATCAGGATGGCCCCCCGCCTTCTTGCCCCGGGCGAGTGCTTCTGGTCGGCGACGCCTGCTGAGACCAGTGGAAGCTCAGAGCCTCGCAGGGCCGCACACGGGCCCCGAAGACCAGCATCCCGAACACGCACAGGCTCGCCAGGCCGCAGTCGCACGGGCCGAAGGCGCTCGCGACGGCCAGATCCCCCCGCGCCCCCGGCGGCCCCCGTCTCGCACTGGCGCCCCGGGCAGTTGTTCGGCTGCTCGCCCCGCCCCGCGGCGCGCATCGCCAGGGGCGCCCGGAGCGCAGGCCGCCACCGCATTTTATTAAGGTTTTAAAAACAAAATTGTTGCCACATTTTTATGATAATATATATATATATATATATATATATATATATATATAAGTATCGTCTAGCGTTTTTGCCGCAGTGACTCCAGGTGCTCTGGGAGGTTTCTCCGTCGTCTCCGCAGGAGCCCTCGGCGGGGTCGCGCCGCAGCAGCTTTCCGCCCGCAGCGCGGCCGCCCGCGCGGCGCCGCCGACCGGGCTCGACGGCTGGCCACCGCGACTGGGAGAAGCGACCACGCCAGCCAGCACTCGAGACGCATTGAACCCCCGACCCGTACAGGTCGGCCCCCGAACCTAGCGCCGTTCGCACAGACAGCTGGAAAATCGAGGAGCTCGGGCCGAAAAAGAAAGGATTCTGAAACGCGGCCTAGCAGGCGAGCCAACTCACGACCAGCTCTGCCAAACCGCCCCTGGGAAACCGCCTTCAAAGCCAACGCCGCATTCAAGAACTCAGCTTCGGAAGGTACCGAGGGCGACCCAGACCGACCCGAACAGTAGCCCCGAAGGGGGGGCCCGGCGGGCTCCGCGCGAGCGTCGAGGCCAGCCTGTTTCACCGCGGACACAACGGCGGCGAGACCCCCAGAAAGAGACGCGAAATTATCAACGAAAAGCACGCTCGCGGCCGAGTCGCGCGAGAGAGGGCCCAAGGGCCTGCGCCAGGCGAACAGGGGCCATCTAAAAAGGCTAAGAAGGGGCCCCCCATTGCAGACTGGGCGAAGCCCGTGGCCATCCCGCCAGGCGCGACGCGGAGCCTGAACCAGACCAGCCCCGAAGGGTCGGCCGGGCCCACGTCGCGCCCTGCCCGCGCGGGAAGGTCGGACAAGTGCACGGGCGGCAGTCCTAACCAACGCCCGAGGCTCCATGGTAGGAGGAAGTGATAAAAGCAGCAGGTCACATCGCCCTGAGAGCAGCGCAGCGCGCTGCCAGTAGGAACCCCAATCGAATTCAGCACCTGAGCAGCGGCCAGAGAGGCATAGACAGGGGGGGCCAACGAGGCGTTGACATTACGAGTGCCCAAGAGCAGACGGGAAGGCCCGTGCATCTTCCTAACAAAGAATGGGGCGATTGATTTCGCAGCCCCCCCCCTCAACATCCAGCATCTCGAGAGACAGGAGGTCACATGAAAGCTAGCGTAAGTACGACCGCCTTCTGCCGGAGAGAGCCGACGGCAAGCGTGCCCGCGTCCTCCCGTGGCCACGCGAGGCACGGAGACCTTGCCCCGTCGGCACCGGGCGCGGCCCCAGCTGCCCAAGCAATCGCCGTTGCCAGGGCCGGTTCCAAGAGTGGCTTTGCGAGCGCCCTGAACAGTGAAGTGACATCACTCAGTGGACAGGGGAGGGATGCGAAAGCCTTAGCAAACCTCGACATGGCATGCGCCTGCAAGACTGTCTGAGGGCCCGCGGGCGGCCCATGCCTCCACCACCCATTGGGGCTGAAAGTTCGACTCCCTGCCTGCAGCCAGCGCCCCCGAAAACCCGTGGAGTACAGACGCTGGGGGGGGGGCGTTGGGAACGGGAAGGAGATCTCGGTGCGACTGCAAAGCCATGGGCGGCCAATGGCCCCCCCACACAAACCCGCCCGCGCGTCGGGGACTCACACGCGCAGCAGCCGGGTAGATGACACTGCAGGCGACCAGGCTCACCCCCACCGCCGACGCCGCAGCCCGGGCCTCGGCGCTCACTTTCGCCACGCCTTACGGCGGCCTCGGCGGCGCCTCCTCGTCCCCACCAAACGCCGCGAGGCATCGGCGGTCGCGGCCGCGAGGATGAGACCATCGCCGCAAGGTCACGCCCTTCGTGGGCCATCCGCCGCTCCTGCGGGATCTTGCTTTCCTGCTCCATCTTGTCAGCCGCCAAGTGGGCGAGCGCGGGACAGATCAACGCACTGCTTCTCCCAGCGGCAACCCCTGTGGAGAGACGTCGCTCTGCCGTCACGCTGGCAGCTGCAACGCCGCCCTCCGCCACTACCTTCAGCCCGTCAGCGCGGCATTGCCCCCAGAGCTGGTACCGCCGAGCCGCCGACTCATCGGCAGCACTGCCCGGCAAGTTCAACTGGTCGCACTGGCCCAAGCATGAACATCTCCGACAGAAAGAACGGTTCATCTATCCCTGGTTCCGCCGTCGTCGCCACCAATATCTGGCGCCACCAATGATCCCGGGCAACAGAACTCTGGCCTCCACGATGAGAAGCCGCCATCAAACAGCCGGCAGCGCGCGTCCCCTGGATCGGAAAGTCGCCAGACAACTCCTTGACGAAGATCCCTCGAGCGCTCTCAAGCGACCTCAGACGTTCGCCGAGTGGGTTGTGCTGGACAGGCAGGGTCCGCAAGATGCTCTCGTGAGTCACCATAGGCGGCAACGGATCGGACACGGCAGCGACCCCACCATCGCGCAAGAAGAACCCCAAGCGCCCGTCGGTGATGACCTGATCCTCGAGCCCGACCGTTACCTGAGAGTGCACCTTCTGCCCGAAGGTGTCCGTCAACAGCTAGCACCTCGTGCCACGGCCCCCGCCCCCCAGCCCTGTCCAGCGCCGCCGTCCCCGTCAGCGCCTCGGCGCGCCGCCAACCCCGTCAGCGCCGGCGCCGCCATCGGCATCGACGGGCAAGAGCCCACCATCGGCTGCAGCCGCGCCTGCGCCTGCACCAGCAGCCCGCCCGGGTAGACCCCCGAGTCCACCAGGAGCTTCAGCTGACGGACAGCTTCTAGCTTCATCGGACTGCCCACAGTCAGGTCCATGGGGTTGAAGTGATACCGTTTGGCGAGGGTATACCTTGGGCAGAATGCCCCCCTGAGGGCCAGAAAGAAGAACGTCAATGTAGTCGGACCACTACTCCGCCTAGAGGTCGACGCTTGGCGTCCGAATCATCGCCCCCTTATCACACACGTACAGGCACACGCGCTCGTGCCACAGCCCCTCCGTCGCGTCGAAGAGCACCCAGAACCTCCGTTCCGCTTCTGGCGCCGCTGCCGGAGCCGTGCCACTGAGACCGAGGAGGCCCCGCAGCCAGCTGCCCACGACGCTTAGGAAGATGAGGGGCCGCCCGCTCCAGGCGCAACGATTGAGAGGACGATGATGATGATGATGATGATGATGATGATGATGATGATGATGATGATGACCATGATGGGGATGATGCTGATGCCGGCGACGATGACAACGACTATGATGATGAAAACACCTATGGTGATGATGATGATGATGATGATGATGATGATGATGATGATGATACTGATGATGATGATGATGATGATGATGATGATGATGATGATGATGATGATGATGATGATGATGATGATGATGATGATACGACTGACGATGGGATGATGTTTGTGACGATGACGGGGAGGGGGCGTTGCTTCGACGAGCAGTGGGGGGGGGCGGGGGGGACTGGGCGAGTCCCGCTGTGAAGGCGGAGCGCAGGTA
The DNA here is from genome assembly GCA_963575745.1 of Prorocentrum cordatum. Classification (NCBI taxonomy): domain Eukaryota; class Dinophyceae; order Prorocentrales; family Prorocentraceae; genus Prorocentrum; species Prorocentrum cordatum. Next base: position 177,277 of record CAUYUJ010019488.1, read on the forward strand.
GTATTTCTTCAGACCCACACAAAGACCAGCAGCTGAGCATGTTTTTGACTACCTACCAGACCACCCCAACCCAACCCGAAGACTCGAATTTCGGGTGGGGGGGGGTACGGGTTCCATATGTGTTTTCTCGATGTTCCCCGACCCCCCACCCACTGGAAATGGAGTGCAAATTGAGGCCTTCGGGTTGGGTTGGGGTGGTTTGGTGGGTGGTGAGTTTTAAAAACACCTAGAGACACCCACCAATGCCAGGGGAAGACCATGCTTGAAGTAAATGAGAGACTCTACCCATGCCAGTAGAAAACCATTAAAGATATCAGGAGATATCCGCCGATGCAGGTTGCGGACCACGTTTGGCATGTATCAAGAGCCCCGCCAATGCCAACAGGTGAGCTTGTTTGGATATATCAAAGACTCCCAGACTCACAAGGCTGTGGTTGCTCCATCCAGCATGACGTGCTAGCTGCCATACGTTCTGCAAAGAGTTCTGCCGTGGCGCACGGCAATGCGCTGCCGACTCTTAGATGTTTTTTGCCGTTCCGTCACTGTTATCTTGCCCGAGAACTCGCCATGTGCACGTAGGGGGGGGGGGGGGGGGGGGCAGACCTCGGCCGCGGCCCGCCTGGAATCTGACCAAGTTTCGCACGGTGGTCCATCCCCAGACACGGCAACGCGACCATCCCTAATGTGAGACGCGTCCAGATATGTAGCTTTGAGCGGCTCACCTGATCCCCAAGCGCCTCATGTATCGCGATACATATATATATATATATATATGTATATAAATGTATATATATATATATATATGAATTTGTATCCAGATACATACACACATACATACATACATACATACATGCATGCATGCATGCATGCATGCATGCATGCATACGTACGTACGTACCTACCTACCTACCTACCTACCTACCTACCTACCTACCTACCTACGTACGTACGTACATACATACATACATACATACATACATACATACATACATACATAGATACATACATACACACACACATACATACATATATATATGTGTGTGTGCGTGTATATTTGGATGTATGCATATGTATGTATGTATATATATAAAGATATATCATTCAAAACTCCCACCATTGCCGATAGCCGACAATGTTCAAAGGAGATCACTGCTGCTCATCACGTTATGAATACAGTATAGCTTTCTCCACCAGCATGTCCTATAAGGGTTGGAAGTCTCGCGAACATCATGCGATGATGATGAAGATGATGGTGATGATGATGATGGTAATGACGATGATGATGATGGTGATGATGATACTGACGGTGATGATGATGATGATGATGATGGTGATGATGATGGTGATGATGGTGATGATGATGATGATGGTGAAGATGGTGGTGATGGTGACGACGACGACGATTCTGATGATAGACATGAAGATGATGATGATGATGATGATGGTGATGATGATGATGATGATGATGATGGTGATGATGATCGTGGTGGTGATGATGATGATGATGATGATGATGGTGATGATGATGATGATGATGATGATGATGATGATGATGATGGTTCTGGTGGTGGTGATGAGGCTGATGATGGTGCGACGACTACGCACGGCGAGGAGAACGACGACGCCAGGCGACGGGCGACGACCGGACGCTCGACGGCGGGAGACGCACGACGGCGACGACAGACGAGAGGCCAGACTGGCGCAGGCGACCTCGCCAGCCGCCATCGCCTTCCGCGCCTCCTGGATGGCGAGGCGCATCATGCCCTCGTCGTCGCGGCCGACGCCTTGGCCGCCGCCATCGCCCGCGGTCGCCTGGCTCGGGCGCGGCCCGTCCCGAGCCGCCGCCGCTCGTTGCAGGAC
>CAUYUJ010019489.1:0-80000 GCA_963575745.1 Prorocentrum cordatum
GGGGGGGGCGGGGGGGGCTCGGAGCTTTGATTGTCTCCCCGGCCTCCCAGGGCCGACAATGAGCGGGCCGCAGAAGATCCAGACGACTCCGCGCGGGCGCAAGAGCCAGCTCGCCGCGCAGAGCAGGGCCGCCATGGAGAAGAATAAGGTGAAGCTTTGGTCGGCCTACTCGGCGGAGATCGAGAGCAGCATCAATGTCCCGGGTAACTTCGCGGACGATGGCTACTACCACGTCGCGGTGGCCGAGGAGGCGCGCGCCGCGGACGCGAAGGAGCTGCCCGTTCTCAAGAAGAAGATCGCTGACTCGAAGGAAATGCTCGAGCACCACCTGGCAGGGGCGAAGGCTTGGAAGCGGAAATTTTCCGAGCTGCTCGAACGCGCGCGAGGCTCCGGCAGGCCGCGGGCACGCAAGCACGCTCGAGCGGGGAGGGGCGAAGAGGGGGGGGGGGGGGGTGGGGCGAACGTCGGGAGGGCGACGAGATGGACAGCTAGGATGGGCAGAGAGACCATGAGATGAACAGGTAGACGAGTACTGCATACAAGCATGGGGGATGGACAGCTAGGAAGGACAGGGGCATGCGCTGTCGCACGCAGCCGCACGTATACCCGAACGGCGAGTTCGCCGCCACTTCATCCCGGAAAAATGCGCGCGTCGACGACATCGCGCCCCTCCTGTGCAGGAGGGCGCATGCATGCATCGACCCTTCCTCTTCCTTGTCTTCCGTACTAGCTTTGCGGCTCACCAGGCATTCCTTTGTTCTTCCGAGGGCCGATATGCTCGGCAAGCGCCAGCGCCATTGCGACGCTGCGGATATTCCTCCTGACAGGAGGTCGAGGGCAAACTTCGGCGCGCTACTGACGACCAATGCGCTCACCTGCAACCGGGCCCAGTCGCTCTTCGACGACGCCCGCGCGGGGGGGCGCCGAGGGGCGCGCGACTTGACCAGCCACCGAGGAGCGGGCGAGAAACGCAAATGGGCAAACGTCGGTGGGAATGCATCTAGGAGGCCGCGGAGACGAATGATTCGAGGGAGCTTGTGGCCCAGACCGTACTTCGCGGAGGTCCGCCGTTGGGGCCAGAGGCGCAGCCGCGAGCAGAAGGAGCGGGTCGCTTTCGGCTTGCCGCACGAATATTGTGCCCAACTGGTGAAATACGGCTCGTTGGAGAAGCTGGGCGGCGCCGGCGGCCTGGGCAAAGTGGGGCAAGATCACGCGCAACGCTGCCTCTCGGCGATGCAAGTTGATTCGATGATTCCTGCAGGTCTGTGGGCTGACGGCGTCCCGCGCCAATGGGGCCGCGACCAGACAGTAGAGCTCGCGTGCTGAAATTTGCCAGGGCTGCCGAAAACGATGGAGGAGCACGAGCTGCGCCTGCCCACTGGGTTGATGAAGGCCTCCGTGAGCACGGACGCGTGGCATGACATCGTCGATGTGATTGCTTGGAGTTTTCGGCTCGCGGCTACAGGCGCATGCCCTGCCGCCCGCCACAACGGCACAGCTCGGTTAAAGTCTGACTTCCACAGGGCCAAGAAAGCATCTGCAGATCTAGAGTACAGGTCTGCGCTGGTGCAGATGCGCGCAGATTGGGGACGCTGGAAAATGCATTCGGGGCCCCGCAGTGCAGCGAGAAGGCAGGGTGCCGCTGGAGGTGCCACGCGACGCCGCAGCAGGCCCATCCTCCACGTCATCTCCTGCGCCTGCCTCCTCGTGCTCCTCTTCGCCCTACGCGCCCCGCTCTCCTCGCCTCTCGCCCGCGCAGGTCTCCCAGCCAGAGCACATCTGCAGCGCACGAAGGCGCACGAAGGCGCACGAAGGCTCTCGCCGTGGCGGAGCAACAGGCGCACGGAGGCGCAACTGATCCAGCGCCGAATGGAACATGATGTCACAAGATCGCCAATGATGTCAGCCCCTTGGGTTGACCACTCCATCTGGAGAACCAATTGGCTTCGCGCAATTGTTTTGAGAGTTGCAGCAGATCGGTCGGGGCAGATGATTTTCAGACTGGCTCAACTTTAGCAATTTAGTGGCCCCGCGTACGACGCGCGGCGCAAAGAGTCGCGGGATCGCCCGAGTACTAGGGCGCGGGCAGAAACCAGAGGTGGATCGCATTCACCCCTTGGCCATGAAGACCATCAAGCACAAGATGGCAGCGCGCCCTGCAGGGCAGGCTGCCGTTATCAGGCGCATAATACACTTTGTTTTTTTTGTTTATTAAAATAATATATTTAAAAAAAAAAAAAAAAAAAAAAAAAAAAAAAAAAAACGAGCTCTGCGACCCGAATGTCACGGGCGAGGCCGCGATGAGCAATGCGATGTTTCAGATGTCTCAGTGATCTATTTGCTTGAGAAGTGGCAGCCTGAATGGGGGACACCCTGCATGGCCAGTCGATCCAGCGCAGCCTGCAGCGAGCCGCCCTGCGCGGCGCGCGCCCGAAAGTGTTTCACATCAGGCCGAAGCTTCATCCATTGCTCGATTGGCCTGGAAGCTCTGCAGGGCCATCAGCCCGAGACACGCTGGGCTTACAGGGGCGAGGATTTCGGAAGCACGGGCGCTCACTTTGCCAAGCGTCGCGGCAGCGCGCTCGCGCCCGAAGGCTTTAGCGCCGCATGGATGTCCAGATTTTTCTCGCAGCCTTTCGTTTGGATCGTTGGATGGCTCCTCGGCTAGATCCAAACAGGCGTCGCCCCCCCCCCCCCCTCCCTCCAGCGCAGGAGGCCCGCTCCTGTGCAGGAGGGGCCATGCCGATCCGTTTCGCCCCCCCACCCCCCTCCCCCGCCCCCCTCGCCCCTCATCCGCCTGCTAATTTCCAATCGTATTCCTTGTGCCCATCTTCGCCGCCGCTGCCGCTTTGGCCCTGACGTTTTCTGCTAGTCGAATTCAGGTATTCGCCATGACAGTTGCCATGGCAGCCTGGGGCGCTCTATGCTCGTCGCGCGGCGCCCTCGGCGCTGCGGCCGACGCGGAGACCTGGCGCTGCGCGCAGGAGCTGGGCGGCTTCTGGCGGCATCGCTGCCGCCAGCAATGCGCCCATAATTCCCGCCTTGGCCTCCGCAGGAAGGTTCTGGAGCACCGCCGCGGGCCCGGGGCCGAGAAGCTGGTCGGCGAGCGGCCGGCGATCTCGGCGGAGAAGGGACTTGGAGGCGAACCAGCGGCGACGCCTCCACTGAGCGAAGCGCGCGCGCCGCCCGCGCGCCCAGCATCGGGGGCCGCGCTTCCCCTCGCGCCCGCTGAGCAAAAAACATTGGGCGACGTCTCCCGTCGAGGAGTCGCCGCGGGGAGGTGGATGGGGGGCAGAGGAGGGGGGGGGGAGGAGGAGGAGGAGGAGGAGGAGGCGAAGGGCATAACATGATAGGGCCAACATGCAATCAACCTAGAAGCAATATAGACCAACATGAAAACAACGTAATATCACCATGAAGCAATATGAAATCATCATCCAATCAACATAGAAATCGCGGGCAGCCCTGTTTGCCCAAAGTAGCGCAAACACCTCATTCGAGCAGAGTGGGCCCTCAGGGAAATCCCCCCCCCACCACCACCCACCCACGGGCAACGTCGAGGCTGCCTATCTGTTCGCCACGCCCGCGCGGCGAAGGCAACGCGGGCGCCCCCCCGCGCCGGCGACGCGCCCGAGCTCTTCGAAAACCTTCTCATCGCGAGTGAGAGGCCCCAGACGGGCTGCAACAATGAGATCGACGTCGGCTGTCATCGTCACGCAGCGCTCAGAACTGCGTTCCGTTGGGCCCCAGGGAATATTCCTTGGAGAATGGCGCAGAAAATGCCTGATCTGCCGCCGCCCCCTGCGAGCGGCCCCGGCAGACCCACCGGGCCGCCCCGCGCAGCCCCCCGGGGGCTCGAAGAGAGGTGCGTTCAAACATGGAAAGACCTGCTTGAGCGCGTCGCGCACTCGCTGGTATTCACGCAGCGTTTAAATCCTACTATTCTTGGCGCTTTACTAGCCCGTCCAGCGAGCCCGCCCGCAACCGACGCCCAGGTGAATTCCTCGGAGGCGGATGGGGGGGGGGGGGGGGGGGGGGCGAGAAGGAGGGCGGGGGGGCAGAGGACGACGACGAGGAGGTGGAGGAGGAGGGCGAGGATAACGCGGAGGGGGAGGAGGGGGCGGCGGGGGCGGAGGGAGAGGAGGGGGGAGGGAAGAGAAGGAATAGGCGGACGACGACGACGAGGAGGAAGAGGTAGAAGAGGAGGATGGGGGAAGAGGAGGGCGAACAGACGGTCCAGAGGCCTCTTGCGCGCGTCTCGAAATTCCCTCGGATGTCTCTAAGAAGCCTTGCGGAGGCGTCTCGGGTGCCTCGGGGGAGCCCCTTCGGCCCTTTTGGGGGCCTCCCGGGGGCTCCTGGGCAACGCCTTCTGAGCGCCTCCCCGGGCGCCCGGCGCGCCCCCCGGGGCCTTGTCGAGGCGCCCCGTCGGGGGCCTCATGGGGCGCTTTTGGGGCCATCTTGACGGAGATCGATCAATGGCGGGGGGGGCTTCGATTAGGCCCCCCTTCGGGGGCGCCGAAGATCGCCTCTTGGGCCGCTCTTATGGCGATCTTGGGGCGCCCTCGGACGCCCCCGGGGCCGCCCCGAAGCTCTCTCGGGCTTCTCTTGCGGCCCTCTTGCCCCCGACGGCCATCGAAATCAGAAATGCGCGAAGGCGAACGCTATTCGTTGCCCACTGGTGTTGGAAGCGTTTTGGCCTCATGGCGGCCTCCTGGGGATGTTCCGCGGCCGCTCGGGGCCGCTCTGGAGCGGTCTCGGGGCCTCTTGAAACATCTTGGAAACCATGCTGAGCCATCGTGGGCCATCATGGAAGAGTCATCTCGGGCTCTCTGAAACGCTCTCGGAGCCATCTTGGGCCATCTTGAACGCCCGGCCCCTCGCGAGGGGCGGGGGGGGGGGGGGGGGGGGGCAAACCCCTCGCCTAGCCAAAGGAGTTGCGGGAGGAGGACGCGCTCCAAACCACCGGCGCCCAGTGGGGAGGTGGGATTTACGCGGCGCGCGTAGTCTCTGGGTGACGGGCTGGGGGCGCGAGACATCGGCGAAGCCGCTTGAATAGCGCAGTGGCGCCCGCGAGATGCATCTGTTTCTGAGCCAACTTGGGATTCATGTAGAAGGCCCGCGTCAGGGACCAGATGCTACGGCCCTTGTCAGGCCTCAATGTGTTTCCACATTTTGCGTCGTCAACATGAGCAGTCAAAGTAGCAGTTCGATTGCCGACGTACATCTGCAAGAACCGAGCTACATCATCGCTGCGCTCTGTAAAAATGGGGAAGAGCACAGGGGTGAACCATTTCAGCTTCAAACGCTCCTCTTTTGTCGAGTGGCAAAAATATAGATTGAACAACTGGTCCGTCGTGGGCAATGGCACGCGCGATCGCCCGCTGTTGTTCGTGGCCAGCCTTTCGCGAAGCAGACCTTGTATGGCGGGCTCCTGCATTATAGTGCAGGTGCATAGGGCGGTGCTTGCAGGGTGCTTGCAGGGCCCTGGGTAGGACCTTTACCCAGGGCAAACCTTATATATTCAATAGCCCCTGGGTCGGGATTTCTAAAATCAAAACCAAATCAGGGGCAATCATAATCAAACCACGGGCAAACCAGGAGCTAGGAAGTGCTTCGGCCGTTGAGCCGAAGCACTTCCTAGCTCCTCGGTCTCGTCTCTCAGTCCGTCCTTCCTCCTACTGGTCCGTTCCCCCTTTCCTTCACCCCCGCCGTTTCTTTCTCGTCTCCTCGTCCTCCGCGCCCTCCTTCCGTCACCTCCTCGCCCTTCTTTCCCCCCACTCCCCTCTGCCCTCCTTCTTCACCTCCCACGCCCTTCATGCCCCCCCTCTTCGGTTCCTGGTGATGTCGTTGGTGTGTCTCTCCCGTTCTCTCCTCCACGTCTGCCGCTCTCCCTCCCGCTGTCGGACCCCCCACCCTGCCCTCCACCACCCCCTCCCCGCGGGGGCGCGCGCCCAGCGCCTCGAACTTGACCCCGTCGGCGGCGGGGCGGGCGGCCCGCGGCGACGACGGGGGCGGGGGACGACGACGACGACGAGGACCACGACGCCGTCCTCCTCCTCTTCTCCTCTTCCTCCTTCTCCTCCTCCTCCTCCTCCTCCTGTTCCTCCTCCTCCTCCTCCTCCTCCTCCCCCTCCTCCCGTGGACTCCGACGGCGACGGCGCCGAGGGCGACCCTATTTCAACATAGGGCGATGGTGACTACGATGAGGGTGGCGCTGATGCTACCCTCATCGCAGTCACCATCACCTTCATCTCAGTGGGCATGGTTACGACTATGATGATAACACTCTCTGACTCGACCCGCTTGTTTAATTTTGTTTGCATTTGTACTCGAGTGAGGCGCCTCGTTTCAGATGTGATCCAACGCAGCACTCATCGATCCCTGCGTGAGTGCTGCACCCGTCGTCGGGCAAACCCGACTCGCTGGCGTGGATGGCCATGCCTTTCCGATAATCTTCAAACTCAAGGCCGAACCTCCTCCCTCCTCCATCCCACTCCCGCACTCCTTCAGTTGCCTCGTTCATCGCAGACTTGGCGGGGGGAGGGGGGGGGGGCCAGCCAGGCTCTGACAGGCTGCGTGCACTGAAGCTGTGCTCTGACTCTGGCGACGGGGGGGGGCATGCATCTACTTCTTAATGGCCTTCTTCTTGAGAAGGCCGCCCCCCCCCGCGCCGCCTGCGCCCGCCGACGAGGAGGCGCTTGAAACCGAAACGGCGGGCACAGCAGTTGACTCGAGACTCCTCGGACTCAAGTCGTTGATCTTGATATTGCCGAGCTCTGACCCCTCGAGGGCCATTGAAAAACGTTTCTGCAGGCTGGCAGGCAGGTCCTTGAGCTTCGCGCCATAGCGCTTGGACGCTGCCTGCACACACCATTCTAAAGATTTCTGGCGGGAAGCCTTCGGGGCGGCACAAATGCAATTGGCGAATAGAAGGGGCGACGCCGCGACCGCCGGGCTGGCGTGGATCTCGGTGGACACCGCGTGGATATCGATCAACTCTGAGAGCTCAGCCGCGGCCTCGTCGTTCAACCGCTTCACCTTGGACCCGTTGGCGCGAAGGTACTCCACAACACGCTCAGTGGTCGGGGCCGCGGCCAAGTGCTTCTCGAAGAGCCGCGCCAGGTTCTCGTGCTCTGCATTTTGACCAGCGTCGTAGATGAAGGACAGCTTCCCTTTGAAGTCCCACTTGCCAAGGGACTCCATCAGTATATCTCTGTACGTAGAAATGAAATCCATTGCCTCTTTCAGCACAGACGTCTGTTTCATGGCGGCGAAAATGATGGACCATAGCTTCTTCACGTCGTCCTCGCACTTGTTGAAGTCATCGCGGTTGCGGAAATCATTGTCGACAGAGCTGGCGTCGATGAGCAGGCCACTCATCTCGATGAGGCCGCATGGCTTGCCGTCGCGGCCGTTGGCACGCACTCTCTCGAGACCTTTGAGGGCCCTGGCCGCGAAGGAAAGCATCGCCACCTCCCTGGGGATGTGACTCTCGAACTCCTTGGCAACGGTGAGAAAGTTCTCGCTGCAGTGGGCCGAATTCACAACAGAAGGAGTGAAAGAGCGAAGCGAGATGGAAATGGGCACGTTGGACAATGATGTCAACGTCGCGCCCAAGTATTTGTCGAAGTCCTCGGGCAGTAGCTCTGGCCTCGCAGCGTCGAGTGTCAGGTCGCACTCTGCATCCTTCTTGCGCAAATCTGCCCAGTCCCTCAGGCCAGCAGCGATGTCGCCAGTGACGGGATACTTCGTGAAGCTCCCCGGCGCAATTTCGACGAGCTTGAGCTTGGCCACGAGGTTCCGAAGGGTGACAGACGTCGGCACGAGTATTTTGAGCAACGTGCAGCAGCGAGCGAACCACACCAGATCCTCGGCATCTTCGTCCGAAGCCTCATTGTGAAGGACCCTGGAGACGATTCCCTCAGTGATCTGGGTAACAAAATGACTACGCGCATCAGTTCGACTGGGGGTTGATTGGACTTGTTCGGACGGGGGCTGGCGGGAACGAATGGGGGAAGGCGGCGGCCTATTCCAATTTCCGTGAATCGCTGTGCACTAACAACTGAACGCAAATCATACAGCACAAACCGTTTTGAGTGCCAAGCTTAATCAGAGAACTGCAACGTGGAACCGATCAGACTCTGCTGGGGAGGAGAGGCAGTCCGGCGCACACCAGAGAAGCCGGGTGGGCCAGTCTCAGCGGAAGGAACGAATCCTTGGCGAAGGGCATGGCATGGGGACACACCCGTTTCCAATTTCGTAAAGTTTTTCAGCCACAGGGGCGTTGCACGTGGGTCCGTTTGGGCTCCCCAGACAAACGCGGCGGCAACGCCATTCTGACAATCAAGACCCTACCATACATGGCGCCCGTGCGCGCGATCGCGGGCAGACCCTCTAAACCTACAGTGGGTCACCCGCGGTCCTCCTGGACCGCCAACGGCCCAGCATAATTTAGAACGAAAACATTTGAGCATATGAAGGGCCTACGGGCCACCTGGCCCCCGAGCCCCGAGCATAGTGGGCCCACCTGACCGACAACGGGATGCCCTTCCTTCCTGAACATACAAGGGGCCTTCCTGAACCTTCAACGGGGCCCGCCTCGTCCTCCAAGACTCCTAAACATACGCAGGGTCTTGCTATAACGACAGCAGTTTTCCCTTTTTCCTCCCTCATTCCTCTTGAAGATATCGGAATTCTGAACTGTGCCCCATTAGATCCCCGCTGTGATCGGTGACCGATGATGCCCCTGCTGCGACGGGTGGCCGACCAGGCCCCACCGTGCCGCGTGGCCGATTAAGCGCCCGCCGTGGTGCATGACCGACGAAGGTCGGCCATGATCGGTGACCGACCAGGTGCCCACCGTGACGGGCGACCGATGTGGTCAATTCCGTTACTGGTGACATATTAGGTCCCCGCTACAGGCGGCGACCGACCAGGTCCCCGCTGCAACGGTGATTTATGTGGTCCCCGCAATGACGGGTGACCGACTGCTACCCAGCTATGGCGGGTGATCGAGGAGGCTCACGCCGTGATGGGTGACCGATTATGTCCTGGTCCTCGCCATGACGGGTGACCGATTAAGTCCCCATGACGATGGGTGCGCGACTAGGTGCCGCTATGACGGGTGACCGAATATGTCGCCGTCGCGCAGCGCATTCATATGCACGCGTCGGACGTTAAACTTGGGAGCCGAAAGGGTCACCACCTCGGGCCCACATCAGTTTGCATGCCAACGTGGCGACTTTCCCTTGCAGTCGCATGTAGAAACAAGCGTGCGCGCGTCGGCCTCTTGCGGGCTGCGCCAAGACATGGACGCGTGAAACACGACATGTTAAGCTGGAAATCCAGTCGCGCGCCGCTGAAGGACCACTTCAGTTTCCATGCCAACGCGACAGCATGGCGGCTGCCCTGTTGCGGACACCGCAGACACCACCACTTGCGAGAGCGCGCGTGCGCGTTGGCGCATTGCACGCTACACCAATGACAGGACACGTCCACCACGCATGTTCCGTTGGAAATCAAATCGGTCACCGCTAGGCGTTAATTTCATTGCCCAGGCCAGCATGGCGACTGTCTTACTGCGGACATCACAGAACCACCGCGTACGAAAGCGCGCGCACGTTTGTCGGCTGCACAAATAGATGGACGCGTAAAACAAACAACCGCATGCTCAGTTGGAGAGCAAATACGCCACCGCTAAGGGCTCATGTCGGGTTGAAGGAACACCATTACAAGTGTCTTATTGCGAGTGTGCGGGAACCACCATGCGCAAGCGCGCGTCAATGCTATGTACTCTGCGCCAGTAGACGGGCACGTAGAACCGCATGCCAAGTTGGAACTCCAATCGGTCACCGCTAAGGGCCCACTTCAGATTCCAGGCCGACGTGGCGACTTTCAGATTGCGGGCAATACAGAACCCACAGCGCGCGAGAGCGCGCGCGTCGGCACGTTGCCGTTGAACGCTGCGCTAGTCGACCTCCGCGTAACACAGCGCATGTTAAGTTGGAGATCGAATCGGGCACCGCTGAGGGCTCACTTCAGTTTCCAAATCAACGTGGCGACTGTCCCATTGCGGAGGATACATGGGGCGACCACGCGCAGGAGCGCGCGCGCAGGCGTCGGCGCGCTGCGCGCTGCACCAGCAGACGGACGCGTAAACCACGCATGTTAAGTTGGAAATCCAATCGGTCACTGCCAAGGCTTCGCTTCTGTCTCCAGGCGAACGCGGCGATGGTTCACACGCGGCCAATACGCACCACCACGCCAGAGCGCGAGCGCGCGCGCCAGTGCGTTGCTCGCAACACCAATAGACGTAATGTTTGTTGTGGCGTGTACCAGTTCAAGTCGGGCACCGCTCAAAGGGGCCACATCACCTCCCAGGCCAAAGCGGCGACTTTTCCATTGCGGACGATACAGGCGCCACCGCGCGAGAGGGCGCGCGCTCGCGCCGGCGGGCTGCGCGCTGCACGAACAGACGGGGGCGTACTACAAGCAGTGGGCTGGAGTGGGAAATCCAAATCCAAGTGGCCACCCCAGACAGTTAGTCTTTATCTAGTCCCAACGACAGCGTGGCGAAAGCCCGACTGCGGGCAACGCAGCGCAGGATGCGCAGCTCGCGAAAGCGCGCGCGCGCTCGTCGGCGCGTCGCGCGCTAGACCCTTCAACGGGCACGGGAATGCACCGTGCCAGCCTGGAAATCAACGCGGCCACCGCTAAGGGCCACCCAGTTGCCAGGCCGACATGGCGACTGCCACCTTGCAAACAAGGCAGGAACCCCCATGCGCGAGAACGCGCGCGCGCGTCGGTGCGCTGTGCGCTCCCCCCATAGACGGGCAAGTAAAAACCGCATGTTCGCTTGGAGCTCGAAGTTGCCACCGCTGTGGGTTCACTTCAGGCCCCAAGCAAACGTGGTGACTGTTCAATTGCGGGCAATACAGGTACCGCCGCCTGCGGGCGCGCGCGCGCGTCACGTCTCAACGCGCTCCGCGCTGCGCCGATCCCGCGGCGCGCGCAACACTGCATGTTAAGTGTGAGATCGAGTCGGCCACCGAAAGGGGGGGCTTCAGTTTCCACGGCAGCATGGCGACTGCCTTGTTGTTGACATTGCAGAAACCACTCGCGAGCGCGCGCGTCGGTGCTTTGTAGGAAGCACCATCGGCGGACATGCAAAAAAACGCCTGTCCTAGTGGAACCCAATCGGCCACCGCCAAGGGCGCACTTCAACTCCGAAGCCAACGTGGCGACTGCCCTACAGCTGACAACGCAGCCGCCACCGCGGGCGAGAGCGCGCGCGCGCGACGCGCGCATCGACGCGCCGTACGCTTGACACGCAGACGGACGCGCAATACCGCAAGTTGGGTTGAAAATGCAAGAAGCCACCGACAAGAGTTCACTGCAGTTCCCATGCCAGCATGGCGGCCGTCCGATTGCGAGCGCTATTGGGGCCACTGCGCGCGAGAGCTTGCGCGCGTCGGCGCGTTGTGCGCTGCGCCAATAGGCCGACACGTGAAACAACCCATGTGGAGTTGGAAACCTGGTCGAGAAGATTTTCTTCAGGCCATCACGGCGACAACCTTATTGCTGTCAAAGCCACCGCGCGCGCGAGAGAACGCGCGGCGCGTTGCACGCCGCACCAATAGGCGGTCACGTAAACACCGCATGTCCAGTTGGAAATCCAATCGGTCACTGCTGAAGGTCCACGCCAGTTTCCAGGCCAATATGGCCACTGTCCACCTGCGGCAACACAAAATCATCCGCGCGCGAGATCGCGCGTTGTTCACACAAAAAGACAGACTTGTAAAAAACACATGCTGGGTTGGAAATCAAATCTGTCACCGCCAAGGGTTCGCTTCCGTTTCCAGGCCAAAGCGACGACGTGCTATGTTCGGCAATGGGCATCACATCAACCACCACGCGCGAGAGCGCGCGCGCGCGTCGGCGCGTCCTGCGCATCACCATTAGGCGGTCACGATAAGCCGTGTGTGAACTTAAACATCCAATATGTCACCGCTAAGGTGCCACTTCAGTTTCCAGGCCAACATGGCGATTGCTGCATTGTGGACTGTGGACAATGAAGACATGACCTCTCGCGCGCGAGCGCCGGCGCGTTGCTCGCAGCACCATTAGGTGGTCACGTACAAAAAGCATGTCGAGTTGAAAATCGCATCTGTCACCGCCAAGGGCTCACTTCAGTTTCCAGGCCAACGTAGCGAATGTTCTATTGTGGACAATCCAGAAATCGTGCGCGCGCGATTTTTACATTGTCCACACTAGAAAAATCGTGCACGCCGTGTAATCAGCACCAACAGGGAGACACGCGAAACAACATGCATGTTACTTTGGAGTTCCGATCGGTCGGTCGGCGCCAAGGATTCAGTTCAGTGTTCAGTCCCCAGGTCAGCGTGGCATATGCCCTCGATTGCGGGCAAGGCGGGAGCACCGCTCGCGCGCGCGCGTCGGCGCCCTTGCCATTATGCAAATGCACGAACACGTGGAAAACACATGAGGTGTTGGAAATCAAATCGGTCACCGCTGAGGGCCCACTTCAGTTTCCAGGCCAACATGGCGACTGTCCTATTGCTGACAGGCACCGCCACTCCCGAGAGCCCGCGCGCGCGTCGGCCCGTTGTGTGCCGCGCCAACATACGGACGCGTAGGCGTAAACGCCGCGAGTTCAGTTTGAGTTCCAATCGGCCACCGCTGATGTCGCACTTTAGTGTTCAGGCCAACATTGCGACCGTCCGATTGCGGACAAGATTGGGGCCAGAGCGCGCGAGACCGCGCGCGCGCATCGGCGCGCTGTGCAAATAGACGGACACGTGCAGCACGCATGTCCGTTTAGAAGTTGGAAACCGAATCGGTCGCCACCAAGGGTTCAGTTCGGCTCCCAGGCCAACATTGCGATTGTCTTAGTGCGGGCAATGCAGAAACCGCAACGCGCAAGAGCACGCGAGTCGGCACGTTGTGCGTTGCACCAGTGGGCTGGCGCATAAAAGCGCATGGTGGGCCTCACCGCGGCTGGCGTTTTTTTGGGGGGGGGACATGCAACAACGCCCATCCATTGTCTATTCCATCCCCCGATAGCGCTATGTACGGTGGCACCTTAGCCAACGAGCCGATATGGCTACTTCCCTAGGTTGGACAGAACGGAACTACTGAAACCTCCGCCGCGGCTGGCCGATGGCACGCGCCAGCGGCCACCTGCAACGACCACCGCCACCGAACCCCAAGACCCCAAGGTTCCCTCGAGCTTAGAATACCCATGGGTCATCCCACTGGCGCTCCGCAGGGTCAAATTAACCCCCTTCCAACACTTAGTGCAACAAACACGTGATTTTGCCGTTTCGCTTCTGTCGGGCGTTGGAAATCGGCTCTAAGGTGTCTTGGGGGAGCCCCGCGACAGGACCAAGACAGCCCCAAGATCCAAGACGGCCCCAAGCCCCAAGAGCGCCCCCGAGCGCACATGGTTTACCAACAGGGCCTCAAGAGGCGACCTAGGGGGATTTAGAATCTAGAGGGCGACGCTGGCATGGCCCCCATTCATAGATCGATATCCTCAAATCGGCCCCTGCATTGAATTGTACCCGAGGTTTCGGCCCACACGTGCCTCCTGGGTGCCCCAGCTAGCTTGGATATTGCTCAGCTCCAATATGGCTCCAAACCCGCTTTAAGATGGCCCCGAGGGCCCCCTCCCCTCCCCCACCCCCATTCCCCACCATAGGCCCCGACTGCTAAAGGGAGCAACGGGCCCGCGGAGGCCTCCCCCTCTGGAGACTCTGGAGATTCAGGGGCACCCTTCAAGCTAAAGCAAGCTCGCACGATCGTGGAACCAATGACCCCTGCCATAAGACAGGTTGTAGTCCGCACAGCCCTTCGAAAACGCTCACGGACAGCACTTGAGCGCAAAGGCCCTTGAAAACCCAGTTGCACAAACAGTTACGATTAACGGCAACGCAACTTGCAGTGACATGTGGATGCGTGTCTGTTGCCATGCAGTACAGGCGTATATCATAAGAGACCCCATCATCGAAATATCACCGAGCTCAAAGTTAAGCAGACCACGGCCTCGACCGAACCAAGGGCAGGCTTGTAGACGTCGACGTTGGCCACAATGAAGAGGATCAGGTCCTTGGCGGCCGCCTGGAAGCCGCGGTGGACCTCCTCCTCGAAGTCGGAAGCGTCACCGTAGATACACAAGGAAGCAAATCTGTCGACCACGCCAGTGTGCTCAGTGAGGTCGACCATCATGTTGAAGGCGTCCACCCGCGGATCCGTAGCCTCAGCCGCCTCAGCCTCCCCCTCGGAAGGCTTGGCTTCGGCATGGCCCTTGCACAACGACATGACCTTCTCCTGGAAGGCCGAGTTGGCGCCATCGATCTCGTTCGCGATTGCAGTTGGGTCCGTGCTAGGAAACATCTCAGCCAACTTGTCCCATGCGAGCTTGATGGCGTTCGAGTTGCATGAGCCCTTGAGGCCTGCAGCCGCGGCGAGGTTGCGAAGGCGTGGCGAAGCCATCTTGGTCGCAGCCATCATCTTCTTCGCAGTCGTGCGAAGCTCTCCTGACACGACCCCCCCTGCACGAACGGCCTTGAGGACGTCGCCCGCGACGATCATCATCGAGAGGTCGATGTAAGCCTGCTTGAACAAACCGTTCATGATCTGCACCTCGCACTTCGTCTCCCCGCGCTCGTACGTAATCGTTTCGGCACCGTCGAGCACGAAGGGCGCAACGTGCTGCAAGACCGACCGCACCTCCTCGATCATGGCCACGCAGTTGTCCTCATGCTTCGCGTCGAGGCAGATCCGCTCCACCATGTCCACCACGATGCTGTTCTGCGTGCGGGTGAGCAGCGCGATGACCGTCTCGGCCGTGGGATTGCTGTCGGTGCACCCCGAGGATAGCAAGGCCATCCCCAAGCACATGCGTGAGAGCGGGAACCAGCCAGGGGGCTGAGCATCTGTGTCGGGGACGATGTCGATTGGGCACTCGGCAAGCTTCAACATGAGTGAGGGGTCAATGGGCGCCAATTGGAACGATGTCTGTTGGATAATCTGCACGAGGAGGGGACATTTCAAATATAGCACCGTCTTCCAATCATCATCCGAGAACGCCTGGTTGACAAACTCAGCGGGGGCCTGCTTCAGCTCATCAAGTATACGTTTACGATCCTGCATCTCGCGCGCCAGGATGGTGACCTCCTCAGACAGCTTCAGGCAGGCCTCATCACTAGGGAACTTGGCGAGCTCGCGAGCCGACTTGACGAGAGCAGTGGTGGCGGCCTCGTGAGTTCGATTCCTAGGGCGGTTCTTCCACTGCTGCTCCGCATCATGGACGTCCATCGCCTTGGCCCGCCTGAGCAAGGCCCTGCCCACGGCAGCGTCTTTGGGACTACACTTCTTGTTGGCCTTGCCCTTCGAGGCCGCAGAAATCCCCGCCAATTGCGTTGACCCGAGCGCCAAAACAGCGCCGCCCATTAGGTGTGTTTTTCTTAAAACCGCATGCGTTTCACTCGGGCACCCGGCACCAAACGAAGAACAACGCGTAACAACACAAACACGAATGCCCATGCAAAACTTACAATAGAGCTACATTGGGGGGAGATTTCTGTGCCCTACACGCACCCCGGCCACAGAGCCGCCAGTATCGTCCGCGTAGTCGTCGTCGCCGTCGCGGGCCACGCTGAGCTCCACGGCGCTGCCACGAGAGTCGCGAGACTTGGCGTCGAACGGCAACGCAAACATTCCTGGCCCAGAGGAAGAAGGAGACTGCATCGGCGTGGCCCGCTGCGGTGCCTCGGACTCTGCTGCATCGGCGTCGGACTCGGCGACGTCCTCCATGTTGGCCACGTCCTTGTCGTCGTGTCTCCGAGCTCGCAGCGCAGAAGGGGCCTTGCTAATCAGTCGCCTGACCTTCCTCTGCTGCTGGTAGGCCTCATCAGCAAGGTCTTCATCAGCATGCTCCTCCACTCTCTGGTTGGTTGCACCGCTCTTGACTCCGCGCCGAAACCTGCAATCTGCAAGCTGAGGGTTCGGATCGTTGACCACCCACACGCCCATGGCGCGAAACCTGGTGTCCCTGGAGATCTCTGCAGCGGGGTACTTATGGCGAATCTGCTCGATGACCTCATCTTCCACATCGGAGCGAGAATAGGGCACATTGTAGATCTTGCAGAAGGTCGAGAGCTGGTAGAAGCCGCCCTCCTCGAATGAGTCCACGTAGCTCTCCTCGAAGGATGAGGTCCAGCAGTTGAGTGTATTCTTCTCCTCGTGTTTGAACTCCCCTTCTTTCCTGGCACGATCGCGCCGAAGGAGGCCGAATCGAGTGTCTAAGGTTGGGATACTTTCCTTCTCGTCCACCAGCTCCTGGAGTGCGCAATCGAAGAATCGTCGTTTGGTGTCCCAGCAGTGGTGGCACTCTCTGCCTGGTAGCCTGATCTGGCCAGTCACGGAGCTCCGATCATACTTCACCCACTTGACCAAAACGATGCCATCGCCGTCGCGATCGATGTCACGGCTGGTCTGCCCACAGAGACAGCATTCTGCAGGATCAGCGTCTGCGATCTCTTCCTGGATAGTTTTCGGCTTCTTCCGAGTCTGAGTCTGAGTGGCCGTCTTCTTAGTGGCGAGCAGGCCGCCCGCACACGACTTGGGAACCACAACTGTCTTGCCCATCGAACTGGAAACTGGAACCCGAGATACCGAAATGAATACGTTGGCCTGTAGGCTGGCCAATCTGGAAAGCTGCAGACGCAGCGCGTCGCAGCCTTCTCCAAGCCAAAATGGCTGCGAACGAACATCTTATGGTATGATCGCACAATCGTGCTGTTCATAATACTAGGTGCACATGCCTATGGACGCCCAGACGGCCCAAATATTTAGAACATGGTGTTGGCGGCCTGCGTTTTTGATGCCATCGATCGACGTATGAATGTTTTATTTGTTCGTTTGCACGGTTGCACTGTTGCTTGGCAGCGTACGTGGGCCTCTCCTCTGGGCCCTGCACCATTAACCTTTCAATGCTAAACTTGTTATAGGGGGACGGCTTTACTTGCCGAGTATTGAGTGCCCCAGACATCGGAGATGAACAGAGACGAAGTTGGTAAAACAACTAACTCACTAATGGCGTTATCAAGTCCTCAGGGGCCCAGGGGGAGGGCCCGCTTGACCTCTCGAGAGAAGTGGGAAGGATTCGATGGCAATGCCTGCGGCGGCCGCACGTCTCTTGGCCATGAAGGTGGCGAGGCCACGTGCTCCGCGACTCAGTCCGTCGACTGACTCGCGCTCGATCGAGCTCAAGCGCTGAGCAGCATCAAAAATCAAACAGCGGCGCGAACCAAGTTCAGTCCGATCTGCGGGCTGCGACGTTTTCGCATCTGCAGCTCGCGCCCCTGCCACCTAAGCTCGCACCCCCTGGCGCGGGGGCCTTGCACAACCCAAAAGTACAGTTCTGAACAGAGCTTTGTTCAGAAGGTTGCATCTGAACAAACCTCTGGACAATTCCTGTTCAGAAGAATTGTTCTGAACACATGTGTTTTTTTTCAAGGAAACGGCGAGTTCTGAACAAACGCGTGTTCAGAGGAGGGGGGCTGTTCAGAAGAAGATGGGGTTCTGAACAGACTGTTGTTCAAACGTGTGGGCGGCCCTGGGCAGGCCCAGTTCGGGCCCTTAGGCGGGTGGGTGAGCGAGCTTAGGCTAGGGCTTCGGTGGCGCAAGGTTTCCACCGCGAGCGGACCCAAGGCGGGCAGCCCGCAACCGGTATGACGTCACCTCCTCGGGCCCGCCTTTCTACTACTCGCTACTCCAATTCTCCCCCCATCCCGACCCCATGGCATCATCATTGCACGCAGCATGCAAGCCAGAGACAAGTGGCGCACTGGAAACTCGTTGCCTAAGCTCCAGGCGGTCCAGGAGCAGGATCTCCAGAGGATGCAGCAGCGCCTGCATCTAGACGGAGCATCTCGACAATCGTATTCAAGATGTCTTGCTCAGCAAGGGGGATGTCAGGTCGACGAGCCCACTCCTGGGCAACCAAAAATTATGCGCTCGCAACTCGGCTGGCAGCCGAGGAATTCACCTAATGTGAACCTTTCTCACGTCAGAGAGTTTGGATGAATCTCGCATTCGGTGCTCCACCCGCCACTCTCCTTTCGGGATCACACCGTCACATATGACGCACTTCGCACGGCCAGTGGGGGCCATGCCGTACAACGCGAGGCCTCCTCTTGGGAGCTCAAGGCCTGGAGGGCCTGGGCCTTCGCCGACAGGCTCCACAGGAGCTGGAGCTGGCAGTGGCGGAGCCGGCACAGGAAACGGCTCTGGGTCGGCCTCGTGTGGGCCATCACCAGGATCAGAGTCAGCGCAACTCTCACTAGACATATCAATGTTATCACACAAGGACTCTTCTCCATAGTCATCATTGTACTCGCATCGGTCGGCCTCGTCTAACGGGTCGGCGGGTTCGCCAGCCTTCGTGACGGGAGCTGGCTCGTCTTCCATTTCAACGGGTGCCATGCCGAACGGCAACCATTGGGCAGAGGCAGGGTCCTCTTTTGTCTTGGCCTTCTTTTTGACTGCGACCAGGCTCAGATTGAAATCAAGAAGCTGCTCTAAACGATAGGCGAACTGTCTATTGTGTTCCCGTGGCGCCCTGATCGGCCTGCAGACCGCACAACTTAATTCATCGATCTCATCGCCCCCGTGATCTTCCTGGGCTCTGGCACGCATGATAAAGCGTTTCAGAAATACATTGAACGGCGACGAAACTAACTGAACTCCCCCATCCGTCTGTGGCCCCCAGTTGCCACTGGCGTACTGGCTGACCCTCACGATCGTGAAGTATTCACCACCAGCCCCAAATTTGAAAGTGAGCATCCCGCACTCATGCACACCCAACGCACTCAAGCAAATATGAAGTGGTAGAGATCCCTGGGTATCAATCCTGTTTTGCACCAGCGCAGCATACAGATTCTTGGAACCTGTGGTGGACGAAGACCCCCCTGAACCCCCTCTTGTGAGCCTTGTGGGGCTGATTGGGTGGTCTGCAACGTGTATTGCTATGAGCACGCGATACACACATGGCATACACTATAACAATGTGTGGGTGTTGCTTATCATACACTATTACATGTGGCATTGAATCGGAAACCAATACTCGTTGCCCCACCCCGTTTTCGCGAACGAGTTTGGTTTGAACCACGCCCCCAAGGAAATCCGAATGACATTGCTTGAAAAAAAACCTCGCGGGGCAAAGGGTGGACTGACTGAACGAGGGCGGGGCGGCCTTCGCCACGAGACCTAGGACCTGTGACCACACGGGCAAACCCAGGTTCTTCTGGGCAAATCCCACCGTACTTCTCTGCACACCCCATGTCGGCTGGATAAGACATGCCATTGGGACATTCCTCTGGGTCGTAGTCGAAGAGGCGCTTAGCTTCCTCCTTGATCCAGTTGTCTGTGTTGGTCACATTGATAAGGGACGGCTTCAGGCCGCAACCAACCGACTCCAACTGAGCACCAGCCTTCCAAAACCTGGCATGGTGCGGCAAGGGGTCCTCCTAAGCTCACAATGCATTCCCGCATGGCTACCATCAATGGGTCCTTCTGCGCCTACCATGCACCCCCCCGCACGCACGCACACGCGCACGCGCGCGCGCAAGGGCACAAGGGGTCGCTTTGCGGAGCACACAGGATATTCACAAACATTATTGCCGCTTCGCGTATCCCCCCAGCCCATCCAGAAACATGCACCAGTCAAGTTGGGTCGGCTTCTTTAGGGCGGAGTAGCTATTTCGGGGGGGGGCATATTGGGAGCATCTTGGAGGCCTCTTAGAGTCTTATTGGGGGCTTGTTGGGGTAGTGGAGGTGTTTTGCGCTGCTGGTTGCGTGTGTGTGCTAGCGGCGGTGATCATGGTAATGGTTGCGTTGTTGGTTGTGCTGGTGGCTGTGCTGGCAGCTGCGCTCGTGCATGAGGTGTCTGTTTCATAGGATTGATCCACATACATGGGCGTTGGAGCGGTTTGCATGCGCTGGCCCATTCTTAAAACCCCGAGCCGATAAGTGGTCCCAACGGGGTGTTCGTTACATTTTTCGTGGGGTGGTTGGTTGTATGTGTGTTGGTGTTTGTGTTTGTGGTTATGGTTGTGTTTGTGGTTGCGTTGTTGGTTGCGCTGGTGACGGCGCTGATGGTGTTGCTCGCGCTTGTGATGGCGATTGTTCCCGTGACCCAGCTTTTTCCCAACAGGGCTTCGTGATGACCCCCGCTTCATGTGCACAGAAGGGCTCATGCCAACCCTGCAGCGCGCTCGCAACGAGTTCTTTTCAAATGCCCGACCGCACCGCTGTCGGACAACAAGCATCTAGCTGCTTATACCCGACAGCCTCGCTGACGGAAACCAAGCATGTAGCTGCTTTTACCCGAAAGCACCGCTGACGCAGGACAGAGATCTAGTTGTCTATGCCGACAGCCCCTGCCCGTTGAACGAACGAGGTTAAGTTGCGAAGCGCTGGGCCCAATCAGGGTCTCAAGGGTCTGCTTGGGCGCTTGGCGGGGGCTGGCGGCATCGGGGGAGGGGGGGGGGGGGGTAGGTTGGGGGCCGCTTGGAGGTACAGTGTGGTTTTGGGCGGCTGCCTGGGTCTTTGGGGCAGCCTGCGCTGCTGGAGTTTGCGTTGGTTTGACTCGCGCAGCGCGTCGGCCAGCCACGCCAGACCAACCAGGCCAAACCAGACCAGGCCAAACCAGAATCCGCCACGCTCGAAAACGCGCTCGCGCGCGTTTCCCCAAGTACATACATGGAAAATGCATGATACGTTGAAATTCCAATCGGTCACCGCTAAGGGCCCACTTCAGTTCCCAAGCCAAGCATGACGATTCTTCTTGTGGGCAATACAGAAACCACCACGCGCGAGTGCGCGCGCGCTGGCGCGTTGCATGCAGCACCAATCGGCGGCCACGTAAAAACAGCATGTTAAGTTGGAAATCCAGTCGGTCACCGCTAAGGGTTCACTTTAGTTTCCAGGCCAACATGGCGATTGATCGATTGTGGACAATAGAGAAATCACCACGCGCGCGAGCGCGCGCGCGCGTCGGCGCGCTGCGCGCAGCACCACACCAATAGGCGGTCAAATAAAACCGCATGCTAAGTTGGAAATCCAGTCGGTCACCGCAAAACGGCCAACTTGAGTTTCCAAGCCAGCATGGCTACTGACCCATTGCGGCAACGCGAAATGCTCCGCGCGCGAGAGCGCGCGTGGTTCACGAAAAGACAGACCTGTACAAACTGCATGTCAAGTCGGAAATCCAATCGCTCACCGCTAAGGGTTCACTTCAGTTTCCAGGCCAACGTGGCGATGTGCGATTGTGGGCAATGGGCAAACCAGAAACCACCACGCGCGAGAGCGCGCGCGCGTCGGCGCATTGTGCACATCGCCACTAGGTTCCCATGATAAACCGCATGTTAAGTTGGAAATCCAATGTGTCACCGCTAAGGGTCCACTTCAGTTTCCAGGCCAACATGGTGAATATACCAAAACACATGAATGCAGCAAACGCATGATACGTGGGAAATCCAATCTGGCAATCTGCCACCGCTAAGGGTTCACTTCAGTTTCCAGGTCCAGCATGACGGCTCTTCTTGTGCGGACAATACAGGAACCACCACGCGCGAGCGCGCGCGCGCGTTGGCGCGTTGGCGCCTTGCACGCAACACCAATCGGTGGCCACGTAAATACAACATGATAGTTTGGAAATCCAATCGGTCACCGCTAAGTCACTTCAGTTTCCGTGCCAACATGGCGATTGTTCGGTTGTGGACAATAGAGAAAGCACCACGCGCGCGAGCGCGCGAGCGCGCGCGCGCGCGCGCGTCGGCGCGCTGCACGCAGCACCAATAGGTGGTCAAGTAAAAACCGCATGTTAAGTTGGAAATCCAGTCGGTCACCGCAAAAAGGCCAACTTGAGTTTCCAGGCCAACATGGCCACTGACCCATTGCGGCAACGCGAAATGCTCCGCGCGCGAGAGCGCGCGTGGTTCACGACAGGACAGACCTGTAAACACTGCATGTTAAGTTGGAAATCCAATCGTTGACCGCTAAGGGTTCACTTCAGTTGCCAGGCCAACGTGGCGATGTTCGATTGTGGGCAATGGACAACCCAGAAACCACAACGCGCGAGAGCGCGCGCGCGCGTCGGCGCATTGTGCACATCGCCACTAGGTTGCCATGATAAACCGCATGTTAAGTTGGAAATCCAATGTGTCACCGCCAAGGGTTCACTTCAGTTTCCAGGCCAACATGGTGAATGTACTAAAATACATGCATGCAAAATGCATGATACGTGGGAAATCCCACCGGCCATCGCTAAGGGTTCACTTGAACTTTCAGACCCAGCATGACGATTCTTCTTGTGCGGACATTACAGAAACCACCACGCGCGAGCGCGTGCGAGCGCGTTGGCGCGTTGGCGCGTCGCACGCAACACCAATCGGTGGTCACGTAAAAACAACATGTTAAGTTGGAATTCCAATCGGTCGCCGCT
The DNA here is from genome assembly GCA_963575745.1 of Prorocentrum cordatum. Taxonomy (NCBI): domain Eukaryota; class Dinophyceae; order Prorocentrales; family Prorocentraceae; genus Prorocentrum; species Prorocentrum cordatum. The sequence continues at coordinate 22,532 of CAUYUJ010019489.1, forward strand.
AAGGGTTCACTTTAGTTTCCATCCAGGCAAACATGGCGATTGTTCGACTGTGGGCAACCGACAAACCACAACGCGCGCGAGCGCGCGCGCGCGTCGGCGCGTTGCGCGCAGCACCAATAGGTGGCCACGGTAAGCCTCATTTTAAATTTGAAATCCAATCGGTCACCGCTAAGGGTTCACTTTAGTTTCCAGGCAAAGATGGCGATTGTTCGATTGTGGGCAATGGATAAACCACAACGCGCGCGAGCGCGCGCGCGCGCGTCGGCGCGTTGCGCGCAGCACCAATAGGCGGCCACGTAAATCCACATGTTCTGTTGGAACATCCAATCGGTCACACATAAAGGTTCCACTTTAGTTTCCATGCCAACATGGCCACTGACCCATTGCGGCAACACGCAGTCCTCCGCGCGCGGGAGCGCGCGCTGATCACAAAAAAAGACAGATCTGCCAACACCAACATATTAATTTAACGATTCCGATCGGCCACCGCTAAGGGTTCACTTCAGTTACTTCAGTTTCCAGCCCAGCATGACGATGTGCTATTGTTGACCATGGGCAATACAGAAATACCATGCGCGAGAGCACGCGCGCGTCGGCGCGTTGTGCGCATCACCACTAGGTGGCCACGGTAAGCCGCATTTGAAATTGGAAATCCAATCGGTCACCGCTAAGGGTTCACTTCAGTTTCCAGGCCAACATGGCGATAATGCGATTGTGGGCAATGCAGAAATCACCTCGCGCGCGCGCGTCGGCGCGTTGCGCGCAGCACCAATCGGCGGTCACGTACAAACCGCATGTTAAGTTAGAAATCCGATCGGCCACCGTATGGGTTCACTTCAGTTTCCAGGCCTACGTAGCGACTGTTCTATTGCGGTTATACAAAAATCGCGCGCGCGTGTCAGCGCTTTGTACGCAATAGGCGGCCACGTTGAAACCGAATGTTAAATGGGAGTTCCAATCGACCACATCGAAGGGTTCACCCCAATCTCCAATTGACAGACCAACGCGGCGACCCCCATGCCGGGCAATACGGGGGCCACCGCGCGCGGGGGCGAGCGCGCGCGCGCTGGCGCGGCGCATCAAGTGCCAATCTGCCGACACGAAGCAAACGCATGTTAAGATGGACCACCGCTCGGGCTCCGCAGGGGTTCCACATGTCAACATGGCGGACCGCCGCGCGACAGAGCGCGCGCGCGGGCGTCGATGCTGCTGCGTTGGGCTCCGCATCGACACATGGCGACGTTAAACACGCACGTGGTCAGTTAGATCAAATCGAAGATCCTGAAGGGATCAGTTTAGTTTTCAAATGGATACGGCGACTGTTCTACCATTGGCAATACAGAAGCCACCATGCGCGAGAGTGCGCGTCGGCACGTTGCACGCTGCATCAATAGACGGACACGTAAACACATCGCGTGGGTTTGACATAAGGGTGCGATTTGGTTCCCAAGCCAACTCGGCGACCGACTGTCACATTGCGGAGCAGCCAGCGCGCGAGATCGGGCGCGCGAGCGTTTGCGTCTTGCGCGTTCCATTGCCAGCCGCGCCGCCCACCGTTAAGTCGATACGCGCCCACTTCGTGACCTGGTGGGTCCCCAAGCCGCAAGCCAACATGGCGACTTCGCTTACCGATGTGGTCAACGCTGAACTCGCCACCGCGGCTGGCAGGCCACCGCGGCGAACGAGCCACCGCCAGCCACGTCGCGCCGCTCACCGCTAAGGGCCCGCTTCGGTTTCCAAGCCGCGCTGCGACAACCCCATATATTAAAAACTGTTGCACGCCCTGGAACTGGAATAATCTTGGGCCGCCCCCAGGACAACGCGCGCACACTGCTGCCACATGCAATGGCAATGCAATGCGACCGATCAGCGCAAAGGGCACGCGATGCCCGCGCCGAGCCGCCGAGCCGACGCGGCGCCCCCCATGCCAAACATCGCATGCACCGCATGTGTTGCACAACCTATATTGCACAGCATCTATTGCACCACATCTTTGTTTAAGTGCATATCTCCATCGCTTGCAGCGGCCCCCCCAAGACCCAAGATGCCTCGAGCGGCCGCGCGGCAGGCCAAGGGCGCCCCCCGAGAACCACGGATCCCCAGACAGAGGCCCCAAGGTTTAAGCAATGACCCAACATTTAAGCAATGACGTAACACTGGCTCTTGCAGTATCGCCTGCGTGAGTTGAATTTCGCACTGCGCGGTCGCGCCCTAGATGGCTTGAGAGAGCCGTGCGGAAGTCCCAAGAAAGCCACGGGAACGCCCAATGCTGCACCGCGACCCGCGACGGCCGCGCGAAGCAGAGTTTCGGGGGCCCATTGGGGGACAGACGCTTCTATGGGGACCCACCGTGCTCTTAAATCAAACTACGCGCAGAGAAAACCCAACTATGGCCCGCGACCCCGCAGTGCCCCGCGCGAGCCTCAAGAGCGGGCCCAACGTCTTGGACCTGGCCCCAAGTTGGTTCCAAGGCGGCCCCCCCGAGAGGACTGAGAGCTGGCAGGCCCCCCCGGCCCAGCGGCCCCGAAAGCAAAAGGTTAGCGAATGCGTTCCCCCCCACTTGGGGCCACTGGGGGCCTGGGGGATCCTTCGAGCCAAGCCGCGTGCTGCCAGGCAAGATCCAACAAGACAGTGCAGCTCGCGACGCCTTCAATGTCCAATGTCCAATGGCGCACTACACTCAGCAGGCAAAATACGCTTAGATTGCCGACCCGCCCTCGAGGTCAGCTACGAGCAGCGGCGCACGCAACAGCTGCAAATCTGAAACTGACAAAGGGCGCCCGCGACGCTGGCACAACGAATTGCGCGAGGAGCCCATTCCTCCCCCCTCATTCTCTCTTCTCTCCAGTCCTCCACCCCCCCCGCCCATTCCTGACCGCCCCGCCAAGTAGGACAGCAAGACGCGTTTGCCAGCGTGGGGGGAATGGGCATGTGAAACCCCGCCCTCCATCCTCCTTACCTCCTTCCTTTCCTCCTCCCTCCCTCTCTCAGTCTCTCCCTCGACGTGAAGACGGAGTCGGAGTGTGAGTGCGTGTGCGTGAAAGGCCCCACCCCCCGCATCCCGTTACAAACCAGATGGCCTGTGGCCACGCACAGCGGAGATCGCCTCCATGGCCCGCTTCCTTTTGACTCGTAGTCTGAATGAAGCGGGCTCCTGAACGGTGGACGCATTGGGATCCGTCGTTGCACGGTGTTCTTTCAGATGCCGCTCCACGGCCATTTACCTATACAGCGCCCGTGCATTCTCACCGAGACCCCTCCGCTGCCCAGACAATCGTCGCATATCATCTCGCTGTGCTTCCGTCCCAAAACGAAGCCCACGTGCTTTGTTGACCGCGACGAATTGCATCCATGCACTCTGGGCTCGGGTCCGTGACTCTGTGATGGCCCCCTTCCTAGTACGTCGAGGCCGCTGTATGACTGATGCACGCTTGATTGCTGCTGTTAAGTCCGACGCCTTGACGTGGTGTCGTGCACATACATGTGTCCTTCCTTCTGCCAGCTTCGAAATCATCCCCTGGCGAACGAACTTGCGGCACGTTCGAAGTGAGAGTTGGCCTGGTGTCAACGTTCGGCCTCGCATCCCCTTCACCTCCTGTCCCAATATGTGTTTCCTCTCTTCGTTCAGGGACGTCAACGGAATAGACTGGAGACATCGACGGAGGAAACGACGTGCTTCTCGGCCACGTGCACCCGCCAGCTTGTCCGCCCATGCACTGGGAAAGCCATCGAGACAACGTGCGCAAGCGTCCCGCTTTGCACGTAGATCCCTGGTGCACCTCGCAACCCTCTCCCCGTCGCATTCCTCAGCGGCTAGCTCCAGTATTGCGAACTTCGGCCCAGAACGTTTGAACACAGTGCGGTAATATGCCGAACCAGCAGCGACCAACAAGCTCAATGACGCCGCGAAGTACTGCTCGTCCGTGTACTTCGAAATCGTGGGAAACCACCCTCGATGAGAAGAATCGGACAATGAAGAAATACATTATTGCTGCAGCTTGGCGGCGCGCCCCCGTCCAAAAAAACGACTTCACCAGACCAAACGATTCCTGAGACGTTTGCTCCAAGCGTTGACGTTGATCAGCTGGCTGTTCATCAACGGGAACGGGTGTTTGTCGCATCTGTGCATCCACGCATGCTTTCAACTTCCCGTCGTGCTTCATTACTTTGTCGAGGTATCTCTGGAAAGGCCCGTTGGAGATCACAGACATCATTAAGGTTCTGTTGCCGCGATCGGCATCCACAAACTTGATCAGCTTCTTCGCGCGAATGCAATAGTTCGCCCCGTGGTTGACATCCCCATATGCGTGCCGCTGCCTCAGCCTGCTGCTCGGCATCCTGTTCTGACATATTGTCGTACATCGCGTGGAGGCACTTCGGCAACACCCCATGCAACAACATGCCACGCAACATCCAACAACTGGCCTCCTGGAACCCCTTCAAGCGATACACGAGGAAAACGGGGCACCCAGCACTGAATAACATTCTCGACGCTTTCTTGACCATTGCTTTGAAATGTCGTCGGCCTCCACATGAGCAGGCGGGGCCGTGGCGGTGAACGATCTGATCGGACTCAGGGTCGGAATTGAGCACCATTGTGACAAAGTCCACGTCGACCTCTAGCAAATCGCGGGCACCCGAGGTCATCTCCAATATTAATCTAATCTTGGCCGTCCATCTCCTTATGTCCTGGGGCTCCTCCAACACATCAAAGAAAGTTGCTCTCTCTGCCGGAAGATCTAGCTGCGCTTCGAACCTGTCGTGGAACCGCCTGCCCTGCCAAAGATGACCAGCTCGGACCATATTTGAAATCGAATCGCTCTGTAAATCAAAATTTGGCCGCAGAGCCAGCATGAGCTGATGCGCGTAGCAATCCAACCCACATGCAGCGAACTCCGAAACCGTGCCCCGATGTTGTCTCGCCGACTCCTCCAAAAAACCCTTGGATGAGCTTGTTGCAAACATGAGCGTCCTTCGTGAAAACGACGAGCTTCTCTGGGAACATATCTAGCGCAGGCCCACATGCATTGTCTATGTCAATCTTGGCGCCAGGCCTCGGCGGGAACATTGCCCACTGCTGCCAGCGGTTGTGTATTGCCCCCCAGTTGCCTCGCGGCAGCGGGACAGCAGGCGTCGCGAGCTCTAGGGCCCTACTCAGGCAAGCCGGCTGCGGTTCGAGCGGCGCGACGTGCAATGCTTGAGACAAGTTCAGAAATGTAGTTCGTTTGTTCCGGCCACGCTTCTTCTCATGCTGATCTTTGTCTTGGCGGGGCTCATCAGGGTCGCGTGGTCGCGGCGGCCGTCGCACCCGCATGTCTGCATCATCCATAGTCGACGTGACTAGCAAACCGCGCGACCCTGCTGTGCCCGCGCTGAGGAATAATCTTGCGCCATCTGCTTGAGCGCGGACGTGGGAGACAACAGCGCGGCGAATCTCGGCGCCCGTCGATTCTCTGATATCTACGGCGATCTGGAGGCCAGCAGCACGAAATTCGCGCGTCCTCAACATCTCATCCTGGAGATTTGTTGCCCCCCCCCCCTCCCCCATTTTCAACGGCGAACATCCACTGAAGATCGTTCGGTCATGGGCCATGACCGAGCGACTTACAGTGGATGTTCGCGCGTGCCTGGGAGGTAGGGGTAGAACGGTCATCGGGGGGAGAGGGTTGCAATGATGTGATATGGGTGTTGTTGCATGTGCATGCGCATGTGTAGATATATAGTTACTAACAGAAGTCTCTGGGCACGGGATCCGTCATTCGCGGAAGTATATGATAATGATTGGGGCCAAGGGCGGATCAACATCTACAGCGCCCCGGGCATGTTGGGTCAGGGGCGGTGGCAACGAATCGTGGGGGTCCTTCGCATCCAGAGCACACGCGCCGAATGCCGCCGTGCTACGCCGTTCGGCGAAGCTGCTGCTGGCCCCCTGCACTCTCTGATGCGCGCTGGCCGCCAGGCGCCTCTGAACGCCTGCGGCGATCCTGGCGTGGCGCGCATCTCCGAGCCTGCGGCCGCGACCTCGCCCAGCGTGTTGGACAGGGGCCCCTCCGCGGCCACGACCTCGCCCAGCAGCTGGGACAGGGGCCCCTCGTGCGCGGCCACGACCTCGCCCAGCATGTTGGACAGGGGCCCCTCGTGCGCGGCCACGACCACGCCCGGCAGCTGGGACAGGGCCTGCATGGCCGCGGCCTCCACCGTCTGCCTGGGGCTCTGGCGCTGGCAGCGGGCCGCCGTCGTCCAGCAACGGCCTCCACGTGGAGGTCCAAAATGGATCCTCGAGCCAAAATGGCTACGCAGTGGTTGCGTCGGTAGGCGATGTGTCGAGTCTGAGCGTTGTGAATGCATCGATTGTGGCCCGATGCTGCTAATGTGCGCGTTGTGCGATGCGTTTGTTTTCTTGTGCGTGCTCAGTGTCGCGCGAGAACCAACGGGGACCGAGGCGCGCCAATATCCCAAACTCTTGTGGACACAATGGGTCCTAGGTTAATCGACGGAAGTGAATGCTCGAATGTTAGAATCGCTTGTTTCCTAACTATTGTTCAACATGGTTGGGAAATGTGTTGGCGCAGCCAACCTCTTAGGGCTCCCTACATGGGCGGATGAGACCATCGTTTTTAATGTATGATGGGCGCAGGTGCGAGAACCAAAAGTACCCAGAAGAGCCGTTGCGATCAAAAAGTTATATGTCGCCGTCGGGGGATCACGACACCGCGGGCAAGCATTCGCAACGACGCGCCCGCGATTATGGTGATGCGCGCGTGTGTAGTTACGAGTGCGCTTATTGTCGTTTTCATTGTGATAGACATGCTTTAAAGGAATTGCCGATATTGGTTGTTATATCTGGTTTCTGGGTGGGGTAATATATGTTGCCCGAGCTGTGAAGTGTCGTGCGATGAAAAAGGGGCGCTTAGAAACCTAATCGCTTCATGTGAGTACGTTGTGTAATAATCCTACGAGCACGGGCTGAGAGACCCCAGTTGAAATTGCAATTACCACGGATAACACCTTCACGCACGTCGAGAGAATCGCATTGGACACGATTGCCTACAACAAATAGCATTGCACAAAAGCTGGAATATTTAAAAAATACAAACCATGCCCATGGACTTGTGTCCCGAAACATTTAGACACATAGGAAATATGTTTCTCAACAGCCTACATGGGGCGAGAACATGTTGAACTTATGCCCCTTGTAAAGATCTGAGCTGAGGGGCTCTGGGACCTTCCTGAAACGCTTTTTACTCTTATGCAGGAGCCCGCCACGCAAAGCAGACCGGCCCCCCGAGCCGCGACTGCAAGTCGCATTCGCGGCTGCTGACACGCTGCCACCAGCGCGGGCCATATGAGATATGGCTCTCCCTTGTAGATCAAGCCCCCCCCTGCCATGAGCCCATGCGCCGGGGCATCGCGCAGTGCTCGCGGGCCCGAACGGCCGCGGCTGGACCGCTCGAGCGGGCGCAGAGGGCGCGGGGGGCGCCGCGCTGGACGAGGGGGGGGGGGGCGAGGGGAAGGGGCGCCGGCAGGAGAAGGCAGCGCAGAGCCAGGGGGGCGCGCGGCCGCCCCCCCTCCGGCGCCCACGGCGGGTCGACAACTTCAAAGCCACATCGCCCCGGCTGGGCGAGGAGGGGGGGAAGGGGAGAGGGGGGGAGGGGCGGGGGTTGAAGATTTTCGCGGGCAGAAGGCCCAGGGGGAGAAGCGCCCTGGGGGCCCCTCATTGCGCCCTCGTCGCCACGGCCACGGCTTCATTCGCCTCGACCTTCTGGTCGGAGCGCGCCCCGGGGGAGACGCCGGGGCTTCTTCGGCCATCTTGAAGCTGTTTGATCGCCGACTAGGGCCTATAGGGCCTGTCCTGGGGGCCTGCGGAGGGCCTCGCGGGGCGCGGGCAACCTGGGCCCGAGCCCCCCCGCAGATCCAGCGAGCCATCGGGCCGCCCATTTTCATGATGTTGTTGCTGCTGCTGCTGCCGATGCTGCTGCTGATGCCCTTCCCCCATCCCCCTCCAACTCTTCCTTCTCCTCCACCTCCTCCCCCTCCCCCCCATCATCCTCGCCCCCCCCCACCGCCCCCCCCCTTCTCGTCTCCCATCGCGCGCGCGGCAGCGATGCTTTATGCGCGCCCTGCGAGGGTGCCAGCTGAGGCCGAGGGGTCGAAATGCATCAATAATGATCATGGTCGGCGGCGCCGCCACTGGTTTTCCACTCCTACTACTACTCGTCGCCGATCCTCCCTCCTCGCCCCCCCCCACTCTCGCCCCCCTCCACTCTCGCCCCCCTCCACTCTCGCCCCTCGCCCCCCCCCCCGGGGGCGCGCGCAAGCCGCCGCCGGGGGTCTCGGAGCGGGCCGATCCCTCATCGAGTTCGCATGCCGCGCGCAGGCCAAGATCGAGCGCGCAAGCCGCGGGTGCTCGCGCGTGCGAGCCGCGCGCAAGCCGCGCGCAAGCCACGCGCAAGCCGCGCGCAAGCCACGCGAAAGCCACGCGCGAGCCTCGCCCGCGCCGCGCGCCAGGCGATCGCCGGCGAGAGCGACGACCAAGGTTGCCCGGAGACCCTGCGGGGCAGTCGCTCAGCGCCCGGGGGGCCACAGGGGGCGCCCTCGCTGAGCCGAGGCCCCAAGAACCGATGAGTTTCGATCGCGAACCCAAATCCGATCAATGGACGTCATCCGCGAACAGCGCTGGGCACAGTTGCCCGCGCTGCCCCTTGCTAAAGACTAAAGCAGTGGAAAGGGAGGGCGAGGAGGACAGGAGTACGTAGGAGGAGAAGGAGGCTGATGATGAGAACAGGGGAGCCTTTGAAGTTGCACATGATCAGGAAGTGCTGATGGGCAAGAAAGGAAGGTGAGAGGGGGCAGGTTTGCGACGGGGGCCCGCGGCGGTGGCGGTGGGGGGGGGGGCATTCACTTGGCATTGGGGGGCCGTTCTTGGCCCGCCCAGAATTGAAGCGCGAATTCAATCCTGCCGGCGACTCAGCCGCGAAAGCTTGCATTCCCGGAGATGCGCAACCCACGAGCCCAGGAACGGTCGCGAACGCTGCGAGCGCTCGCAAGCGCCGCCTTGATCAACGGCATCGGCGCTGCCCCATATAGAATTGAAAGGACATGCGAGGCAGCAGCGCGCCGCAACGAGTCTGAGGGGAGATGCTTAGCTATGCGCGCTGGGTTCGCACCCTGCAATGCCAAACGCTCTCGATCGTTCATGAATCGGAACACCCGGTGTCGAGGGCCAGGCAAGTCCAGGTCACAGGTGCAAAGCAAAAATACGCGCTTGTGATCGAGCGTCAAGGCAGGCGCGCCGTCGTCGAAGAGGAGGGCGCCTTTGCGGCCCAGGTTGATTGCAGGCACAAAATCATCTTTTCGCAGAATTGTGTCCGTGCGGTGCTACTTCCTGCTGTAGCGTTCGTGAACCATCCGATTGTCGCGCATGTGGCGGCTGGGGATGTCTTGACGGCTGATGCCCCCCTCGGCCGGGTCGAAGTAGTCGCGCGGGTGCCCGCAGCCGCTTGGGGCCAGCGCCTCAGGCGCAGCGTTGGCGTGCACCTTCCTCATGCACCGCATGGTGGCGATGATCTCTGGCTGAGGCAGGCCGTTGTCTGTCCAGTGCAGCACCGCTGGGCGCAAATCTGCATCGCCTTCGGCAAAAAGGGCTCGCGCCCACCATGGCTCTCAATGACCTCCCAGGGGTGGGAAACGACTGCAAACTGCAGAACGCCGCCGTTGATCATGTGCATGACGTACTGGAGGAGCTTCGCATATTCGCGCATGGCGTGTGGCGACGTGCTCTGCTTGCCGAGGGCAACGACTGTCAGCGAAAACAAAAGGGGTTCGCCGACACGCATATCGGCACTCTCGAACACGGAGATTTCCCTGTTGAGCATGCTACCTCGCGGCCCCCCAATCCCGGGCGCCGTCGAGACCGCGCGCTTGCGGGTCAGCTTCTTTATCAAGCCCTTGTGACACGCGTCGATCCGGCATATGTTCGCGCTCTCGATCGTCGGGCTTGCGGCGTCGACCACCGGCGCCGTCTCCGCGATTCCGCCACGAAGGACTGCGATCCCGATGGCGGGCGGCGGGCCAAGCCGAACGGCCCCCCGTGGACAGGGGGCCGATCATGCAAACAAAGGGACGATGCAGCGCTTGGCCGGGAAGTGCCCGGTCTCGCCAATCAGAGCATCTTGCGACGGCGTCGTTGCTGTCGACAGCGCTGCCGGCGAGGGTGGCAGCGCTTCCGACGACGCATCGTCAGTAGCTGAATCCTGAGAGGGGCGGGGGAACCTTGGCTGCGAAGACGACGCGGTGGCGTTCTATGACACGCGCGAGCGTGAATGGACTCAACTCTGGCGGGTCTCTGCTGGGCGGGCCCTTCTCGCGCCCCCGGGCGCCTCGAACAAATGCGCGGCCAAGGGCCCATCTGCGCTGCTGGCGGGGTCCATTGGGGCGCGTCGAAGAATCAGCGGCGGACGCTCATGGGCCAAAGCGGCTACGCCGTATAAAAGAATGTGCGCTCTAGGAGCCGTCTCGGGGCTCTTTTGGGCCTCTTGGGGCCGTCTCGGGCCCCCATCGGAGCCGTCTGGGGGCCTTGGAAGGCCATCGAAAGCAAGGCGGCAAGATGGCAGAACTTGTTGATTCGCCTGAGGTCGTTGAAGGGTTTCGGCGCATTGGTGGCCTCCTGGGGAGGTTCCGTGGCCGCTTGGAGCCGTCTTGGAGCGGCCTCGGGGCCTCTTGAAGCACCCTGGAAACCATGTTGAACCATCTTGGGCCATCTTGAGCCATCGTGGATGTCATATCGGGCTCTTTGAAGCCCTATTGGAGCCATATTGGGCCATCTTGGACGCCCTGGCCCCTCGCGAAACGACGCTCCAGGCCCAGGGGATGAGAATGTGAATGCGGCAATTGACTCAATCATTTTGTTTTGCGACGATAGAATTTCAACAGCGACAACCCAAGGGCGCTCCTAGAGCGCCCCATGATCGGCCCCGGAGAGATCTCGGGCGCCCCCGAATAGAGGGTCCAATTGAAGCCCCCCCTCCTGTGATCGATCTTCTCCCAGATGGCCCGGAGAGCGCCCGCGAGGCCCCCGGGGGGGCCTCAACATGGCCACGAGAGGCGCCCAGGAGGGCCCAAGAAGCGCCCAGGAGGCACCCAAGAGGCCCCGAAAGACCGCCAAGAGGGCCGAAGAATCCCCCCGAGGCACCCGCGACGCTCATGGGCGCACCTGGGGCCGCCAAGAAGCACCCAAGACGCCCCGGGTGGCCGCCGCGAGGCTTCCGCAAGACACCCGAGGAGACTTCGAGAGGCATTCAATAAGGCTCTGGTCAATCTGCTCGCCCCCCTCCCCCCCCTCGGCCCCCCCCCCTCCTCCCTCGCCTGCTCCTCCTCGTCGGCAGGTTAATGCCCCCTGCCCCTCCTCCCTCGCCCATCCCCCTCATGCCTCGAGCGATGACGGCTGCCCCCCTTTTGCCCCTGCATTTCCCTGATCGTCTCAACTCGCCTGGGCGTCGGCTCTACGCGGGCAAGCGGGGTCGCGCGAGGCGTCGCGATGGCGAGGGGCCCCTCGGCAAGGGCGAGGGCCGATCGCCGGGGCAGGCCAGAGCCCCTCTGGCCAACGACCCCATCGCGCGCGAGCTGCCACCCCGGGCCCCGCATGGATTCAGGGAGCGGCGGGGGGCGAGGAGGAGAAAGAGGGGGAATAATGGAAAGTGGGTGGGTGGGTGGGGGGGGGGGGCGGGGGCAGACGGGGGAGGGGGGGTGGGGCGGAGAAGGGCGAGGGGCGCATGATGTTCCACGTCTTCCTCTTGGAAGCTGGCCAAGATGCGCGCCTCTGGCGCCTGCCTGAGCAAGGGCAGCGGCCGGCGAAAGCTGGGGCGCGTCTTGGAACATGGCGCGCGCGCAGCGCCCCCCCCCCCCCCCGCGCAGCGCTGACCCAGCGACTTCGCTCAGAGCGCCGCTGCGCTCAAAAACGAGGGCCCCAGAGCACGAGCAAAACAAGCAGAGATTCACCATCTCCCGAGTTGCCGCGACATCAGCCCTGAGTGGCCGCGGTCGAAGCCCTCGGGGGCATGCGCATAAAACCCTATGGTACAAATCACAAATTATCTCTGTGCGACCCTACCTAGGAGTTGGAGCCCCGAGGAAAGCAGCATTAGTAGAAACGGCAAGGCGAAGCTCAAGCTAAGGTGCAGCTAAGGTAAAGCTAAGGTGAAGCGAAGCAAACTATAAGCTAAATCAAAGCTGAAGCTGAGCTCAAGCTAAGCTCAAGCTAGGCTAAAGCGAAGCTAAAGCTAAGCTGGAAGTTAAGCTAACGCTAAGCTAAAGCTAAGCTTAAGCTAGAGCTACAGCTAAGCTGAAGCTGAAGCTAAGCTGAAGCTAAGCTAAAGCTAAGGTGCAGCTAGGGTGAAGCTAAGGTAAAGCTAAGGTACATCTAAGCTAAAGCTACGCTGAAGCTAAGCTGAAGCTAAAGCTCAGCTAAAGCTACGCTGAAGCTAAGCTAAAGCGAAGTTAATTCTAAGCTGAAGCTGAGCTCAAGCTAAACTCACGCTAAGCTAAAGCTAAGCGATGCTAAAGCTAAGCTAAAGTTAAGCTAGCGCTAAAGCTAAAGCTAAGCTAAAGCCATAGCTATAGCCATAGCTAAAGCCCCCAGGGGGACCGGGGGAACTGCGGGGCGGATCCCGGGGGGGGGCGCCCGGGGCGGGTTCCATTGCCCGGTCCTTTAAGCATGCCGAGTAAGAACCCTTCTAGGCAGAGCCTAGGTAGGGGTAGGAATATACATATATATATATATATATATACACACAACGCACCAGCCCGATGCCACAGCGGCACCCTGATAAGATATTCCTGAAGCCTGAGGGTGCTCCACGCGAGTTTCTCATCGTAGCGCGCGCGGCCTCGGCCTTGGCCTTGACCTCCGGCGTCGCGGCGACCACCCCCTCCGTGGCCTTAGCCTTCGGGGCCGAGACGTTGGGCGAGTTGGCCTTCGGGGCCATCGCGCAAGGGGGGGCGCCCGGGGCGGCCGCGGCGGCCGGGCGCTTGAAGACCTTCTCAGCCTTCTGGGGCCGTCGCCGAGCCCGTCGAAAAAGGGCGCCCACCGCAGCGGCGGCGGCAGCGGCGCGGCGGCGGGCGCGCCGTTGCCGCTGGCGCGCGGAAGCGCGGGCGGCGGACCCAGCGGCGCCAAGGCGGGCGCGCGGGCGGGCCCGCGGCGGGCGCGGCCGCCGTCATAGGGCGCTGCGTGTAGGGCGCCCTGGCGCATGACAACGCCCCCACCGTCGCCGCCTGGGAGGCTGCGGCGCGCCGCGACTCGGCACCCGGGGGAGGGGCGGCGCGGGGGCGGGGGGGGGGGCGGGGGGGCAGGAGGAAAGGAGGAGAGATGAGAGGAGACGGGGGCAGACTGCAAAGAGGCGAGGCGGCGGGGGGGGGAGCGGAGAAGGAGGAGGAGAGAGAACGGTTGGAAGGACAAGAGGAAAGGAGAAGAGATGAGAAGAGATGGGGGTAGACTGCAGAGGGGCGAGGGGGCGGGAAGGAGGCGGAGCAGGAGGAGAGATAACTATTTGGGTGCCCTCGGCACCGCGCCGAGCCCCAGCGCCGGTCCACGGAGCGATCTGGCGCTCGTCCCCGATGGCGTCGCGAATGGGCAGCGACTCGCGATCGGCGCGGGGCTGCGCCCCGAGCGCCGGTCCAGGGGGCGATCTGGCGCTCCGAGTTGCTGCCGCCGCAGCTGGGCTGCCCGCGCAGCGTGGGAGGCCGCGACCGCGCTCGACCGAGGGCCACTGCGGCTGAGCCCCGGCGCGTCGTCGGTGGCCTGGTCGAGATTATGTCGTTCGTGGTCCGGCGCGGCGTCGCGCTCCTCAGGATGGCGATCGCCTCTGGAGCAAGGCGCGTGGGCGGCTCGGCGGCGGGCGCCGCGAGGTAGCACGGGTTGTGCAAGGTAGCGCCGGTGTTCACAAGATCTTCAGGGCTCTCAGGGTGCGTCAGGATCATGCTCGCACGATCCTGCTGCACGGTCCGCCCGATGGAGTGCAATCCTGACTTGATAGAGTCCCTCCACCACATGGCGTTCGTCATGCAATGGCCCTGCTGCGCCCGGTCGCCGATAGTTCCAGACGTAGCTACGGTGAGCTTGGAATGAGAGAGCACGCGCAACTGGGCCATCTTGTTCGCGATCGCGTGGGCCGCATGGTCTGGCGAGCTGCGTGGCGACTGCCACTCGACCTCGGTGAAGCACAGCTCCGAATTGCCCAGCGTCTGCTTATGGACGTCGCTCTGGCCAGCAGCGGCGGCCGCGGCATCCTCGGCGACGTCGGCATCGGCAGTGATTGCGTCGACGAGGGCAAGCCTGTCACCTTCGATGAAGTAGTCGGTCGCCTCGCCACTCATGGGGCGCGGCAGCATCAACGGGAAGGCTAGTCAAGGCGTCCAGCTGGCGTGGGATAGCGTGGCAAGCCTGGCTCTGGTGACGAGGGCCGAACTGCTCGATTTTGGACTTCGCGAACTGCTGGGACAAGCTGACGCGTTTGTGGGCATGCGATCCCGCGGGCGCCATCTCCCGCGGCTGGCAGCGCAAGTGCGCGAGAAGAACTCGCAATGAAATCTGAGCCACAACAGTGCAACGAGCGCGGCTCTCGCACGATGCAAATATGGCGAAGTGGAGACTGATGAGGAAGAGGGAGGCCAGGATTGTCCTGGGGACCTAGGGGCCGCGGTCGCCTCGCTTGGGGCACATGGAAGGAATGCCGCCACCTTCCCCCTATCCTTCAATGCCTTCTCCTTCCCCCTGTTCTTTTGGCCATGGGCGCTCGCTCTCTCACCCGCTCCGAGCATGCGCGGGCGATGTTGGCGACGTCGCCCAGCTCCATCACGTCGGGCCAGCTGTAGCGCACGACTCGCGCCGCCTCCCCGTCAACCTCGCTCGTGGCAAAGACCGCCACAGACAAGCCCAAGAGGTCCAAGGCCCTGCGGCCTCCTCCGATCCCGTCAAAGAGCGACAGGAGGATGCCCTCGTCATTGAGACGAGTCGAGCGGCCGCGCTGAGCTGCGCAAACCGCCGCCGCGCCGTGCGGCGGGAGCCTGGCCGAGCGGCGCACCGCCCCTCGCCATGGGCTCGCATCCGACACGGTGACCAGCCCGCTGATTGGCACGCGCAAGTTGCAACGCATCAAGGGCATGAGGCACAGCGCGCTCACGAGCTCACGTCGAACTGCGTCGGGAAGCGTCCTCCCGCCGCGCATGCGCACCAGAAACTTCCATTCCTGGGGCCCGAGGGGGAGGGGGCCAGCCTACTTTTGCCCCCAACGCATTCAAGTTAAAGTTAGAGACCTAGACTGGGGAGGCAACTCCCCAGGGTTGCGAATCCGTCCCACCGAGGCCCGAGGGGGGGGATTCTGGGCCAAAAACCAGCGTCAATATTTTTTTAAAAAATTTGACGCTCGATTTTGGGCTGTTCACGGCCCTATCTACACGCACACTAAGAAAGCCCGTTAACAGACATGTAACAGTCACGATATTTGCCACATCTCTTTTTACTGCCGCTCTGGTGCCCCGACGAGGGGCAAAAGGTTTGGCTGGTCGTGCGTGCGGCTCGATCTGCGCGCACGGCCCAGCACGATGGCAGGACCCTGCAACGTTCAACCATCCTGCCAGAGAAAACGCATTTCTCCCATCTGGCGTCAGCCGCCTCTCTGTCGGCGTCTCTGACGCTTGGCCCGCTGCGCTGCCTCAGCACTGCGGGGCTCTTCTGGAACACCACCCGTCCGTGCCGATGAAGTCGAGGAAACGCTGGACTCGTCGTCGCCTGCGAGCTCCCGCAGGCGGGTGGTGAGCGCACTCCTGAGGCCCTTGAACTTCTTGAGCTGGACGCCGGCGAGACTGGCGAGGAGGGCAGCCGACGGGTCGGTCCAAAAGACAGCGCCCTCCTGCTCGATGTGGTGTCCCGCCTGCGCTCGATGCCTCACCAGCTCATGCTGCTTCGTGTAGCGCTGGACGGCTGCGGCCGACTTCCAGCGGCCGCGCCGTCGGGTAGCCTCCAGCGTCTGGCCCGACTCCACGAAGTCAGCAGCGCCCGAGTGTCGTAGGCCGTGCGGTGGTCCGCTCCACTCCAGGTTGAGGGCCCGCAATGCCGCCCACCAGGTCTTCCGAAAGGAGGCGGCGGAGAGCGGGAATAGCAGGTCGCCGTCGGTGGTCACGTCTACCACGCCCTGCAGAAGGGCCTTCACAAACTGGAAGCGGAGGACCACCCCTTGGTCACTGCCCGTCTTGACCGTCTCGCCCCGCGCACGTACTCCCAGCGCCAGACTCGCCGACGATCTGTCAAACGCCACATCCATGGTCCTGAGCAGGCCCCAGTCCTGCTCTCTCAGCAGGCAGTCGAAGGAGAGAAGCACCAGGGCGCCCTCGTAGATCATGTTGCCGCGTAGCATCCACGGCGCAATGCAGGCGATGGAGGCTCGGTCGAGAGGCTTCCCCTCGCCCTGCGCAGCCATCCTGAGCCAGGACTTGAGCGCGCGGGCCGACTGCGGCATCTTGTCGCGATGGTCCTCGTAGATGTGCAGGAACCCGAAGAAGACGGCGCTGCCGACGCCCACGCTCTCGCGGTGCAAGTAGCACAACGCCGACAGGTAGTTGGCCATGGCGGCGTCGCGCTCGGCAAAGCTGTCGAAGGCGACCCGCTGCCGCTGTACGTCCTGCAGGAAACGCCTGACCTCCTTGACGTAGCGTCTGTTGGTATTGTCGTCCACGGCGTGGACGCAGAGGCGGTTGGCGTAGCTGAGCACATCGTCCCTGGCGTGCTCCCAAGCTCGAGCCCCTCGCCCAGTCAGCGGCGGCGGGGAGCTCGTGACGAGGCGCCCCGAACCCCGACGGCGGGGCGGGGGCGAAGTCGCCAGGACCCCGTAGTTGGCCATGTGTACGCAGACGGCCAGCGCGATCACCAGTGGGCCGCACCCTGCGCTGCGGCTTCTCCCCGATGACGTCGAAACGCAGCCCGCAGACTCCGCGGGAGCCCGCGGGTCAGGTGGCCCTGCACCGTGTCGGCATCCGCGCCCTTCGGCCCGACGCGCGACGGGCCGTCCGCCACGTTGATCTCGCTGGGGACCCACCTCAGGTAGATGCGGATGCCGCACGCCAGTTGGATGGCCGCCGCCATCCTGCAGAGCCTCAGGAGGTCGAAGGACGAGGCTCGTCCCTTGCTGAGCGCGCCCACGACGACGAGCGAGTCCGTGAAGATGAGGACGCGCTTGAACCATGAGCGGCTGCTTCTCGATAGATGTCGAAGGACGGCCAGCACCCCACGGCCCTCGAGCACGTTGTTGTGCTCGTGTCGCTCCCAGCGACCGGCAAAAAGCCGTCGCCCAGCGCTCGATGTCCGTCCACTCCGCGGCCAGGAGAGGGGCAGGCTGTCGCGCCGCCCTCCGCAGGTGTGCTGGTAGAGGTCGCCCCACTCCTGCTGGTGCGTGCTCCTTCGCGATCCTCACGATTTCCTCGCAGAGGCTCGTCGGGTAGGGGCAGGCGAGCTTGGTCCACTTGGTCCCACAAGGCGCATCTCCCCGTAAAACTTGATGCGGTTGACGTGTGACGGAACAGGATCTTGTCGTACCCGAACACGTTCTGGCAATGCTTCTCAGATCTTCGCACGATGTCAGTATCTTGGTCGGCTTCTTCCAAGGCGTGCCGTACTGGCAGTAGTCGAGGACAATGACGAAGACGTCGCTCCGCGCCTCGAGCGCAGCCATCTCGGGGAGGAGCCAGATGAGACTGTCGAGGGGGTTCTCCAGCGAGAAGAACACGCCGATCGTGAGGGCCAGGACGCAAGCTTCGATCGCGACCATCGCCATCATGGTACCGTCTTTCACCTTCCTGCGGTCCGCTCTCCCCAAGCCTGGGACACCAAACAAGTGATCTGGCGTCCTCAGCCGGGGGATCCTGGCTCGCGAAAAGGTGGAGCACGGTGGACCTGCGTGGACCCACCAGAACTCCTTCTGCCGCAGCCTGAGCATGAACCTCGCGACGATCGTCTGGTCGAGAAGGTCGTACTGCTTCCCGTTGTCGATCTCTCAGGCCTCCGCCCAGGCGGGGGCGCCCACCCTGAAGGCCTCCGCCAGATTCCCCGACCCCGCAAAGAGCTCGACCATGCCGGGCAGGCCCGTGACCCTGAACCCCGTGGTCTCCTCGGTCTCCTCGGAGAAGATGTCGCCCTTGGCCGCGTGTCGCCATTCGGCCTCGGTGGACGCCGTGTCGACCTGCACTCCCCAGCCTTGCTGCCTGGCCCAGCGGGCCTCGCATCTCTGCGACTCTGCTGAGGCCTCCGAGGACATCACCGCGTAGCCATAGTTGCTGGCGTCGGTCATGCACACACTCGAGTGCCAAGCCAAAGAGAAGTCCGAGAAGAAGAAGACGGACAGCTCGGCCAGGGCGACCAGCTCCGCCTTCACGTCCTTCCACAACAGCTTGGGCCGCGACCGATCCTCCGAAGCGTGGATCCAGGCGTAGATGACGTGGGGTATAGAGAAGGCAGCTCGAGCCACCATCATGGCCCACGCCCAGTGCCCCATCACCACCTCGAGGAGAGCGGGCGGGGCCGAGTCCTGAAGAGCGAGGGCCTCGGTTGCCAGCACCAGCTCCCGTAGCTTCTCGTCCTTGACGCGACAGCGCAAGGTGACGGGGTCGATGGTGATGCCCAGCTGCTCGGGAAGCCCCCTCCCCGCGCTCTCCTTGTGGACCGCCAGGCCCTTGTCCATGAGCATCTGCTTCGCCTCGGCCGCCGCCGCATGCAGGTTCGGATCGTTCTCGTCGTCGCCAGTCAGGCCCCCGCCGTAGTCGTCGATGTAAAGCCAGTACAGCAAGCGGTGCTCGAGGAGGTTCGGCACGGAGTTGCCGTGCTCGACCCTCGCAGCGCCTGTGGCTTCCAGGTCGTCGAGGCAGTCGGTCAAGGAGGTGTGGGCAAGGAAGACGGCCCAACTCCACCCCATGGGCACCACACAGCAGGCGACGCCCACGGCACTCTCGGGCGGAGGCGGAAGGTCGACGCCTCGACCTCGCGCGAACTCCCACAGCTCGGCCGGGTCGACTCCATCCGAGACAAAGTAGGAGTACAGCTCGGGCAAGTTCTTCAGCCTGTAGAACATCACGGGCACGTCGCCTGGGAAGGTGAGGAACTGCTTCTCCCCCAAGACGTCGGGGCCCAGGTCGATCTCCGCCAGCGCCGCGGGAGAGCCGAGAGGCACCCGCGGAGGCGTTTGGAAGTGCAGGTTGACTCGACGCGCGTCCCACACCAACCTGGAGGTGACCTTCTTGTCCGAGCCCGTCCCCTCGACCTTCTTGACAACGGTGAAGACCGAGAGCTTCTCCCGTACCTCGTCCACGTGCTGCAGCATGTTCGACTCCCACATTTTGACGGCCAACTCCAGCCGAGTTTTGCCGTGCTTGAGCTCGGGGGCCTCGTACGGCTTGATCTTGTGGTACTCCCTCATGTCGATCTCCGCCTCCGACTTCAGCATGAGACGTCCAGGCTCCTCGAGGTAAGCGGCCGCAGACCGCGCCAGCTCCTTCACGCTGACCCCATCGGAGCTTCTTTGGAGGCAGGTCTACCTCGGATACTCGCAGCGGGCGCAAGGCCCCTCTCTGAAGTCGCTCGCCCCCTCCCGTCTCCGCGGCAGAGCCGCCCCCATATCCCACGGGGAGCTTCTCGCCATAGCGGCGCAAAACCGCTCTGCCATCGTCGACGGAGCCCCCCGTAGCCCTCTTGACCTGCTCGTTCCAGACGCGTCGGACAATCTCCTTCTGCAAGAACGTGGACTGGGCCCAACCGCCTCTGGAGACGTGCGACTCCCAGTCCCTCAGCTCCTTGAAGTGCCCCCTGGCCAGACCGCGGAGCGCAGCAATGGCGCGATTCGAACGAACCCACGTCACGCGCCTCCCGCCCCCGCTCAACACGCCGTCCGAGGTTGAGCACCACGTCGCTGGTAAAAAAGGTAGCGTCCCAATCAGATCTCGATGCCCGCGAGCGCCCTCCTGGCGAGGTCGCGAGGGTTCCATGTCCTGGGCGACGCCCTTGCTCATGACGATGAACTGGGTCGCGGCAAGGCCGAGCTGGCAAGTACAAGGAAACCCGCAAGGCCTTCAAAACTGGGAGCTCGAAGAGTGAGCTCGAGCAGGCAGCGCGCGCTGAAGCCGCCGAAGAGGCGGAACGCGTTGTACGCCAACCGACGGGCGGAGCAGTAGCAGCACCGCCGAACTGGATGATGAAGGGCCCGACGAGGGTCCAGTACACACCGAGTGAAACGAGCGAGAAGAGGGCCACGAACAGCCCCCTCTGCTCGGGTGGACTTCTGGATCTGAACCGCCCCGCCACCAAGGGGCGGCTGGTTTGTCACTCGTCCGCCGCGGCAGAACCGGAGACTGACCCCAAGTGCTTCTGGAAGAGAGCCTTCTTCTTGAGCTTCTCGGTCACCTCGTCGTCCGCCGCGTCGACGTCGTTCTCCGACCTGTCGACCCTGAAGTACTGCTCCGCCAGCATCCAGTCGACCTTGCTCTTCCACTTCGACCCTGCTTGACTCTTCGGGCGAAGCCAGTCGTCCTTCCTCTGAACCCGATCGAACGCCTTCATGATGCTGTAGATCCTTAGGCAGACCAGCTCCGCCGCCCTCGAGTTGATGACCGACGCCGGCGACTCGGTCTCCAACATCCGGTCAATCACCACGCCAAGGACCAGGACCTCCGCGGCCGCGCTGCAGCTCTCGAGCTCCTTGCTACGGAGCCACTCGCGAAGCTCCGCCTGGGCCTTCTTCCCTCCGCGGTAGAGCCGCGTGAGCACCTCAGGGCCACGCGAGTGCGAATCTCCCCTACGCGGCCGAGGTCTGCAGCGCCATCGAAAGCCTTGAGCGCGGACAGCATCGCCTCCCGAGGGTTGCGAGACTCCATCTCCAGCTCCTGGATCCTCACCTTCAGAGGGTTGCGGTTCGGGCTGTCCCCCATGCCCGCGCCGACGAGCTCGAAGCCGTGGGCCGACGAAGGGGGGCCCCCGCTGAGGCCGACCCGCGGGTCCCACGGGTGCTGTCGAGCTCGACGACCCGCTCGTGCTCCCGCAACTTGGCCAGAAGCTCCTCGATCTTGTCCCTCGACGGTTCGATCGGCCCCGACAGAACATCCGACCCGACCTCCGCCGACACTGTAGCGGGGCGGTTCTTCAAGTCATTGACGGCCTGCATCAGCTCCGCCATCTGCTGCTGTCCTGCGAGAATGGTCTCCATCATCGCGGCGGTCTTCGAGTCGGCCTCCTCGCTCTCTGTGGTGACGTCGCTGGCCACGGAGTCATCGTCGCTCTCGGAGCCTACGTACTCCGTGCCCGTGTCCTTGGACCCGCCGAAGACCCACCAGATAGCGATCAGCCCGATCACCAGGGAGAACACATAGAAGTCGAGCTCCCCACTCTCGCGCATCTCGCCCACGGACTCGCCCACCTCGCCGAGATACTCGACCCACTCACGGCCTTCCTCGAACTTGGTGTATATAGCCACCACCCAGCTGTAGACATTGAAGTAGCTCCACGCACGCCATACCACGATGCCAGCCCCCGCCACAGGTCCCCAGCTTCGCCGTGCCCACGCCCAGAGCCCGAGCGAGGCCGCCGCCTTCGTGGCCCCGAAGCTCGGGATCAGGTGAATGCGCCGACCCTTGGACTTGGCGGGGGCCTTCTTCTTGGAGATGCTCGGGACCGTGTGGCCTTTCATGCGATCCAGCAGACGCTTGCTGGCCTGCTCCGCCTCCTCCTTCTCGTGCTGGCTGAGCCCTGCATGGTCCGTGTACGTGGCCCCCGCTTTGGCCCGCGTCGAGGCATGGACCTTGTCCTTCGGGTTGATCAGCTGGACCCTGCCCGTGGGATCCAAGGCCGTCCACTCGCCAGCGCGGCCCGCGCCTGCTGGAGCCTTCTCGATGAGCAGCATCACCACTCCTGCGGGGCCATCCTTGCTGCTCCGCCAATACAGTCGGTTCCACTTCCTGAACGACATCGACTTCCACGGAAAAATCCCACGATCTCCGTCGTGAGCTCGCTCAGTGTACTCTACGTCCTCGAATGCCGCCGACGCGGCGGGCTCCTCGGGCTGGTCGGCCGCAGGCTGCGGCCACGGCTGGTCACTGAAGCCGAGGAACGCCAGGACCACCCAGAACACGGCGGTGGCCACCCGCCCCGCCGCGGTGGCGTAAGGGGCTGCCCGGGCCCGAAGAGGGCCTCGTCGAAGCGCCGAGCGCAGGGTGCGCCCCAGCCGCGCGGGCGGATGGGCGCTCTCTGGGCCAAGGAAGGGCGGCGGCACAAGCTTGCCCGCCCCAATCTCTTGAGCCCAAAAAACTGCGAGCCAACAGACGCGAGACACATCTGTAGGAAAAGAGGCAAGGGGGAGCGGCCACCTGGATCCACTGAAACCGAGCCCAGGAAAGAATGTTTGAAAACTGATAGCACTCACCAAAGCAGGTCATGGTCTCGCGACGGTAGAGCATCATGCGTACCCAGCGCCCTTCCAGCACCTGCAACCACTTCTGTGTGACACGCGGCCGTCTCAGGGTGTGGAGCGTCAATGCGATCACCTTCCGGCAAAACTCGCCTGGCGGCCCGATCGTGCCCTGCTCCCCGTTCGCGAAGTCACCCAGCGCGGTCGCCGTGGACTCTCTGACCACGGCCTTGGCCTCGCTCGCGGGGACGCCGAGTGCCTCATGCCGCTCCAGGGCCGCCCGCATGGCCTCGGGGCGCCCCGCCAGCTTGGGCATCTCCATCTCCGCGGCGGGACCGACCTCCAGCATGTCCAAGCTGTCGATGTGCACCTGCCGCACGAGCCAACACTGGTTATCGGTCCGAACGGGCTGCACGTCGCCCTCGGACTCAGGGGCGCACACGTCGTCCCGGAGCTTGATGATCTCGCCACCGTGGCACTCTTGGCTCTCTCGGCAATGGCACAGCAGCCGACATCCCGTCAGCTCTGGAACCACATCCACCAGCCGTTGCAGAGAACGCAGCCACCTTCCGAACTTCGAAATTACTTCACGCCGAGTTCCGTCTACTTTCAGCCGGAAAGGGTTACCCCCCACACCGACGCCTCGAGCTCCAGGTGCTGGCTGCCCCGTCCGATGTAGACGTCGCTTCACCCTGCCGGCGGCGGCGAGCCCGCCTGGCCACGCCGCGGCCGCCCCGCTGACGCAGCTGGCCCACCTGGCCACTCTGGAGTCTGCGGGGGCTGCTGGCCGTTGAACTCGATCGGGCTGGAGACATCAGCGGGCCCACCTGGCACCGACATGTCATCCCGCACGTCCTCGCAAACAAGCCCTGGGTCGGCTGGCCCACCGGGTCACGCGCCACTCCGAGGGGGTGGTCGAATGTCGGGCGACACCCTTCCTGAGACGGCGGCGGGCCCACCTGGCACCGCCCCGCCGCCTCGACCAGGAACGGGTGCGTCACGACGAAGCTCACGGTCTGCAGGGAGAGCCGGTACATCAGCCCGCCAGCAACGTAAGAGATTCGGTGAACGTGTTGAATCACTCCCGTCGCCGAGACCCAGCCCATCGGAACCACCGTGGATGTCAGATAGACTGATCCTTCGCCTGACAGCCCCAGCGCCTTGCGCCGGACTGGAAGCGACAAGGCGAAGTGGGGCCTCCAGGCTGGCGGGAGGCGGTAGACGTAGAAGCAGCACTTGGGGTCCTCCGACGACATGGCGAGGACCTCGCCTGACCTGAGCGCCACGCTACGCCACTTACGACGGGAGAAGCGGCAGGTCCCCCTGAGTCACCTTCTGGATCGCACTCGAAGGGATCATGTTCATGACGAGCCTCTGGGGGCCTTCGCCACGCTTGTGGCCGCCCATATGCGCGCCGAACATGCCGCCCAAGAGCTTTTTCTTGCCTTCGAAGACAGCCACCTCTTCAAAGTTGATGGGCTCGAGGATCTCCCGCTCGACCAGCACCGCGGCAACGCGGCCCCGCTCCGAGGCGGTAACCCAGACGCGGGGAGTCCTCGGCATCACCTCCACGTCGCCCTCCGCCTGCAGGACGCGACTCGGTTTCAGCAGCGCCTGGCGGACCCAGCCCTCGCAGACCCTGAGCACGTCCACCGACGAAGCCGCCGGCACAGGGGGGGGCGCATTGACGAGCCGCCCCAGGTTCAAAGGCTCGGACGGGTAGACCTCTTCCCCTGTGTAGCTGACGGCGGAGGCCTTCATCTCGGCCTCCCAATCGATCGTCGGCAAGTCGCCGTCGCACTGGCCCAGGAACACCTGTGCCTCCTCGGCAAGGAGCCGCGTGGCAGATGCTTGCGCCGCCGTGGGCCTCCTCCCGCTGGGCGCCAGACGGGGGGCGCGCCCGCGCAGCCCGTAGTGGAAATAAAGACCCGTGATGACCAGGGATAGCCAGTCGTTCAACTCCGGCCTAGCCTCCACCAGCTCCTTCTCACCATCACCTCCACGGCGCAACACAAGCACTTCGCGTACTTCCCCAGGCGGAAGAGGAAGAAGGTTGCACCTTCTCCGCCTGGACGGTGGCGTGGGAACAAAATTTGTCTCGAGCTCGCCCCTCTCGCTCTCGGGCTCCACCTGATTCGCGCAAACGTCGCCATCGCAACCTCGAGCTGGCTGATGCTGGCACATGATCTCACGAAGCTGGCCTCCCAAGGGAAACGCGTCGCTGGCTGTCACCTCGCGATCTCCTGGGATATCAGAATCTATGCGAACCTGCACTGCACAAGGGCTTTCCCTGCCGGGCCCGCCAACTCTGCCGTGGGGCACGTCGGCGCGGGCGGGTCGCCGCTCGCAGGCAATGCCGTCGAGCGCGCT
Source organism: Prorocentrum cordatum (assembly GCA_963575745.1). NCBI lineage: Eukaryota > Dinophyceae > Prorocentrales > Prorocentraceae > Prorocentrum > Prorocentrum cordatum. The sequence continues at coordinate 47,335 of CAUYUJ010019489.1, forward strand.
GGCGCCGCGGGGGCAGGCAGGGGGGGCCGCCTCGCCGCGTCCGCCAGCGCCGTCGCCCAGCACGCGGGCGCGGGGGGGGGCAGCACGGCAGCGCGGCCGCTGGGCACACTGGCGCGCTCTGCCCCTGCGAGGCTGCAGGCGTCCATCCACTCATCCTCTCCATCCTCCGTCGCGGCAGACTCCCAGCTGTCGTCCGTATCTGAGCTAACCTATCCTGAGAAGCCGAGGGCCTCCTGCTTCTCGCCGGTGGCGTCGAGCTCCTCGCTCACGTCCTCTTGCCCTTGGAGCCCTTCTTGCCGCCCATGGGCCCCTTGGACCCCTGCTCCGACCTGCCCTTGCCCTTCGCCGCGCTCCTGTTCTTGCCCTTGCCCTGCTTCGCCTTGTCGAGGAAGCCCCGGGCGCCCGTGGCCCCTCGACCTGCTCCTGCACCTGAGCTGGCCAAGGCGGGCCTGCGCGCCGAGGGCCCGTCTCTCTTCTCGCCAGCAGGAACTGCACGCGGCGCGCAGGCTCCGCGACGAGACCAGCTGAGGCGCGCCCAGCCCCCCCGCCCCCGTCGGCGAGCCGCCCCGAGGCGCGGGGGCTCGAGGGGGGCCGCGGCCAGACTCGGAGCCGCTGCCTCCCCCAGCGCGGGACGGCGGGCCCTCCAGCTGCCTCGCGACCTGGGCTGCCGTGGGCCACGCGCCCGTCTCGTGCCCCTGTCTCCTGGCTGCCAGCTTCTTCGCCACCGCGCCTGCGCGGCGGCGCCTCCTCTTGGCAGCCTGTGAACTCTGAGAAAAAGGTGCTAGGACTGGCGGTGACGCCCTGGGCGACGGTGTCCCGTCGCTTGGCCTCTGAGGGGGGGGGGGGGGGGGGCGGCGTCACTCCTGAGCCCCCCCCTTGGCCAAACCCCTAGGGGGGCCTGCCCGTCTTCTTGCCGGCGGCCGCCAAGTGCTGCGCCAGCCTCGCCTCGTCCTCGAAAGCACCGACCGTCTCGCGCACCTCGCTGGCCCGCGCCGGGCTGGCGTCCACGTCGGCCCCGACCTCTAGATGCTGCGGCACGGCCCAGTGGCCGTCCTTGCGCGCCTGCTCGATGGCCTCGAGCCTCTGCATGAGCACGTCGCCCAGCTCTGGGAGGCGACCTGCCAGCAGCGCGTCGAGGCACTCTCCGATCATTATCATCTCCTTGGTGATTCTCACACCCATCATATGAGGCGGGTGCCGACCGTGCCACACCGAGGTGATGTACTGCACAACCATCGCCGCCATGATGTTCAGGTTCTCCTCTGTGTCCGGCCCGCCCCTCTGCGCCAACAGCTGCTTGATCTGCTCGAGGCCTGATGCAAGGAGTGCACCTGGCGCCGACCTGCTCACATACGGTATACGGCGACCTGCGCCAGAGGGTGGGGTGTCACGAAAACTCTCAGACGAGTCGCTGGAGTCCTCTTTGTTGTTCTTCCGCTGCTTCTTCTTCTTCTTCTGCTTCTTCCTCTTGGACTTCCCATGACCGTCGAGGCGCTGCTCGGCCCGAGACGCCAGGAGTGATCCGATATCTCGCTTCTGAGCGAAGCGATGTCGCAGCCTCTCGAGCTTCTCTCGCAGCTTCCTAGCGTCCAACTCGCTCGAGCTCGCTGCTCCGTCGCCATCTCCTGGGACAGCAGGTGCTCCTCCTGCGGGGCACGTCGCTCCAAGCAGGGCGGCGAAGGGCACCACCTCCGCCGCTGCCAACGGCGCGGCCGCCCCAGGCACCCCTCCAGGCAGCCCAGCACCGAGGGCCGACGGAGGCACCACTCGAAAGGTGTCCACGTGCACGACCTGGCGCCCTGGCCACATGTCTTGCTGGCTGCAGATCACCGCGGGCCGACCTCCGCACAGTTCAAGGACGGCCTGCCCCATGCCGAACAACCCCTGCAACATGGGCTCGTAGAGCGGCACCCTCGTCGACACGAACTGGCACTTCACGAACATGCCCACGGCGTCGGGGGGCCAACTCCCTTTCACGGCGAACTTCGCGGTGCCGACGGGCGCGCCACCACGGTCGAGGAGCACGCCCTCGATCTCACACCCTGGATACACTCCAAGTGACCTTGACCTCTTGGTAGTGGCGGTGCTCCTGCGCCTGCGAACCCTCCGAAGCCCAGCAGCCCGCCGCAGGCACCACCCATCATGGGGCCCACGGCTGGTGGTGGGGGCCCGCCACGGATGGGCATCGCCCTCGCGGGTGGCGGCAACGGCGCGCCCCCCGCGGCCCACGGCAGAGGAGGTCCCGCAGGCGGAGGAGGCAGCGGGGGTGGGGCGGCCACTGCACCTGCCGCTGCTGGTGGGACAGGCGCTGCGGCGGCCGCTGCCTTGCGACCCGCCTTGGCCGCCTTGTCCATGCCGCCCACGCCGCCCTTGCCTCTCTTGGCGGCCTTGGGCGCCGCGCCTGCGCCCGGAGGCGGCGCTGCTCCCAGCGCGGGCGGCGGAGCGGGCACGGCCCCTGGCGGCACGGCGGGCGGGGGGCCAGCCGCGAAGCCCACGCCTCCAGCGCCCACGCCCAGCAGGCCTCCAGGCCCACAAGCTGCTGCGCCTGCTCCCGCGGCGGGCGCCCCCACGCCCAGCATGTGTCGCACCGCCGCTCGCGGGCGGCCCGCAGGCCGCCCCTCTCGAAATCCTCAGCCTCCCCTCACCAGCAAAGTGCAGCGGGCTGCTGGTGAGCGAGGCGTTCAAGCCAGAACAGCTACAGACCGAGATGCGGGAACATTCGGGAGCCTCAAGAGGGGGGGTCACATAACACACGGGGACCGAGATAATGTATGCATGTATGTATGTATGTATGTATGTATGTATGTATGTATGCATGCATGCATGCATGCATGCATGCATGCATGCGTGCATGTACGTATGTATGTATGTATGGATGTATGTATGGATGAATATATATACACATATATATACCTATACGACCACCCTTCGGGCGATAAGGAGGTTCGGGGGGGGAGGAACCAACGTCTCACTCGATCGGTCTCACAATCGATCTCACTATCGATCTCAGTATCGGTCTCGCTCGATCGATCTCCCTCGATCGATCTCACAATCGATCTCACAATCGATCTCACTCGATCTCACTCGATCTATCTGACACTCGATCTCACTCGATCATCATCATCATCATCATCATCATCATCATCATCATCATCATCATCATCATCATCATCATCATCATCATCATCATCATCATCATCCTCATCATCATCAGCATCATCATCAGCATCACCATCATCAGCATCAACATCAGCATCATCATCAGCAACATCATCATCAGCATCACCATCATCATCATCATCATCATCATCATCATCATCATCATCATCATCATCATCATCATCATCATCGCGGGACACCGCGGAACACCAGGGGGACACCGCGGGACACCGCGGGACACCGCGGGACACCGGCGGGACACCGAGGGCCGCCCGGAAGGGAGACATTTGGTCCGGCCGCGCCTCAGCCACACGGGACACCAGCGGGACACCGGCGGGACACCGCGGGCCACCGGCCGCCCGGAAGGGAGACATTTGGTCCGGCCGCGCCTCAGCCACAGGAGACTTTCTTCTCGCCCGCCCACGCAGCTTCGCCTCGCCCGCACGCACGGCACGCACGAACACAAAACCGAAATCGATTTCCCGGTAGGGGGGCTCTCCGTTCCACTTCGATCTCACCCCCTCACCTCCGATATAAATATATCTATAACTATATATAGATATATGTAAGTATGTATGTATGTGCGGTTGTATGTATGTAGGTATGTATGTATGCTTGTATGTGTGTGCATGTATGTATGTATGTATGTATGTATGTATGTGTGTATGTCTAAATATATATATATATATATATATATATGTATGTATGTATGTGTGCATGCATGTATATGTATGTATGTATGTATGTATGTATGTATGTATGGATGTATTTATGTGTTGGTGTATGTATACATGTATGCATGTATATATGTATGTCTGTCTGTATGTATGTATGTATGTATGTATATGTGTATGTATGTATGCATGCATGTATGTGTTGGTGTATGTATGCATGCATCTATGTATGTATGTATGTAGGTATGTTTGTATGTATGTGTGTATGTATGTATTTATGTATGTCTGTCTGTCTGTCTGTGTGTCTGTCTGTCTGACTGTCTGTCTGTCTATATGTATGTATGTATGTATGTATGTATGTGTGTGTGTATGTATGTATGTATGTATGTATGTATGTATGTAGGGACTTATGTATGCATGTATGTATGTTTGTATGTATGTGGCTATGTATGTATGCAAGTATCAATGTATGTACATATGTATGGTGCATGCATGTATGTATGTATGTTTGTGTGTATGTGTCTGTGTATGTGTACGTGTACGTGTATGTGTATGTGTGTATGTGTGTATGTGTGTATGTGTGTACGTGTTTATGGGTGTATATCTGTATGTATGCATGCATGTCTGCCTGCCTGTCTGTCTGTCTGTTTGTATGTTTGTCTCTATATGTATGTATGCATGTATGTATGTATGAATGCATGTAGATTTGGAAATCCCAAATTCTCCACTTGATGTCTATTGAGGACCTTATGTTCCACATGCGCCATGGATGCGTTAAAAACTTATTCAACTCGAGACAAGGACCACGCCCAATCTGCAATTCGGACGCAGGCGGAGCATGAAGACATGCCGAGAAATCTACCACTTCGGGGATCTGGCGCTAATTGCACAACTGGCAAATGTTTCGGCACATCTTTCTTCTCCAGAGAACTGGGCGGCCCTCCGGCGTCGCCAAGAGCGCACGCCGCGGCGCCGGAGGGCCACCAATGGGGAAACCAAAAAGTACAGAAACCGCTACTCCCTGGACCTTTCCAAGCTGTCCAGCCAGGCGTAAGAAACTCAGGCGTCAGGGCACGTTCTGTTTTGATGCGCTGTTTACACGCTGGGCGGAAGAAGTAGGTAGAACCATGAAGTAGGAAGGCGGATGAAGTAGATTGGGTCCAGGCCAGCCCAGTGAAGAACAACATACAGCCAAAACACATCGATCCTTGAAGTAGGAAGAAGTAGGAAGGCGCTTGAAGTAGCTTGAACTCTAGAATAATCCAAAACTACCTACTTCCAACGACCGGCGTGCACTCTTCTCCGAGAGCCGGGCGGGGATCTGGTGCGCGGGCATCTCGTCGCCGCAGTGCGCGCGGAGCAGCACCTCCCCGCCGTGCCGCAGCACTGCCGCGCCCCCCGCGGCGGAGCCGGCCAGCACGCAGGCCGCGACCAGGGCATCGCCCACCTTGGCCACGACGGCTTGCAGCGAAAGGCCCGAGCTGTGCAGCACGGCCTCGACTTCCTCCGAGGGGCGACGTGAGGGGTCGGACCAACCCAGGCCCAGAGCTCCAGCGCGTCGGGGAACTCGAGGCAGAGGCCTCTGGGGGCCCGCGCCGGGCCTCAAGACCGTCGACAAGCGATCTGGGACGGGAAGCCAGCCCTGGGGAAAGGGTCGGGACTTCCATGGACCCCATCTTGAAAAAAAGTCAAGATATCTAGGGGCAATGTCAGGAGATCGACGAACAGAAACAAGTCAGCGGCGTGACGGTATAATGACCTCACGCGGTGACTTACGCGGGCCACCAGCGCGGCAAGCTACATCGGAAACGAAGGCGGTTACGTGGGCGACTTACGCGGAAGTCCGCGCAATGGAACCCGTTTTTCTGCGTCGCTAAGCGGGGGACCAGCTCAGTGGGGGGGGCATCGAGCTTGAATCGACGATACGTCGCCGACAGAGCAGCGGTGGGCCCCCGATAGCGAATCCACACAATCCTGGGCGGGGTGGGCTATCTGGCTTCTATCGGCGATCGATGGGCGATTGGGGGTCCTTTCGAAGGCTCCCATCGGCCGCTGCATGGCCCCCTCTGTCTGGCGCGCGGACCACGCCAGGGGCGGCGCCCGAGCCGCCGCCATGGGGGCCCAGCGCCAGTCCAAGAAATCCACGCGGAGTTCCGAAAGCTCATGTTCATGTAATTTGTGCCTCTTCGAGTCCTCCAGCTCCACCCTCAGACCCCTGACCTTGACCTGGTTGTCGCGGCGCCCGAGCACGGCCAAGGCACCGTCCTCCCACCGGCCCAGGTCGCCAGTCCGGAACGCTCGCTGCCCGAACTCCACGTCGTCCACAAACCGCTGGGCGGTGAGCTCCGCACGGCCCCAGTACCCATCAGCAAGCTGCGGGCCCGCGAGCAGGACCTCCTGATCCTCGCCGACCCTGACCAGCACGCGCCGCAGCGGGATCCCAGCCAGCACGGGCCGAGAGGGCACGCAGTGGTGCCAAGTCTGGTATGGTAAGGCTTCGGGCTGCGCAAACAGCCCTCCAGGGTAGTCCAGATGCCCTCAGCAGGCCCCCCGAGTGGTCCAGGGCTGTTGAAACCGTCCTGGATGGAGCCTGATGAAGCCAACTGGGACTCTCGGGGGGTCTGCTGAGGCCAGCCAGGATCACCCGGGGCTGCTGCCTGCGCGCAGCCCAAAGCCTTACCAATCTGGTAAACGGTGGCCTCCGTGACGCCATACACGTTGAGTATCGGCGGCGAGCGAAAGGAGGAAATGAGAAGAGGCGGGCCTTCCCGGAAGGCTCGGAAGTCCCCCGGCCTTCTGATAAGTTTTCTGTCTGAAGCTTTTCCAGAGGACACCCAACTTTTGAGAAGGACGGAAAAAGGCTTCTGGAAAGCCCTCCGCCTTCCGAGAAGGCCTGCGCCATCTCACTTTCCCCCCTCGCTCGCCGCCGAGAGTAAACGGACACGCCCCGACCACGCGTCCGACAGGTCCCTGGGCATCCGCTCGCCCCCGAGCGCCACCGTCCGCAGCGACGGCAGCGCGCCGCCGCCGCCGCCGCGGCCGAGCAGAGACCACGCCGCGGGCGTCGCGCAGGCGTGCGAGGCCTCGGAGTCGCGCACCTGGAGCAGCAATCAGTGGCACATGGAACGCACAAGGACATACTATGAATCCTCAGTGGAAGCATGCGTCCGACCCGAACATCTGGTGTACCCATCATGTACTATATCGTTTCCCGAGCGGTGTGGCCAGAAAACGCCCGCCACGACGCAAAAACTATGCCCCCCGAGCGTGACCAGAGACGACGCTTCTGTGTGAAACGAACAGGAGGCGAGGGATTCCAGCGAGCTCACCAGCAGTGCGCGGTGGCACCCCCACGCGGAAACAAACAAAGACACTATTTCGAGACTGCCGCACGGCTGAAACCAATTGCGCACATGGGCGGAGGAGGAGGGGAGGTGGAGAGCTTGAGCAGAATGTCCACGGGCCATATACAAAAAAAAACGTGCCCAAATACCGGCTCGGCGTCTGACGGCACGCGGGTGGATGACAAACGTCTTTGAAAACAAAAGCATGTCCCCCGAGCGTTACCAGATATGACGTCTCTACGCGAGGCGAGTGGGAAGCGAGGGATTTCCAGCGAGCTCACAGGTGCTTGGTTGCACCCGAAACCCGATCATGGCCTCCGGGCGGCATATGTTGCTGACAGAAAGAATCATTCATCCTGGCGAACTGGTGTCTATCGGCCGCTCGTCGCAACCACCACGCAATGGCACGAGCGACGGGTGGGGATTGGCTTCGGCGGGCGCAGCCCAATTGCTCCCGCGGAAAGTTTTCTTGACAAGAGTGATGCGAGGTCTGCCAGCGAAGCTACACATATGTTTGGCACCTGAACATTTGCTGCACAAGACGAAGGGAGCAGGACAAGCATTCCACACGAGCAAATTGGTGCGTTTGCGCCAGCGGGCGCCGTGAGCACAGGAATTCAACGCGGTCTGAATACAACTAGGCACCTGGGACAAGTGCTGACAGACAGTGACATACAGGTTCGTGCCACGTGAGACTGGCGGCGGGATGTTCGAAACCTACGGGCGATCCGCGCAACAGGCACGCGCGAATGATGTCTTGAGCTGCTTAACGCAAGCGTTGCCGAGCGCGGTCATTTTCTGGGCTTTGGCACTCGCGTGAGTGAAGCCGTATATGCTGAAAGCGCGGCGGGAAAAATTGCGACTGGCCATGGACCAGGCGCCGCACGGGGGAGCCGGCCCAGACACCGCGCACACATCCAGCCCCGATCCGCCCGAGAAGAATTCAAGTCAACCGAGCGTCGGCGAGATCCATCCAAGGCTCGAGGCGGCAATCGAGAGAGACATCGCCGAATTCCGATAAATCAAGGATAGCCGATCCGACTGGCCCTTTGACTGGAAACAATCAAAAACTGTGGCTCTCTCTCTTTCTCTCTCTCTCTCTCTCTCTCTCTCTCTCTCTCTCTCTCTCTCTCTCTCTCTCTCTCTCTCTCTCTCTTCTCTCTCTCTCTCTCTCTCTCTCTCTCTCTCTCTCTCTCTCTCTCTCTCTCTCTCTCTCTCTCTCTCTCTCTCTCTCTCTCTCTCTCTCTCTCCAAAAGCCCGCGCAAAAAGCAGGCGGGCTCGCCCCCGCGACGCTGCGTGACTCAGACGGCGAGAACCCTGGAAGGTGTCGCCCGCGGCCGGCCTCGCCAGAGTGCGCCTGGACGCGGCGGAGGCAGCCCAGCCCTGAAGTCGCCGTCGGGGATCTTGCCGAGGTGCAGCCGCGCGGTCTCCCCGAGAGCGCGAATTCCAAGCGGCACCTTCGCCGCCTCGGCAAGGCGCCGAGCGGAGCGGCTGCGCCTTCGAGCGATGGCCGGGCCGACGCGGCGCAGGCGCGCCCGCGCCTGCCCCGGGGTGCGCGCGCCAGCGGCGACGTCGTAGCTGGCTGACCTAAGGCGGACGCGGCACGGGTGGGGGTCTTCCATCTCGAGCCGCTCGGCGCACTTCCTGGACGTCGCGCCGAACTCCACAGCGCTGATCGCCCAGAACGCCTCGGCTGGAGGCTCGGCGCGAAGCCCGCGTAGAAACGGCCAAAAAAATCTCGCGGGACGTCCCGCGACAGCAGCGTGCCCTTGTCGCAGACCTGCCCCTTGCTGCACTTCCCGAGCTTCTCCGGGCACAGGAGAAGCCCCCAGCTTCGGCTGGGGCCCTGAGACTGGGGGGGGGATCAGGCGCGGGGGCGCGAGGGGCAGCAAGTCGCTGGGAGCGCGAAGGGCGCCGCCCCGCGCCAGGGCGGGGGCCGCCGCGAACTCGGTCTTCGAGCCCAGCATCGCCAGGCCCAACATCGCGCAGAGCCGTTTCCGAGCGAGAGGGCGCCGAGTGCGCCCTGGAGCCAGCGTGCGGATCCCCCTCGTGGCCGCCTGCGCGCCCGGCAGCGCCCCCTCCTGGTACGGGCGGGGCTGCGCCCCCCCCCCCCCCCCCCCCCGCCTGTGCTTCGCTGCGGCAATGAACTTGCTGCCCGCGTCGCGCCCCGCGGCCCCTCGAAGTGCAAGTAAACGGGGTGCGAGCTCAGCGCGTGGCCCAGCTCCGAGGGCGCGGGCCGACGCGTCTGGCGCCCCGACTGCCACTCCAAGAAGTGGCCGTGCTACAGGTCGAGATGCGCCAGCGAGCCTGCATGGAAGTCCGCGGGCGCCCTCGCGTCGGAATCAATTTCGACGATGTCGCCTGGCTGGCGCGATCCCGAGCTCGGCGACGGCGAAGTCTCTCGGTGGTGGATGCCGCAACCGACGTTGAGGATCTCGTCCTCGTCGCCGCTGGACTTGCTGCCCCAATCGATGCCCCTGGGGCCGGCGCCGGAGGCGCCGCGGCGATCGGCCCAGACTGGCTCGTCGGCCCAGGAGTTGCCGAGCCCCGCGGCCGCGCGGCCGGGGGCAGAGCGGGGCCCCTCTTCAGCAGCGGATTCAACAGCGGCACACCACATCGCATCCTCGACATGCTCGAGGCCAAGAGGCGCGATCAAGTCCAGCCCCGGGGTCTCGAGCCGAACGAGGCCGCGCGAGTCGCCCATGCGGCCGCGGACAGGGGCCCCGGTTTATCGATAGGGTCTACGGGCAGGGTAACGCTCTGACAGGGGTCCAACGGACGGCGAGGTCAACATCGGCCATCAGGCAAACAGCGGCGACGCGACGGAGCACGGCATTCACCGATGAGACTGAGGACACCACCTTGCCCGCGGCTAGCACGAGCGACAGGTTCTCAGATAGCGCGAGCTAGCGAGGGCCCAGCCGACGACGCGACCGGAGCCCATGCCGAGCTCCCAGGAGAAGATCCTCAACCTCCAGAAGAACGACGTCGGCGGCTCGCCCAAAACGCCCGTGGGAACACGCCTTCCAATCCTATGGCACGCCCGAGACCTGGCCGCCCACTTCTTGGAAGCCCTTGCTGGCGCAGGTGACGGACACTCCCTCGGGCCCCGACGGCGAGCGCCCAGCGCGGGGCGCCCTGCGATGCCTCGGGGGCCTCGAGCGGCTTCAAGATTCTGCGCGCGGCCAGGCGGATGTCGCCGTCGAGCGCGTCGCATGCGAGCTCCTTCTTCTTGCCGTGGCGCGCGGGGGGCCCGGCGCAGGCCGAGAGAGACGGCCCTGGCCAGAATGCTGGCCAGCGCGCGGTATCTCCATCGCTCACTCACTTGCGAGGTTCTCCGGATCAAATCGAGGTCCAACTCTCGGCCCACCGCTCCGTCGCGGCGGCCCCCGGCGGCGCCCGACGCCACCGCGGCGCCGTCGATAGGCCTCGCGATGTCTGCGAAGGCGAAGGCGATCAGCGCAGCCCCGAAGCGGGGCTCACGGCGCACGGATGGCCAAGGGCACCGAGGCCCGACCTTCCCTGCGAACGGGCGCGCGAAAACCGGGAGGGGCCCGCGCCAGATGAGGCGCGCCCGCGACAAGGGGCCCAGGAACCGCGGACCCGGCCCTGCGCCTGCGCCTCGGCGCCGGCGGCGGAGAGGAGGGCCCGGCAGATCCGCCGCAGGCGCGAGCGGGATGGGGAGACTCGCCCGGCGGCGCGGTGGAAGGTCAGGCCCGCGAGCGCCCGCTCGCAGCGCGGCTCGACGACCCCCTTGGTCAGCCAGCCGCGCTGCTGCAAAATCTCCTTCACCATGGCTACGCCTCGCGCGCGCTGGGCTGCGCCCGCGCTCGAGACGGCGCGCCCGTCGACGCGGGCCCCTGCGGCCAAGGCCCCGCTCAGGCCCGGGGCCGCCCGCCCGCCCTCGGCGATCGAGTCGGGCGAACATCTGCTGCGCAGCGCGCGCTGAATCGCGATCTCCCGGCAGAAGCACGGCGGCCAACTCAGGCCCGCGGGCGGCGCCGCGGGGCGGGGCGAGCCCGCGCCCCCACCGCGCGCATGCAGATCAGCGCGAGCACGCCGAAAGACAAAGAGATCCACCGGAGGGAGGGCAAAAAAGTCGGGCACCTGCGGGGGCGCGCGCGCTTTGCCCGGTCGAAACGCTGGTTGACCCACCGCGCGTCGAGGATGAGCCGGGGCGCCTCGCTGCCCTTCCCAGAGGAGCCCAGGATCTCTGTGAGAGATCGCGCCTCCATCTCATCACATATAAAAGCAGATCGCACTCGTAAAAACACAGCATCAGATCTAATTTTATGAAATGTTACGATGAAGTAGCATATCGTATAGATACGAAAACATATAGTTCGACGTATATTTCACTACGTGTTTCCATGTTGAATTCAATTTGGGTGATTATGTAGATGTCTCTCCTGTGAGGTGCAGTGTTTCACTGTGTGTTCTAGCAATGCTACTACTCAAAATATGGTTCGCTGGCCTCCGCTCGTTTATCATCTCATCCACTTCGAAAGTTCCCTGTGCCACCCCACAAACATATTCCCCCCACCCCCCTCAAGGAGAATAATGATGGAAGGAGGAAGGGGAATGTAAGGAGGAAGGGGAATGCAAGGAGGAAGGGGAATGTAAGGAGGAAGGGGAATGTAGGAGGATCGGCTAACGCGTTGCATCAGCATTGCACTGCATTGCAGCATGATGTTTGCGCGACTCGCAGCAGCATTCTGGTTCGAATGTCTCCAGGAAGCTCTCCCTCACCGCGATCAGGGGGGTTCCACGACATTCGCCAGTGGGTGAGGAAGGTCCCCGTCGAGAGGATCATCGACCCGATGGTGACACGTTTTCTTTTTTTTGTGTGTTGGTATGCAGCTCTCTCCTCCTCGTTGTCCTCTTTAATCCTGGTGTGTTTCCTGCCTGCCGTCTCTCCTCATCGTTGTCCTCTTTAATCCTTTGTCTACTCCCCAGCATCCTCCTGATCATAGCCCACCATTCTCCTACTCCTCCGCCTCGTCCGACATCTCGGCGTACTCCTCCCTCGTGTCCCACCCTTCCTGCTAAATGCTCCCGCTCGCCGCCGTCACATTCTCTCATCAGTTAGTGCCCCCTTTCATGAGGAGCACGCAGCCCTGACGCCAGCCCACTCGCATCCAAAATCAATCCAACACCAATCCAAAAACAATCCAAAATCCATCCAAAATCCATCCAAAATCCATCAACATCCATCCGTATACATACTGCTCCCAGGCGAGTCCAGCGGAGATGGAGGCGAACGAGTTCAGCGTGGATGGCGGCTCCACGGAGAAGGCGGACCCCTTTGAGCCAGGATGAGGAGGATGAGGAGGATGTGAGGAAATATGCGGTCAGTCGAGGAGAATAAGGAGGATGAGGAGGATGTGAGGGAAACCCTAAACCCTAAACCCTAAAAACTAAGGGTTTAGGGTTTGAGGTTTATGGTTTAGGGTTGAGGGTTTAGGTTTCAGGGTTCAGGGTTCAGGGTTTATCCCTAAACCCTAAACCCTAAACCCTAAAACCTAAAACCCTAAACCCTAAACCCTAAACCCTCATCCTCACATCCTCGAGTGCGCCAGGCGGGCTCGGAGCACGAAGACGACTACGTCAGCACGGACGACGAGCCGCTGCAGAGGCCATTGCCGACGCCAATGAGGGTGCACGGGGCTGGAGCTATGCGCGATGAAACGTCCTCATACTTCATACTCCGTCTTACCTTGAACGTTGTCCTCGTCCTCCGCCTATGCGTGTTCTCCAGAGTTCGCGTGCTCGATTCCTATCGCTTTCGCCCTCCTTGCTGTCGCCTGGTCGCAGCTGAGCTCTAGACATGGTGCTGATTACAACATAAAGTTTAGGATGAGGATGAGGATGGAGCTGGGGAGGTTGAAAGGGGGAGACGGGAAGTGGGGGAGGGAAGGGATTGCGATGTTGCCTCTCGCCTGCCCAGGCTTGCCAGGCTGATATCGCCACGCAGAGGTACGACGCTCGCGGGAGTGTGGACACCGCGCCCGAGGCTTCCGTCCCAGTCGAGCAGCGCGACAGCTTCGGTTTCAGCCAGTTGCAGCCACACGACCTAGACAGCTTGGAGAACGCGCTGGGCCAGGAGATCCCCGACGGAGCCACGCTGGTGGAGAGCGACACGGCGACGGTGAGCGACCCAGCCACGATCCCAGCTGACATCAGCCAGCTCCGCGCAGCAGCATTCCGCCAGAAGCGCGCTGCAGATGCTGGACCAATCGCCGACCCGGTCAACGTCGCACAGACGCCCCACTGCTCGGAGGTTGCCACGGCCGCCGAGACTGTGCATCCGGTCGATGAGCATGGATCCCCTACCGCCAGGCTGCGACTGAAAGCCAAGACGGTATCCCCACCCGCACCAGCTGATGCCGTGGCGGTCACTGCGACGCGAGCCAAGCTCGAGGCGGAGATCATTGACCTCGAGGAGCAGCCGCTGGAGATCCTTTGTCACAGCCAGGACCACGCAGAGGCGGCGCTGGCGGATGCGCAGATGTATCGGGAGCAGCAGAAGGCAGAGCTGGTCGCCAAGCTTGCAGAGCAGCATCGACTAGAGAAGCTGGCGAGGGTGAGGGAGGCCAAGATGCAGCGAGCTGACCCTTCTAATCGCAGGCTGCTGGACACACCGAGTTCGGATGACGATGCTGTTGAGCAAGCCTCATCTAGGCATGCTGCCGTCAAGAAGCTGCGCGAGCTTGGTGCATCGATCGGGCGGCCGACATCAGGGGACAGCGCCGCGTGCGACAGCACCGCCGAGCGCAAGAACGTGGCCGAGAAGCTCAACGAGGAATTTCGCAAGGTTCGGAATGACAACAGAACGGGGGGGAGCCCAGAACCCTGGCACCACGCCCTCTTGCAAATGTTACCACCCTGTATTAACACCCACGTCACTTGTAACCATAGGGTGCAGCAACACTTTTCGGATCCAACCCTTCTGTTGTCAAGCCAAACCCTGCGACGCTTCAAGTCAGAAGGTGTCGCAGAAGCTCAGCAGCGTGGACTCCTTCGAAGCTTGCGAGGACGGGCTCAAGGCATTCTGGGGGGGCTCGGTGATCCAGAAGTTGAGGAGTCTGCAGGCGGACAGCAAGGGCGACAAGGCGGCTGCCACCGCCGACGGCGACATGTCCAAGGATGACGCCGAGAAGATGTGGTACGAGCTGAAGGAAAAGGGGTTCAACTTTGGAACGGCAAAGGTCAGCTGGGCACGAACGTGAGAGAGAGGGGGAGAGAGAGGGAGAGGAAGAGGGCGAGAGAGAGAGAGAGATAGATCGAGAGAGCTGTCCAATCCATCTTTTGATGCAATGAGTGTACGGGGAAAGAGATTGCGCGTCCGGTTATGGGCAGGCTTTGTTGGCTAACGCACACATCTCCCCCCCTTATCACATTCAGTCGCCCTGGTTCGGACAAGGGGTTGCAGACGATCGAGCGCGTTTGAAATCTGTCATCGGCCCGAGGTTGCTGGGAACCCGATCGCAGGGAACTGGGACCGTGCGCTCAAGGCGGACAAGAATTCTCTGGCTGATGCCAATTCCCCACCCCAAGTCAAACGGATAGGCTGCATGGCAGGAAGAGGGTGGTATCGGAATGCGACGAGACATGGTACACAACACGTAGGTTTGGATCATGAGGAGCATGGTTTGACCACATGGCATGCGTATCGCATGGGCCAGTGTTGTGATCGGGTTGGATCGTGCGTGCGTGCACGTAGTGCGGCACGACGCACGTACGCGCACACGCGCATAACGGTAACTCAAAACCAAGCGCCAACGCCGCGCACCGACATCCAAAGCACGTCCAAACTACATCCAAAATCCATCCAAAATCCATCCAAAACCAATCAAGCCTACACTAGCGGTTCACGTACACATGCCAAACATATCGGGGGCTACTGCGTGGTAAATTGAAAGCAAGAGCTCGCTGACCTGCCGTCTGTGCCCTTGGGAAAGGGGCTGTCGGAGCTCAAGTGCGACTACGCAGCGCAGAAGGGCTGGACCAACAAGGCTGTATTTCGGCAGCGGTGGTGCGAGGATGAGTTCAAGAAGTGGGAGTCCATCCACAAGTTCGTTGCCTCCAATGAGCACAGCAAGGAGGACGTGAAGCATGGCAAGTACATCACGCTCTCCCGCATAGCACACAAAGAAGGGGGAGGAGCAAGCGGCCGCAGGAATGCAACAAACTATGCGTTGAGGTGCATCATGCTCGGAGGAATATGGGTAGAATATGATGAGGAGTTCATGCAGGATATCAAGTTTTTGTATATCGAGCATAGCCTGTCCGAGTCGTACAAGAGAGCGTGGAAGGAGTTTGAAACTTGGACACGTTCTAGCAGCGGGGCGGGGGGTGAGCAGCCAGCTTCGTCGATGATTGGCACCGCTGGGAGCACAGGTGAATCGGTAGATTTCGTTACGCCCCAGCAGAAGAAGCACGCACGGTCTCCTGAGATCACCCCCGCGATCGCAGGCAAGAGTGGTTCTGAATCTGATGATGCCAAGCCGCTCAGCATGAAATCTACGAAAGATGGTGAGGCAGCCACAGGCAGTGCGGGATCTGCAGCAGCAGCCAAGTCAGCATCCAAGGCAGGAGCTACAGCAGCAGCCAAGGCAGCAGCAGCAGCAGCAGCAGGGCAGCAGGGCACAGGGCGGCGCAAGCGCGGCGCCGACGACGCCGTGGGCGACGATGACGGGCCCCAGCAGAAGAAGAAGAAGAAGACCGCGGTGCAGACGCCAGAGGCGGCAATTTGTCTTATTCGTTAGTCTTCAGATTCCAGTTGCAGTTCCGGTTTCACGGTTTGAGTTGTGTGTGCAACGTTGTGCGATGTGTGTGCATTTCGCACGTAGGCGAGTGGGACGTGGCAGTGAGAGAGGTTGATTGTTGAACTTCGTTTGGGCAGAGTCTTAGGAGGATGATGGAGGAGAGAGGGGGAGGTGCGATTGGGATGGAATGCAGGGGTGATGTCCAGGATGAGGAGGCTGAGGACGTAGAGCTGCCACCCATCCAGTGCATAAAAAATGCCGCATCTCCGTGGCTCACGTCCTTGAAGAAGCTGAAGTCGAACTACCTGCAGGTCAGCGCGCAGGCCAAGAACCTCCTCACGACGATCGAGACGGACAAGACCTACACGTGGGCGAACAACGACGGCGTGAGCAAGGACTTCAGAGAGTTCAAGCACATGGTGGGATGGGGCTGCGGGGGTAGGATGATGAGTTTTTCAGCGAGAGCTCGATGGGGAGCGGGCGAGGGATGAGGGGTGGAAGGAAGGATGAGGGATGAGGGGTAGAAGGAAGGGTGAGCGGCCATGTTGGGGGTAGGTGGATGTGGCGAGAGCTGGGCATTAGCTGCTCGAGGCCGGCGTGGTAGATGTATCTGAATAGTTGGCGTGATGAGCATGAACGGCCATCCCCCCGATCCCACTTGTAGACGATCACCCTTTGAAATGGCCACATGCGTTCAGGAGCAGAAGGCGGGGAAAGGGGAAGAGGAATAATCATAGGACCAAGGGGAAGGATCAGGGGGAGCAGGAGGAGGAGAAGGAGGAGGAGGAGGAGGAGGATACAGATGTAGACAACGAGGAGTGGTGTTGTTTCTGTTGCAGCAGCATAGCGCAGCCGATTTTGGTCGAGCAACCTTGTCTGTTTTTTTCTGGATGCCGCCAAAAAAGAAACCAGCGGCTGCGGCCGCGCCTGATGGTGAGCAGTCTGCGCTCACGGTTGCGCTGGATGAGCACATGGCCTCTCCCGAGTTCCTGAACTACCAGCCAGCGATCGACGCCCCGCAGGATACAGATTCGCTGCAGCTCTACGGTGCGTTCATCAAATCCTTGAGGGATGCGATCTCACCGTTGACGCAGGTTGGTATGATGGTCATCAAACGCGAGCTCCAGCTGCTCGTCGAGCGCAGGGAGGACGACTGGAAGCTTGCCGACCAGGAGCAGAGCTTCATTACCGAGGCCGCCAAGATGATTCGGGCCATGCTGCGGCACACGCAGCAGACGATCCTCAAAGCCAGGACTCATACATGACAAACGATGAATGCCAGATGGGGGAAGGGTGGAGAAGGCACCTATCCTCTATTGACGTTCGTCGCTTGGCATGTATGAGTACGCCTACACGGCGCAGGAGCAAGAAGAAGCAGCCGCCGAAGTGGCTGTTGGACACAGGCATCTGCGCTGCTGAAGCTGACGATGATGCCGACGGCGAGGTGCCCGAGACAACGGGCGAGGAGGCCGTGGCGGAGTACACGTACGAATTCAACTACCAGCACAAGGAGACCAGATCGGTCAAATGCGCGCGCTCACGCGCGCACGCGTGGTGCACGCGCGCATAGGCTCGGGCACGATAGGAGTCGAGGGAACGATGCTGGAGGCCTAGGCTGTGTCGATGGGGAAGGGATGTGATGTGGGCGCACGCCGTTGATCGCCCTCCCCAGAGGCTGCCTTGCGGACCAAGAAGGGCGTCAAGAAGGGCGTGCCAGAGTGGGCCGACCCCCTGCATGATGACGGCGGGCCGCCCGACGACGAGATTGTAGCCAAGTGGGCAGATGGGGCGACATGGATAGTCCCAGGTTTCACCAACAAGATGTATCGTGAGGCTGCCGCATCGAAGGTGGGCGGCGTGAAGAAGAACTGGATCTGGGAGACGACATTGAAGGGCGTGCGCTACTACGTGACGATGTTCTCGAGAGGTCAAGGCACCAGCTGGTTCATCGGCTGCTGGGAGGACAGCAGGATGGTATCGCAGTTCGTCATCAAAGCGCACCACTCCAAGGAGGAGGTGCAGAAGTTGATGATCGATCTCTTCAAGCTCTGGGTCGACAAGAAGATTGACAAGAAGGAGCTCGAGATGCGCAAGACCAAGTGGATATCGGAGAACACCGCGGCCGTGCTCAAGAGGCCATCCACGAAGACGGTGCCCACCCAAGCTGATGTTTGCGGCGCAGACGATGGCGCTGCCAACCCACACGATGATCGTGGCGATGATGCGGCTGGCGATGATGAGGAGTCTGAACATGCAGATGACGACGCGGAGGTGCCAGACGACGAGGATGGCGACGGGGACGAGGAGCCTAACAACATCGAGCAGCCCGTCTTCAAGAAACCATCGGGCAAGCATGCGTCGCCTAGACTCAAGGCGCCCACCAAGGAGCCTGTCGAGCGGGTCAAGGGCGTCAAGCGCATCCGACCAGAGCCCGAGCATGCTGACGAGAGAGAGGTGAAGCGTGCACCATGCCCGCAGAGTTCGCCAATGACGCCTCCGAAGGAGGCGAAGTCCACCCGCTCCGGTTCCCCCTTGCATCAGCCACCTCCCGCGGTGGCGCCTGCTGCGGTCAGCTTCAGCCTGGGCACGCTGCCAGATGATCTGTTCTAATAGGCGCTGCGTTTGTATGCATCAGTTGCGTTTTCGGCTGTTCAGTTTGCCGTCACGTCGGCATTTGCCAAACCTGCCAGTGACAGAGCTGGGAGTTGCACAACAATGCGGTTCATTAAACGACGTGCATATACAGACAGAACAACAGGGGGACGGACACAGGAACTTAATATAGAGTATGAGTGAGCGTGGGAAGAGAGGGGGGATAGAACGGAAGCGAGAGCGAGGGACATAAACATATGTAGATGATGAGATCATGATATGCCCACGGGCTGGGATAAGACTCGCAGTGAGGGAGAGAACGGACGGACATCGAGGATGGTCATGATAATGATGGAGAGTGAATCTGAGATGTAAGCGGATGAATAATGCAAGATGGATGTGGTGTGCTAAGCTACATTTTAGAGTGAATATGAGATGTATAGATCCCTCCTTCACTGCCTCCCTCCCTCCCCATGTCTCCATCCCTCCCTCCCTCCCTCCCTCACTCACCCCATTACTTACTCCCTCGCTCACCCCTCAATCCCCTCGTCCTTGCATTCCCGTTGGGCTTGTTCGCTAGCTCTCCTCGCCGTTGCTTGCGTTCTCCTTCGGCGTCACTCATATCGCCTCGTCTCCTCCTACTGGTGAGCGATGTGTCAGTGCAACGGGGACTTAGGGATGGGTGGTACTGAATGATATGCACGGGAGGTGGAACAGATCGTCAACTCCGATCCTCTCAACGGGGAGCTCCTTACCAGCGACTACAGCGAGGTGAAGAAGTCCCAGGACCCTGCGACCCTCGAGTTCACGGCGAAGAAGCTCGCGCTGGACCGCTGCTCTTCTTTAGCAACGCATATGTGTTCTATATCAGCATGTCTGCTTTCACCGTGCACATGCCCTCACTTTCCTGGCCCTTGTCCGCCTCGTTTGTTTTATCATTAGTATGCGTAGTATGATCGGTTCGGCCCTTCTCGTTTTGCACGAGCGGGCGCTCAGGAGCTCGAGGCGCCCCTGGAGAACCTGAACAATGAGGTCCAGTGCATCAGGCGGCAGCAGCGGGCGCGGATGAGCAAGAAATGACGGAGATGCCATCTCCCACAGTTCAGTTTGATTCGAAGCATGAGTGGCACTGGAGTTCGTTGAGTTTTTGTGGCAATAGTTGCGAGACCACTCTGTGATAGAATTTGCTGCAGCGGAGCAGCTGACACAATCGGATGTTCACAAGTTCTGAAATTTTCCACCGAAATCCCCTGGGTCCCAACGGAAAATGATGCCGTCCAAAAGCCGTCGAAAAGCCATCCAAATTGCTGGTTATGTATTGTTTTCAACACAAACGGGGTATCCAAAAGCCGTCCAAAAGCCGTCCAAATTCATCCAAAATTCAAGGGACTGATTTTTGAGGGGAGCGGTCGTTTTCCAGAGTGGTTTCGGCTGCCGACTGCTGCGCTCGAGTTTTTTGATGGCGCTGTAGCGTCTGCGCAGCTGCTGCAGCTATGCAACGCGTGGTGGCAATGTTCGTGGCTCCCCGCAGCCCTGTCCACGTTGGGAAATCCACGGTGGATCGAACGCCAGATCTTTGTGAGGCGACGCCAGATCGCCAGATCTTTGCGAGGCGACGCCTCGACGTCCCAGACTGTGAACAGCGATGGTGATGCTGATATTGGTGGTGACGATGGTGGTGTTGATGATGTTGGTGATGCATATAATGATGAGATGTTATAGATATGGGGTCCAGGGCAATGATGATTGCAATATGGATGGGGATAAGGAACAAGACAGGGATAATGCATCGCAATTAGGGTGCTCTCTTGTTGTAATTGAGCGCCCGCCTTTGCGTTGCTGGGCATTGTTTCTATGCTCTCTGTTGCGCGCACGAGTTTATGGTGACGGGTTGCGTGCACGCAGCGGTGGAGCAATCTAGCTAGAACATGTTTTTCTTGCTCGCCAGGTCAACCAGGTATACTGTCACAAATATCTCAGCTCATGCATGTTAAGCACAACACCACATGACAACACACAACATCGCAACACGACCAAACATTCAGAGGACCGTGATTATCTGCTACATGTACGGACGACTGCTTGTCACCGCGCACGCTGCAATTTTGTGAAGCGTGGCACGCGCCGCGCCACGGTGCGCAGCAGTACGTCCACAGTATAGCCCGCTCAGTCCCCGCGTGCGACTGGCAGACGCAGTGGGGCACGCTCACGCCCGACCAGTGGTTGACCTGTGGGTGTCCAGCCTCTGCTTGCGCAGTGGCTCAGTCGCGTGGGCGGACGCTGTCTTTGCAGCGCGTGGCTGGCGGATGTGCGCCATGCACACTAGCGAAGGGGATGTTCGCTAGAAGCGCACAAGTTGTATGCATGCCTCAGAAGGCCCGATCCTGATGTCTGTGAACTGTGCACGGGTGAGTACACATGTTAGGCATACACACGTGTGCATGCTTCACGATGAAGCGATACTGCGTACGCGTATACTAAACATACTTATGTGTGTATCTGTATGTACACATGCATGTATATCTAAGAGGGTTAGCGTAGGCACACTGTAACCACTTCAAACGACGTGACAACGCGATGTATCCTCACATGTCCCCAGGGAGTCGGGGAACTTCTGTGCGCCCACTGTAGCAGACTGCGCGTTTGGCCCAAATAAAGGATATGACCATGCAGCATCAGGCACCGTACACTACACGTGCGACATTTCGCTTCCGGCATGGCGGCTGCCACCAGCTACCACAGGCGATATCAGCGCTGGATCCCTGGCGGTGAGACTCATGCCAAACGAACTGCTGGAGCAGATTGATTCGCACTGCTATGTGAAATCTATGCTGGAGGGCGCCCGTTATCAGCAAAAGATTTTTGCCTGCTGTGTAACTTCTGCTCGATATCTGGGATGCAGGGGGCCCAATGGGCTCTACATGCGCAGCCGCCAGGTCGGGGGAGTTTAAAACGCAAGTCTGGAGTTCGTGGGTTACCAAAGATCGGGGGGGCGCACAATACCCACAAACGTTAAGTATCGCTTCGTATCGGCATCAATGTCGCAATATATGCAGAACTGCAATCGTCATCGATTCATTTCGCTTATCGCACTATATCCAGGGCTAACCCACGGGTGTTGACTTAGTCGGGGCGAGGTCGCGAGTCCGGTTACTACAGCAAGTGGCTGAAGAAGACACTCCCGAGCCCAGGCAAAATGTACATTGCTGACGTCCCAGGGCGAGTGAGAGGGCACGCACAGCAGCCGTGCATGAGGACAACTTTCAAGCTGGTGTATGATTCGATCGCAGAAGAAGTTGATTTAAGCCCGTCTCTTCAACGCGCGTTGGAGTTTGGAGATTTCAGCGACGACTCACCCATGTCGACTCGGTGCTATGGATGCCACGTGCACACGGATGAATGCTTGAATGCCACAGGGAAGTACCCCATACCCCTTGCGGTATATTTAGACGGTGTACGCTACACGCCACTGGGGGCTGGGAAAACAGATAACATATTGCAAATTTCAGTGGTGAACATGCTTACCAAGAAACGCCATCTATTTTCAGCAACGCGCACCAATGACATGTGCGCGTGTGGATGCAAAGGTCACTGCACAGTTCACAGTCTGCTGTCTGTGTTGGCTTGGCAACTCGAGGCAATGGTCCGAGGACGTTCACCTGCTGCGCGCCATTCGGGGGAGCCATGGACGGAAGAGGAGGTCGCCCACTCAATGCGAGCGCACCCATGCCACCCCCCACCCCCCTCCACCACCAACAAAATCATCATTACTTTCGTCCCGTGTGGGGTGGGTCTGTGGCGTCGGCAAGCGAATGTCCTTTGTATAACCAGGTAGATCTACCGTACAGAGCATGCGTGATGTATTTGAAAGGTGACTGGGCAGAATTCAACAAGACGTTCTCACTTGCATCGTGGGCGTCGCAATATGCTCCGTGCCCGATGTGCATAGTGCCGAAAGAAGGGTTTGGCGAAGCGTTTCCAGGTATGATTTCAAATGGGGCTTTGGGGTGGGTGCTCAGGAGTACCGATGATTACGAGTTCGAATGCGTTCAAAATGAAATCACAGTGGACGTTACCTCAAACGTTGTGCGGGACCAGATATTCAGGGGTCTCGTGAGCAAGGAAGCGTCTGCCAAATATCCAGGTGGCATGGTTGTTAAGGAAGATATCGCTATTGCTGGCACACTTCTGCGTGCTGGTGACATTTTGACTAACTCTGACTCGCTGCTAGACTTGTCGGAGTTCCGCAGCAAAGAGGCGCCATTTGTTGTAACATTCTGGAGGCATCGTAGGGATCACACTGGTGCCATTGTCGATTGGGTGCATCGGCGGTGTCCCCTTTTCAGGGCAAGCCTGGCGACGTCGCCAGCATCGTCACTTGCGTTAGATGAGATGCACACCAAGAATTTAGGGGTGGACATGCGATTTACATCTGCGACGTTGTGGAGGTTGATCGAGACAAATCCTTGGAGGTCGGCGTCTAAAGAACTGGCAACAAAACGTTTAGAATCGGAATTGTTTCTGTGGTTTCAAGAATCCGGGGTCCCCCACGAGAAACGCATTGGTACCTTGAATTAAAAAATGATTGGCGCGAACTGCAAGATCAAACGTCTCCCTGGGAGTTGTCATCCAGGCTGCCCGATGTCGACAAAAGCTGCCGAGACAACGACACTTCTGGAGTTCGCAGTGCACATGTTGCAAAAACACGTAGATGTTATCCCGTTTGGACGACAGCTTTTGGCAGCGGGCAACGCATTGATCGAGTGGAAGATTACGGCTAAGACGGATTGCGTTTTTTCCCCTGTGTTTAGTATGCGTTGTGATAGCAGAGCAGGTTTGACTACATGTTGCGCAGCGCGAGTGCGCGCGCGCACGCGCGTGGTGGTGCGGGGGGTGTATGTTCTAAAGCTCAGTTGTGTAGTGCGCGGCTTGTACCTTCTGACGTCACACCATGCATTATGCCAGCTGTATCCTTGCATTGAATGGAGCAGTTGATCCGAGGAATGTCATGGCTGCCCGATCGGTTGCGACACGGGAGGGCGGACGCATATCCGAGGCAAGGTGCGGGTGCAGGATAAACGACACGTGCTACTCAGATGAAGGCGAGTCCAGACATAGCATCATACCAGTCGCTGATCGACTCGTGCTCGCGGCATGTCGTGATGGCTCACGAGGCGAAGATTCGTTTGACGCCGAAGCATCACCTCTTCTGCCACCTAACACTCAGGAGATGGTTCGTCGGTCGGAAGGGGTCGCCATTCGCTCGCACGGGGAGTAGCCTTTGTTACCTCGCGTTTGGGTCGAACCTCTCTCCCTCTCTCTATCTCTCTCTCTCTCTCTCTCTCGCGGCGTTTCGCTTGCCAGCGTTGGCTCTTCGCGCGTGCCCTCGTCGCCCCAAATCGCCCCGCTCCCCTCCCACCCTTTGCTCTGTGGGGCCATATCGGGATAGGACGTGGTACTGCGGGCCTCCGCGGTTCTACTCCACGTGGCAAGACGAATCTTTGAATTTTGTCATACGATCGATGGCGCAACGGTCTCACAGGCAGTGCATGGAGATGAGCATTCTTCGAGCATATAGCTTACTTGGCTCTGTCAGGCCGGACATGCCAATCTACGGCCCCCCTTGGCCGCGTGCGTCGAGCTATGACAGGCGAGCGTAAGGCTCTGGGCATGGGATCGGGCGTGCCAGGTTGGATCCGAACCCGAGCTCGGACTTTGTGCCCATCACTGGCTGACCGCAACATGTCATTGTACAATGGGACGCATCTGTTGAATGTGGCAATATCTGAAGTTAATGATTGGATGGGGAACCCTACCTTACAAATCAACAGGTACTTGGATGTAGCAGAACTGTTTTGTGGCACTGGCGGCATCACAGCAGCTTGTGTTGATCGCGGGATGATGGCAGTTGGTTTCGACAGGACAAACGGATACCCAAACCTACCCCGTAATCACCCGAATCCCACCCCGAACCCATCCAAAATGCATCCAAAATGCATCCAAAATGCATCCAAAATGCATCCAAAATGTCAACCAACACCCATCCACCACCTTATCCAAACTCCCGTGCCCGCTCGTCTCCATTCGCAACCTCGTCTTACTCCTCCTCCTCCTCCCGCTCCGCCGCATCTCCCTCGCGCGTCCTCACGCGCCTCGTCTTGCTGCATCCGACAGGAAGACAAGCCACATCAGTGAGGACATATGTAAGCTAGATGGCATTTTGCTGGCAGCGTACTACATACTGTCAATAAAAGAGGGGGGGACTGCGTGGGCGAGCCCAGAGTGCAGCACGTGGATCCAGATGGCTAACAACACGACCAAACGCAAAAAAGTTGATCCATAGTTTACTGGAGATGCGATGAGGCGAGATGTGAGGGAGGCGAACTTTACTGCAGATGTGCTGCGCTTCACCTAACAGCGACGGTCTGATCGCACTGGTGATCGCGGTGGCCCATCGAGACCTGATATGAGAGAGGATGGTGTCCATGATCAGGAAACTACAGGAATGAACCAGGGTGGGAACAAGTAAGAAGGGGAGGCTAGTGGGGAGGTGATCGTGATCGATAGCGTCGACAGTGACGGCAACGACTATGCAGTGGTTTTCCAAGGTGTTGGTTGCTACGCTTGGCCGACATGCGCGGCGTTTTCGTTGCGATCGAGAACCCAGTGAACAGTTTTCTTTGGCGTTGCAATGTTATGGAGGCGCTGCGTGCCGATCTAGAGCTCAACGTAAACCAAACGTGTTTGGGCATGTTCGGCGCAACCACCTTGAAGCCCCTGTGTCTGTGGGTGTCTCATTCCGTTGGCTTGGCTAGCGTCTACATCGGCGCGAGCCGGTCATCTGCATACGAGCTCTTGCATAGGTCTGGTTGTAAGGATACCCTTTCGAACGTTGCCCCTCGTAAGCGTCCGAGCTCTGCTGATTCCGCCACTGGCTGGAGGCCAGGTATTTGGACGAACGGCAACAAAAAGGGTCAAGCTTTGAAGGCCAGTGCGGCATATACGCAGGACTTTTGCGACGGGGTCGCATCGCTCGCTCGCGCTTCACTGCCATTCGTTGCCGCGGGAGCGACAGCTTAAGGCGAGTGCTCGGAGATACTCATTATATAGGCATGATACACGATGCAACATATAACACTCACGACATTCTAGCATAACATGCGTAGCAAGCAAACAAATCTAGCGTAGCAACGTCGTGTCTGCACTCGCGGCATTGCCGCGAAGGTCACGTTTCAGCGCTCTGTGCCAAGGCGCATGCTAAATTGACTGCAGGGCCGCACTTGCCTGCGTCGCGCAATTTATACGCCTCTCGGGCGCTGTTCTGTGCCGGCCGTTTTTGTTACAACATGCTTACAAGCTTATCAGTACAACGCATGTGATAATATTGGGTGGGTGGGTGCATGTCCAGTTCGATGCAGTGGTGGTGGGCGCGTGCAATTTCGCTCGCGCACTGTGCATGCGTTTACGTGCAGGGCATGCAATGTGCGAGCGCATCCTAAACACTCTGGGGTGAGGGATCAATGTAATCAGGCACGCAGCACAGTGAGTGTAACGCAGATGGACGCAGCGTTCATGTTGCTCGCGCGTGCGACGTGTGCATCGTATCGCACCGCAGCACTATCAATTTCTGAATGACACCGCACACGCACTCAGCTCGCGATGGGACGCACGCTCGGGTGGGGAGCACATATCTGGGAAAGTGCATTCAGCTAGCCAACGTGTTTCAAGTTCCATGGATGGAGCGACGCACAATCTCGAGTCTCGTTTACAGCATGTGGGCAATCCGCGTGCTTAGATGATTCAGGCTGCTCGTGTCACCAGAAGATGAGCTATTCATGAAGTTGGCGTTCAGCTTGCTGTTTTTTTTTCACAGCCCCGACTGTTGCCGCAGAGAGGCATGCCCGTGTATTCAGCTAAACGAAATGATGGATCGACACGGCTACTGATTGATCATGTCACAGAAGTGTGTAGATTGGTTGCCTTGAATATTGTCACTGTTAGCTTGTGTACACGATCGGTATAAATGAACAGCACGTGAACGGTAATCACGATTGTGCAAGTGATTAGACCAGTGAGGGTGATTTACGTGATGATGCTAAAGCAAATGATATGGGTGTTTGTATTACCAGCCACACCAACCAACATGTCCGCCGAACCCACATCTAGCACCAATCCAAAACACGCGTCGATATCACATCCAAAATGCATCCAAAACCCATCCAAAATGCATCCAAATTGTCAGTTTGGGTTGCTGTGGGTGGTGATGAATACCGAGGGGGGGGGCGTCTGATTATATGTGTGATATGTGGCATTGCATCTCCTCCTCAACCTCCTCCGCCACCGCCGCCCCCGCCCCCCCCCGATTCAGCTGTCTAAGCTACTCCCGCGGGCTCAGACCGCGAGGGCGCGGATCCGTATTTGTCCGTCGCTCGTCGAACCCCCTTCATCGACCATTACACTCCTCACTCCTCACTCCTGTTCCCCTGTCGCATTCGACGCTCGGAAGCGCACCCATGCACACCTGCCCACCTGGTGTTCGCACCAGGTGGATTCCGAGGCATGGCAACCGTTGCACCTCCCCCCAGACTTAAGTCGGGAACGTCTCGTTACATGAAAAGCTTCCGAAAATAGTTCACACATAGTCTGGAAACGATGTGTGCTTGGCTATGCGTGAATATGTGTTGATGTATTTCTGTTTCGTTCCCCCCTCCCCGTGTAGAAGGGCAGGCCCGAACTAGCCACCGACCCCACCGTCAAGGGAAAGCCGTACCCTACCCCCTGCCCCGATAGTTGGCGTTTACCTTACGGCTCTGGGCGTTTTGCTGGTCGTTCGTTGGCCCTCTCCCTGAAGCTTGACTAGGCGTCGCTAAAACGTGCCCATACATTGATCGAAGCTAACAGATCTTAGAGCAAGTGTTCCTTTTTGCGGCTCGTTTCGGTTCTAAAAGTATCTAATGTAACGTGTTTGCTTAGTTCGCATCGCCCGACATGTGTGCCTCAATAATACCTCGAGCCACAATTCGCCTTTGACGACGAAACATAGAAATCGGGAGAATGAGGAAATAATCGATGGCGGTGTGGGGCGTGATTGGGATCAACGGCGGGATTTGAAACAAAAAAACAGAAACCAAAGACGGCGGACGCGTTGGGGTGATGAGGGGCAGATGATGCAGGGGGACATGAACACCAGGGATCGAAGATGGGGGATGGATATGCGGGGGTTGTCATGTTGGCGATGAGCGGGACGGGGAACGGGCGACGCGAGAAATGTTCGGGTGGGTGGCGGGATGGGGAGGAGGGTTAAGAAGGGAGGCGTGCGGAACTCGAAGAGCTGAGCTCATTCCGGGCGGGCTCGTTCACACGCCACCGCTCTTGGACCGAACGACGAGGGGGCCGTTTCAAGCGTGCGTCTTACACGTATATCCTCAATCGAACCCCCTCCGTTCGCATTAATTACCATCCTCCCGCATGCCCCTCCCGTTTCCAAGTGTACCCGCATCGGGATTGCATCATAATGTTATGCATTGCGTTGATGTTTGCCGACGCGGCGAAAAGAACACGATGGAACAAACGTGGCCACGATAAGGATATCATACAAAACTCTCAACATACAAACGAACACACTAAATCTTACGATTGTGCACGAACACATACAATAGTTACCCAGCAAAGACAACATTCGAACACACAACATGCTTGCGATCTACAAACGTACGTTTGCGATCTACAAAACCTCAACATATAAGTTGCGATCTCTCACGCAGATCCCGGTCACCTCTGGGTTCGGCACAAAGAATACACCCAATTTCGCCTTGCTCGGCGGCCCAAGGCCGACCGCGCCTGCGTCGATCAATTCCCCCGCGAACTTTCCGCGCGAGGACTTGCAGCGCGCGACCTCGGGGCGACCATGCGGCCGTGCCGGCCCGCCCGAAGGTCGAGGCCGCAGCGGCCGCCCACGCCGGCGCCCCCATCGATCCACGCCCCCCCCCGCAGCAACTCCGCGCCGCTGCGCTTCGGGCCCGGGGTCGGCAGCGCGACCGCGTCGCGCTTGAAGGCGGCGGGCCTCTGGAACTCGGAGATGTCCCCAGGGGCTGACGCGCGCCGCTCGCGGAAGGCTGCCGCGCCTGAAATATGTCGGGACTGCCGATGCTCTGAACGGCACTCCGAACATGCTCATAACCAAAAATGCGTCCGCTGCTGGGCTGACCAAGCTCGGGGCCGTCGCCGCGCCCGCAGAGGTAGCGAAGAGCCACGAAGATCTCGTCCGCGCAAGAGTTGACGATCGACCAGCGTCTCGCCCGAGAGCGCGCCGCCAGACGGCACGGGGGGGCGCCTCCGCTGTCAAGGTGACCCGGTTTCGAGACGGAGGCCAGATCCCGCGGCACTGGCGCGGCGTCGTCACTTGCCGCCGCGGCCGCCGCCGCGGCCGCCTCATGCCGCGGCCTCGCCAACGGCGCCGGCGAAATTCCGCGGCCTGGCCTGGGTCTCGATATGTTTCTGCAAGGCCTCCTTCGCGTCGCTGCTCATGTCGTCGCCGCCCCGCGAGAGCGGGCGCCGCTCTCAGAGTTTCCGCCTCTCCTCCATGATGGAGCCCTCGCGGCGCAGCTCACTTCAGATGCGCTCGATCAGCGGCGGCGCCACCATGATGAACCCCCGCGTCTCGCCCGTGCCCGCGCGCAGGTACTCGAGCGTCTCGCCCGGCGGGGCGCCGCGCAATCGCGGCATCTCCATCTGCCATCCGGGCCAACGCCTCGAAAGTTGCCATCTCGCCGATGTTGGACTGATCATAGCACAGACCCCCCGGGCCCCCGGCCGACGGGCCCGTCCCGTGGACCCATTTCGCGCGCCGGGCCCGGTGGGTGGCCGTCCTGCTCGGCGATGAACCGAAGGCGGCAAGCTGTGGTCCGCGGCCCGAGGAGGGGCCACTTGTCCCACTTGGGGGCGCTCAGGTTCTCGACGGCCTCCTCGGATGATCGCTTCCTCTCGCCGTTCACCGAATACTAGATGGACATGATGCGCACGCCCATCTCGAGCTGCGAGTCGCCGTCCTTCGGGTCGAGGGCACGGAGCAGCAAGGCCTCGCTGTCCAGCCGCGCGATGGCGAGACCTCCTCCGCAACAGTAGTAGCCCACGACCGTCGTAGTCGAAGGCTGCCCCGCTGAAGTATCTATCCTCTGAGGCTGAGACCACGTACAAATTAAACGGCTTTACGGTGGGGAGAGCACCCGCGCCCTGGTCAACAGCTGAAGCCCCCAGTTGTGTTGCCATCGTCGCGCCGGAGCTTACTTCCCACGAACTCGACGGTCTGGCTTCTCTCCGTCTAGGAACTCGATCGCCTCCACACCTTCTAGCTGGGGACACACCCAGAACCGTGCACCAGTCTCGCCGCCTGGCGTTTCTCGCCCAATGTCTCTGCTATCTTGCCTTCATCGTCCAGCACCTCGAGGCCCGTGATCATAGGAAGGTCGACCGCGATAGGATGCACGTCGAGGTCCGGGCTCGGGCAATACCATATACGTATCACTTTGACGATTGTGTCGCCTGCCTTCACCTCCGTGATAGATTATGGTGTCTTCGCGTCGCACTCCCCGAGGGAAAAAACAGGCATGCCGAGCCTGCCAGCTCCCTCGGTGTTCCCAATGCAAAGTGATGCGCCTCCGGACGCGGAACAACGAAGGAACCATACGAGCAACATACGACGACGCCACTGATAAATCCGCCGAACCAAATAAGCACCACAAGGAAAGGAGAGAGGCGAATCACCCCATCCGCCACGACACACTCCTTGGCCTGGCCAGCGAGGAACGACAGCCACGGCACCGCTGAGATTGCAAGGTTCGATGCGGACCGAAGGTCTCCTCCCAGGAGGGGAGGAAACAGGGAAACATATGCCAGCCGTCCAACAAGAGTTTGAGCGAAATTGCCACGAGCCATGAACCAAAAACCGTGCCCAAGCAACGGCACGGCTTCTGACGGCACGCGGGTGGACGACAACCGCGTCTGAAAACGTGGGTTGATTTCTCGGTGCGCGCGCGTCGCCCCTAATGGGGGCGACGCGCACGTAGTATTAATATGTTGGGGTGACGCCGGATCATTGGCATACGGTCATCGTGGTACCGTAAGGGCGCTGATGAAGAGAGAACGACGGGGGGCTCGCCTGGCCACGGCGAGGCCTCGGCCACGAATAGGTTCCCCCCGACATGGATCAATGGAGCGGCCCGAAAAACGAAGCCCCTCCTGAGTCCGAGTTGGTTATGACGTCAGCGTTCTGACAGTACGCATGAACTGTCGGAGGTCCGCAAAGACTTTTTATTGCCGTTGGGCCCCCCCTTCCTGGGGCGCAGAGCGCGCAAGGGAGTGACGCCGCAGGCGCCGCCGAGGGGGTAAGGGGGTGAACCCGAAAAAAAAACCGAAGCGAACCCCGAACATCTGGCGCCGAACCCGAAAATCCAGAGGAGCGAAGCCCGAAACCCTAGGAGCGGGCAACGCCGACACCCTCGATAGCCAGCCTCGGCCCCGCTTCGTCCTATTCCTCTCCCTCCTCCCCTGCCTCCTCCTCCTCCTCGTCCTCCTCCTCGTACTCCAAGCCACGACTCGCCACGTGGCAACGCCTGCGAGTCGGGACGCATATGTTTTCGCTCTACTCGCCACGTTGCCACGTCAAGGGGCCGAAACAAGTACTGGTCCACTCGACCTGTCACGTGGCAGCGCGCGGAGGGGGGAACACATACTACTGCACTGCACTCGCCAAGTGGCAGCGCCAAGACAAAGTGTAAATCCACTCAAGTCATCGCGTGGCATTGCCGCGCGGCCGAACATATACAATCCCACTCTGCTCGCCACGCGGCAACGTTTGGGGGGCGAGGACAGATCGTCCAGAACATTCGCCACGTGGCAATGTCGCGGGGCGGGAAAACATAGATCGCCACTCCGTTCGCAACGGGGCAACGAAAGGCCGGCGAACAAAATACGATACAATTTTGCGCGCCGCGTGGCAAGCCCGCACAACTATTGCATTCGACGTGGCAGCGTCGAGGAGGCGAACACCTAAATCCAATCGGCCCGTGGCTCCAACAGGGAAGACGA
This sequence comes from Prorocentrum cordatum, assembly GCA_963575745.1. Lineage (NCBI taxonomy): Eukaryota > Dinophyceae > Prorocentrales > Prorocentraceae > Prorocentrum > Prorocentrum cordatum. The sequence continues at coordinate 78,958 of CAUYUJ010019489.1, forward strand.
AGGGGACGACGACGATCGCGACGACGACGACGACGACGACGTAAACGACGACGACGACAACACGAGCGACGACGACGACGACAACGACGCCGACGACGACGACGACGGCGACGACGACGACGACGGACGACGATGACGACGACGTATGGCGATGACGCCGCCCGCCCGCGCGCCCGCCCGCCCGCGCGCCCGCCCGCCCGCCCACGCGCCCGCCCGCCCACCCGCCCGCGCGCCCGCCCGCCCGCCCGCCCGCCCGCGAGCGCGCGCCCGCTCACCCGCACCACGTGGCAACGCCGGGGGAGCGAAATACGTACGGGTCCAGTCTTACTGCCACGTAGCATCGCCTGGAGGAGGGAACAAATACTGTCCCACTGTACCCGCCAGCGCCTGGGCACGTTGCATCGAAGCGGGCGAGGAACACATGCTAATCCTTTCTACTCGCCACGTGGCAGCGCAATGCGGCAAGGCCTGAAAAAAAGGCACACAAGAATACAATCCCACTCCACTCCCTTCTTGGCAGAGGCATGGGGTTCGAACACGAAACATACATCCACTCAAGTCATCACGTGGCAACCGCGCAGGCCGAACAAATAATTACAACAACTCTCTTCTCGCCACGTGGCAACGCCTGGGAGGCGAAAAGAAAGTCCCACCAGCCCTCTGGGCGCAGGTGCTCTAGAGCGCTTCCTTCTCCAGCCTCCTTCCTTTCCCTGCTCGGGAGGTTTACCTCCCCCCTCCCTGGGTCTGGACGGGCTCCCCCGCGAGGGGTTAGAGCGTCCAAGATGGCCCAAGATAACTGCAAGAGGGCTTTAGCTAACCCAAGATGGCCTCCAAGATCGCCCAAGATACTTCCAGACGGCTCAAGACAGCCTCCAACACGCATCTAAGAGGACGGCCCCAAGACGGTTTCAAGTGCCCTCCGAGCCCTCTACAGACCCCCATAAGAGGCAAAAGTGGGTTCAACACCTCGGGACGATCATTGTTGTTTGCCGTTTCGTTTTTCGCTTCCGATGGGCTCTTGAGGCGTCAACAAGATGGCCCCA
>CAUYUJ010019489.1:82500-152500 GCA_963575745.1 Prorocentrum cordatum
AAGGGAGACCCGGCGAACACCCTGTGAGAAAGTGGCAACACCTGGATCTCAGGGTCCGCGAGTCCAGCGCCAATCGGCCTCTGTCTCTGGGCCACACTGCCAGGGAGAGGATCAGCGAGTTCAAGCAATGATAATTCGCCTTCGGGGCCCCCCTCGTCGCCACGGCTGGGCGCAGCTCGGAAGGAAACGATGTTGAGCTTCCTGACTTTGACACAACGTCGACCCCTTGAGGTCTAAAGCCCTTCCCCAGGCCTGGTATTTCGTCCTGGGTAGGTTGTGTGACGGTCCTGAGTGTAGAGATGTAGCGTGTTCTGTGCTGCCCTCGCTGCACCGACCGCTTCCTACGGAACACGCTCTCCTGGCCCAGTCGCCTCGAACCTCCCACGCGTCCAAGCCGAACCACCCCAAATTTCGGATCACACCTCTCTGCAATTTCGGGTTTACCCCTTCTCGAGATTTCGGGCACAACCCCATCGAATTTTCGGGGTTCGGCCCTCCGCGGGTTTCGGGTTTCCCCCTCCATGTTTCCGGGTTTGGCGGCGATTTCCGGGTTCAAGCTTCTTCCCCGCCAAGGGGCACGGCACCACTCCGAGCGATCCGCGCGGAATTCCGAAAGACTGCTTATGCCGCTTCTTCTAGCAGAAATATCGAGAACTGGAGTCGGCGAAACATCGCCAACTCAGGTTCGCCAATATCGGGGGCCGACAGGCCCCCGATAGCAAATCCGCATGGTCCTGACCCCGCATCGGCGACAAGTGGGCGGTCTGAGGTCGATGCATCCCCACCAGAGCCTTGGACGCGGCCTGTGGGCAAGCGCTGGATGGGCCCTGAGAAAATGGATCAAGGGAGGCGGGGGGGGGGGGCGAGAGCAAATCCGCTCGAAATCGATCCCCTACCATTCCAGGGGTCCAAACTGACAAGTCTTTTGAGCCGCGTCCAGCCGTGGCGACGAGGGAACCCATTTCTCCTCCCTCTCTGCTGGCTGGAACCAATGATGGGCCACGTCAGCCCCCAAGCCAGCTCCAGCCTGAGCCGATCCCCTCCCCCTCAGGAACGTTGCTTCTGTAAGGAACCGAACTCTATACACCCATGCTTTTTTCCGGCCCCGCTCTGAAACTCGCACAGGAAGGCGTATCCTGGTGTGTACGGGATCCTTGTGTATACATGTTTCGTTGCGTCCCCGGGAAAACGGGGGAAAGAACACACCACACCACCCCGACGTCGTTATGCTCCAATCTTCGATTCTGAGCACCGCGTCCGCGAGAGCCTGTTGCCCCGAACGTTCCTCCTAAGCGCATCACCCCCCAACGTCGCCACCTCTGGCCTTCGGACTCTGACTCGGCTCCCAGGCGGCAGCTCGGGGGACGACCCGGGCACCCTGGGTGGGAACGCTCTCAGCGAGGGAAAGCATCCCGAGGCTACAAGCCGCCGAGAACGTCCGACAAACCTCCAGCCACGTCCGACAGCCCCTCACGCCGACCCCATCAACCTACCCCCCCTCCAAATCCTGACGTTGTTCCCGAGCACCGCGTCCGGGAGGGCCTCCACCAGCTTCCCCCGCGGCGCCAGCGCGAGCGTAGCCCCGACCTCGGCGGCGAGCCCGCGGGGGAACTGAGAAGGAGAAGGCCTTCTCAGCAGGCTCGGAAGTCCCCCAGAAGTTTTCCTAAGCCTTCCCCGAAGACAAAGGAAACTTCTCAGAAGGCGCGAGGGCTTCTGAGAAGTCCCGCCGCCTTCTGAGAGGGCCTTCTCCTTCTCACTTCCCCTCCTCGCTCGCCGCCGACGACCGCCAGCGAGGAGAACGTGTCGCCCAATGACGGGTCCCAAGTGTGCGCCGAGACCAGCAGCACCACGGCGCCAGCGGTGACGCCGTGCACCGGAGGCTTCGCCACCAGGTACGCCCGCAGCGCCGCGTGGGAGCACGCCACGGCCTTGTCAGGATCCACCAAGGGGTGACCCTGAGGGGGGCAAAAGTTCGATCTATCGGTGCACCGAACTGCCGCGAACAGATGCCCAACCCATCGGCAACTATCGGGAACTGCCTGCGGCTGGGGGGCATCTGTTATGGTAGAGGCCTTCTAGATGGGGTCGGAGCAGATGGGGTCGGGGGCTCGCGCCATATCGCCGGTACATCGACGATGCATCGGCGATGCATCAGCGATGCATCCACGATGCGCCGGCGATGCATCGTCGACGACGGCGATGCATCGGCGACGTCGACGTGAAGAAAAAAACGGGCTCCACATCGAGCCGCATCGGCGACGCATCGGCGATGCGGCGTGATCCTCCGACTCCATCTGCTCGGATCCCATCTGGGAGGCCTAGAAGAGCTGCCTGCTGCTGGGGGGCATCTGATTTGGGCGGTTCGGTGCAGAAGCCGATCGAACTCTCTCTCTCGCCCACACGCACACGCACACACACACTCACACACGAGACACCCTCCCTTTGCGGGATCCCGGCCTTGGGCTGCCCAGTGGAGCCGCCGGCTCGGCGGCTCAAGGGCCCAGAGCTCTGACGGTCTTTGCAATCTGGGCGCCTCTCTTGAAGGGGCCCAGGGACACACAAATTCGCCGGCCCAACGGGCCAGGGCGTGCTAAGATCTCCGGTAACTGGTTAACAGTATTAACAGTATTTCTAGTTCGCGCGCGCGGGGCGGCCCCTGGGGGTCCCCCGGCGAAAAGTACCCCGACCAACGCCCGGTCGCCGCCCGGTCGCCGCCCGACCGCCGCCCGACCAAGTCTACTCAGAGATGGTTTTCCTTCTGGGTGCGGCCTCTCAGGCTCCCCAGAGCGCGCTCAGAGTGCCCCAAGAGGCCCCCAAGACTGCCCAAGAGGCCCCCGAGACGCCCAAAGAGCGCTCGAAGACGCCGAAGATGACCCCAAGACGGCCCAAAAGGCCCCCAAGACAGCCCAAGAGGCCTCCAAGACGCCCCAAGAGCCTTCCAAGAGGCCTCCGAAGAGAGCCCCAAGAGGCCAAAATCGTTGATTTTCATTGGTTTTTTCTATGTTTTTTGTGTTCTGGCTTTTTCGGCTTCCGGACGCTCCAAGACGGCCCAAGAGGCCCCCAAGACCGCTCCAAGACGGCCCACGAAGCTCCCAAGACGGCGCCGAAACGACCCAAGAGAGCCCTCAAGACGGCCCAAGTGCCGCCCAAGACGGACCAAGAGGCCCCAAGACGGGCCCAAGAGGGACTCAGGAGGGATACCGAGAACTCAAAAATGGAGCCCTCCGTCCCAGAAGGCGCCCAGGAGGTCCCAAAGAGGCCCCAAGAGGCCTCCAAGAGGCCCCAAGATGTCGCCAAGAGGCCCCAGGAGACTCCCAGGAGGCCCAAAAGAAGCCCCAGAAGGCTTCAAACATGTCTCCCAGGCGCCCCCGAACGGCCTCTCAACAGACCCCAAGAGGCCCCCCAAAGAAGCATCTTGACGACGACTCTATTTCGCCCCATCGAGAGACGACCCCCAGGGAACTGCTTCACCATCAAAACTCCCCACGCAACGCGTCCGAACGACACCCGCCCCCAAGAGCGCAACATGGGCAACGAACACACAGACAAAAACCAGCGATGCCATATCACGGGCCGGCGGAATGAGCGAAGCGATTCAATAAGTAGACACACATCCCAGGATTCCCCATATGTTTACATATCTTCTGGATTGTCGTATCCCCCCACTTCCCATAGTTTCCCATACTTTCTGGGTCTGTGCGCTTTTTCCCCTCCTGATCTCTTTTATTCTGGCCCCTGGAGGCCTGCAATCTGGCCCCAGGACCATCAACAGCGGACCCAGCGCGAAACACTGGCCCCAGGGAAGCGGTCGGGACCTCTGGCCCATCGACAAAAAGATCTCGGCTGATGCCAGGGGATGGGACCAAGAGGGATGGGTCCAAAGAACGAGGGGCCTCAAACTGTGTGAATTCAACCTTGGATCCCTTCTTATCCTTAATCTTAGTCGGAGGCGCGCCGAGGGGGGAAGTGAAAGGGGCAGGCATTCTCAGAAGGCGGCGGGGTTTCCCAGCCCTCCAGCATTCGGAGAAGCCCTCTGCGGTTACGAAGGATGCTTAGAAGGCTGGCCGGAGGCCTCCCTGGCCTTCTGAGAACTCCCACCCACTCTGCCTTCCCCCCTCGGGCTTGCCGCCGACTTACGGCCCCATCCCTCAGACCCTGAGATCCGACGTTGCGAAACAAAATGCAACATCGCGAAACAAAATGCACCATCGCGAGACCTAGACCCTACCCTACGCATCTTTCTGCAACACTTTTCGAGCTGGGTCGATATGTGATGGCCCTGGGGCGCGAATCCTGGCGAAAACGCCAAGTGTTGGGAGGCCTGGAAGCGGGCACCAACACCAACACGGGGGCTTGCCTCCACCGTTGGGAGATAAGCTAGACTCTGGTGCTGGCACGTAGTCATAACTCCGCCCTGGGAAGCCCGAGCATTGCCACCATCACCGAGAGCAGGATCATCTTCCGTCGGTGGAGGCCAACCGCTGCTATTGGTGCTGGACCACCCTCTAGGCCTCCGAGGTGTGACAAAAACTCTTACGCACGTTCAGGTCGGGTATGTCCTCCTACAGGCGGAATTTGGAGGGAACATGAAACATAAACAAAACATGTTCACGAATAGTCAGGAATAGTCAACAAATCGTCCCTGACTATGTTAAAACTGTTTTTGAATATTCCTCCTGTAAAAAGACATGGATGACTTAAACGTACGCCCGGGTCTCAAATGGGAGTCCACCTTTGAGCCGCCGATCTGGTGTAGATCAGGTGGCTGACCGCGTCCGCCCGCGTCGGCGGCCGCCCCGCAGAGCCTGGCAGCGGCTCCGCCGCTTGCAGGTCCTGCGGGGCGGGCTGGGGCGCCGTCTGTAGAAGACGGGCACTTGCGGGGAGCGCTCTGAGGGGAGGGTCGGCGGCGAGCCCACTGCGATCGTCGCCCTGCTTTGCTCTCGGTTAGCGCGGATAGTACATTGGTTAAACTGTGCTCGTATAAGTAGGTTAACTAAGTCAGTTGCATACAGGTTATCCTATGTTGGCTATCTGTTTTCGCCTAACCAGGTTATCCACTTAGCCTACTTCGGCTAACCAGGTTAGCAAATTGCCGCTAACCTACTTAACGTCCGATGGTTTGGGCCCTCTCGGGGCCTCCACGTCGTCCTCATCATCGTCGCCGTCGCCGTCGCCGACGACGACGACGCCGACGACGACGAAGGGGGGAGGTGCCCGTGTGCCGTCCGCGTGCACCAATGTACTATCCGTGCAAGCCGAGAGCAAAGCGGGTGGGTTTGCTCCTCATAGCTTGCACCGCATAGCTCACACCACGTATCCCACACCGCGTAGCTTACTACACCGCATCGCTTTCACCACAAAGCTCACACCGCATAGCTTGCACAACATAGTTTATACCACATAGCTTACACCGCATCGCTTTCACCTCCACAATGCAATAACTCACAGTTCGGGGTCACGCTAGCTAACATTTGAGCAGGATTTCGAGGCGGATCCAGCCGTGGCGACGACGAGCACCCCATGCAGGGACCCGAAAAAAGGCAAACAGCGCCCGAAAACCCTGGGGGCGGGTCGAAACCTTAGAATTCGGATGTGTTTTTTTTCACTTAGGTGAAGGAGGGGGAGGGGGTGCAAGGGGGGGAGGAGATGGGGGGCGAGAGAGGTCGTGCCGCGCCGCCCCGCTCGGCTGCCCGCCCCCGCCCGCCCGCCGTCGACGGCATGACCGTGACGGAGAGAGCGACCGAGAGAGAGCGAGCGGCCTCGGCCGCCCCGAGCTTCGAGGATCAACGATCGAGGAATCGAGGATCGAGGTTCGAAGGATCGAGGACCGAGGTTCGAGGGGGATCGAGGATCGACAGGGTTCTCGAGGGATCGAGGATCGAGCTTCGAACTTCGAGGGTCAGGGTCCAAGGAGGATGGGGGCCCAGCGGGCCCGCGCCTTTGAGGCCCGTCGAGCGGGCCTGGGACCGCGGGAAAACCAAAATTGGGTTCACCGCTTTTGCTGGGAGGGGTGATGTCGGCGCTGGCTTTGGTGTTGGAGCGGTCTGATATGAGTTGCACCTGTGGGGCTGGCCACAGGAACCCATGCTGAACTGCGGTAGATCGTAGATTGCACCACATACATTGCACCGCATATATTGCACGACATATGCCGTACATCACCACATAGATTGCACCGCATATATGCCAAGAGCGCCCCACAGTTCCAATATCACACACGCACATGTGTACACGGATGCTGGGCGACCGATTGGACAACGCAATCCGCCGACCCAAATGATGACGATGCTGGTGTTGAGGATGGCGGACGGCGCTTGCGGGCGAGCTCGCATCGCGACGGCGACGATGATTGCGATGGCATGCGTACATTTGCTTCGCATAGCGGCAGGAAAAATCACTCGCGAAATACAGTTCTCTGCTGTGTCAGAATAAATTAAACTACAAGAAATTCTGCTGCTGGCCACAATGGTTGGACATGATGAGACTTTGCGGTACTTACAACAGCCGTTGCCATCTTCAACGAAAGGCCAAGGCGACACGCAGCTCCACCTGAACCCGTCCACCTCGGCGTGAAACCACACCTCTGCAACCACCTCGCCCGAATCTATTGCCGCGACGTCGTTGGCCATTACCGTCCTGCGGCATGCCACAAGACGCCTCGAGGACCTAACGGCCCTCGCGCCACTGATCGCTGACCTCATTGCCTCGACCACTTTTCGATGGGCATCCTTCAGCCCCCGCAAGGGCCCGCTGTCCAAAGAGGCGCTGATGTCATGCATGCCTTGGCACGTCATGTCCTCGAGGACTCCAGTGTCGAAGCTGGTGGTGTTGTGTCGATTGGTGCACATGGCTTTCAGAACTCTGTGTTTTCTCTCTTGTACAAACGTGTTAAGTAAGAAGCCAAACTTCTGCAGCATCGGCGCTACATGAACACTGTAGTGGTGCTTTGGGATCCAGATCTCGCGCCCGTAAGCGTCAACGTGGGCGCGCAAATGCGAGAGCACAGCGGTCTCCAGCTCTCTCGGGGTAACAGCGTTCACGATTGTCAGCGTTTCCACCAGATCGCGCAAGAGAAGGGCACTGGCGACTTCCCTGGCACAAACCCCAGTCGGGCGAACAACGTTCATCAAGTACAATGCAATGACTGGCGTTGCCGATAGCATCTCTGAGGCAGATCCCCCGAACTTGCCGTCACAACATACGTTCGCACCAGATTCGTAACCGCCTGGCCAACAAAATTTCGTCAAGAATGCCCCGAGCTGCGCGTGCCCTAACGAGTGCGCGTCCAGCCGACCAAGCAGCGCGCGCATCTCGACCACGAAAGTGCCGCTGATGAACAGGATTTGCATCAAATCGAACATTATCAAGTTGGGCATGTCTAGAGAAAGCACGGGGCATAGAAACGCATTTTCGTCCGAGTGGTTGAAGCCAAGGAATGTTTCCAACTAGGGAAGGTCGTTGCCGCCCCCATGCGCCACGGCTTGCAACCTCTCGAGGACTCTCGTGACGGTGTCCTTCGTGTGGATTACATACTTGTCCACTTCTAAACATGCACTCGAGATAAGACGCCCCGTGTGGTCAGGCAGCCACGGGCATTTGTGAGAAACCACATTCTGACACAGCGGGCAAAGTTTGTGGCCCGAGTGCCCCTTGCATAACGTCGACAACTTGTGCGCCACCAAGCCTTGCAATAAGCAAAATACCTCGCCGAACACTAGCTGCGCGCTGCCCAACGACAAGTCGAGTTGAACGCCGTTTTTCAAATTGTATGACGGGGCAAAACACACATGAAGCAACCTTTTGATCAGCTGGCTCATCCCACCGTCGAGGCGATCCACCTGGCTGGTGCGGATAGCTGACAACGTGAACCACCACTCCTCCACGCAAAGGAACTCAGGCGGCAAGTCTGCTAGCGTCCAATAAATCCCGTGGCATTTGCGATAATTTCTGGAGTTCAGCTGTTGGCCTGGCGTGACCTCGTCCGTATACAAGATCATCCTGGCCTTGCCACCCGCCTTTTGCAATGCGCCTGCAATCGTGTCCCTGACGCGCGGGGATTGCTTGCAAGCTACTTCCAGGGCGGCCAGCGGGTGTTGAACAGGAGCCGACATGGCAGCACCGTCGTCATCAACTAAATCAAGCTGCTGGACCAGCGGGCCAAAGATTGTCTTCTGGCTGCAGAGTGCCTTGCGCTGCCTGCGCATCGTCCCCTCACTGACGGCATCTGGGATCCCGAACTCACGTGCATCCACCAGGATCTGTGACAGGGCGGCATTCGATACGTGGCTCTCCCTGCCAAAATCAATAAGCCTGAGTCGCTTAGTCATGATGACGGCTTGAGCGAAAAGCGCTACGGATCGTCGTCGTCGCGGGCCCGACCGCTGACTACTACTACTACTACTACTACTACTACTACGACTACTACTACTACTACTACTACTACTACTACTACTACTACTACTACTACTACTACTACTACTACTACTACTACTACCTACTACTACTACTACTACTACTACTACTACTACTACTACTACTACTACTACTACTACTACTACTACTAGTACTACTACTACTACTACTACTACTACGACTACTACGACTGCTACTACTACTACTACTACTACGACTACTACCCCTAATAGTGCTGCTACTACTACTACTACTACTACTACTACTACTCTTACTACTACTACTACTACTACTACTACCACTACTACTACTAATACTACTACTACTACTACTACTACGACTACTACGACTACTACTACTACTACTACTACTACTACTGCGAGCCCTCGCAAGACCTTTTAGTCGGAGGAGGGGATATATATATATATGTATATATATATATATATATATATATATATTGCACCGCATATGTTGCAACACATAGATACACGAGTTGAGGCCCACGCTGGCGGGAGCTGCCATGCGCCTCCCTGGGCCCAGCGGCACCATCCAGCCTGGGAGTGCCTCATGAGGGAGAGACGCCGCGAGGGCCCCGCGAGGCCCTCGTCGCATGCACATGCCGATGCTCTGGGGCCAACGCCATTCCACGATCGATGTTCCTCTCGGGCAACCGCTGTCCACCAACTGCGCGGCCAACGCTGCAACCTCTGACAGCCAACTGCGCGACCAACGCCGCGAAGGCTGGCGCCTCTGAAAAAAACTGCGCTGGGACTGGAAATGCCGTGCGGATATATGCACTGCGATGTCGCAAGGCTGACGCCGCTGAAATATCACAAGGCTGTCACAAGGCTGACGCCGCTGAAAGGCTGGCACCGCTGAAAGGCTGACGCCGCTGAACGGCGGATACGAAGGGATGCGAACTGCTGCTGTGCTGAGATATCTAGCCGCAGGGCGAGTAAGCCGTCGGCGGCGGCATTGCCTGGAAGGCCTTCGTCACCGTCAAGATGAGAGGCCGCGGGGGCGCAACTGCCTTTGATACAGCAGGGGGGCGGCACCATGTACCTGGGAGGCGGAAACATCGGTGGCCGCGGGCCTGCGGGTGGGGCCCTCGGACTGCCCTGCAACCAACTGAGCTGGCTGCCGCCGTGCATCTGCATGTCAGAGCCGATGCCGCCCGTCTGAATGTCGCCGCCGCCGCAGCCCGCGGCGTGCACGCTGTTCTCGGCCACCTGGCGCGCAAGCAAATGTTCTGGCGTCCTGGGCGCGGCACCCGCCGAGGCGATGTCATATTGGCTGCCGATGCCCTGAATGAAGACGCCCTGGGCGCCATTCGAGACGCGCGGGGTGGCGATGAACGATGGCGCGCGGACAGGCGTGGCAACGCCGTGATGAAAGATGTCCTGCGCGGCGGTGATGCCTGCATGCACGGCGACATCCTGCGGCATGTCATGCACGGCGGTGCCGTGCGTGAGGGCTCCAATGCAAGGTCGGCCCTGCGCGGCGGTGTCCTGCGCGGCGGGCGCGGCCTCCTGCTGCTCGACTCCGTCCGCGGTGATGCCCTGCGCGGAAAGATCCCGCGCGATCGCATGCTGGCCGATGTCCTTCGCATCGGTGCCCTGTGTGGGGGTTGGCGGGAGCTTCGCGGCGACGCCCGCGTGGGCGGCCCCGCCCGCGGGGGCGGTCATGCCCGCGGAAGCGGCCATGCCCGCGGAGGCGGTCATGCCCGCGGGGGGGGGCCCAGGGTCGGCCCCGCCGCCCGCGGCGGTGCCCCCCCTGCCCTGCTGGCTGTTCTTGCTGACGCTGATGTTCTGGAACGGGGACGGTTGCGACTCCGTGGTGGACGAGTCGGGGCCTGGAACTGTGAAGCGCACTGACCCGCGTTCATGTCGGAAGTGCCCGCCGCCGCCTGCGACGCGGCCCTAGCGCGCAATGCAAAACCCACGATTCCCCACGCCTCCCCCCTCACCCCTCCCCCCTCCCCCCCCCCCCCCCTCCCCATGCCCATATATTCCCCATGAGCCCCCACCCGAGCCCCCAGAGTTCAGAGCCTGTCGAGGAGCCCCCGAGAGATCACCGACAGCCCCGCGGGAGGCGGAAGGCCGAAGGCCCCTGGACAAGCACCCTGGACAGTTAGTCGATTCATGGCATGTCCAACCCTGATCGAACGTGAGGGCTCGGACCATGACGCTGATGGTCGAGGGGAACTGCTGTCCGCACCTCGTCATGGCTGAGGATACGGGAAACACCTTCGGGCTACGCCCGGGAATCAATGCTTCACTGAGCAGACTCGGCTACGGATGGAGGCTTAGGGCGTCGGTGGTTTGGGGGGGGGGTCCCCTCTTTCAATCCTTCTCTTCCCCTTCGGGGACAGGTTTGCCGCGCCCCCCCCCCTGCCTCCTTTCCACATGGGCATGGCGTTCCCGAGGTGACAGGATGCACTTGTTCGCGAGTGGCGGCTCCAAGGGTGCCTCAGGGGCCCGAAGACGATCTTTCAAGATGGCTCGCGATTCCCTAATACGCCTCAAGATGCACCCCAAGATGCTCGACAATGCCCCCAGAAAGTCTCAATGCGGCTGGCTACAAGTGGCCACCGAAACCTCAAAGGCCTCCGAGAGGCCAACATCCTGCAACGGCTTGAAAATAACACTGACTGCCTAGAGAGGGCCGAACACGTTCTGGGCCCGCCGACGGGCCCGACTCGGGTTCAGGGGGAGCGACGCGGGCCTTCCGAGGCCACAAGATGGCTCCAAGATTGCCCAAGAGGGCCACAGATGCCCAAGTAATCAATGAGTTATTGCATACGCCCCTTGGGGCTAGCGCCCATAGTGCGCGCAAGCGTCGCCGCATCCCCCCGCAAACGTGCGCCTGTGTGCGATGTTGCTTCTGACAATCCTGACTGCGGGGATGCCTTGCAGAGGTACGCCTCTTGGGGATTGCGCCCAAAGCGCGCGCAAGCATCGTCGCCTGGCGTCGGCGGCCAGGCATCCGAGATGCCTCTGGCCATCTTGATCGCCCCCCCCCCCCCCCCCCTCCTCAATCCTCAATCCTCCTCCCCCTCCCACTCCTTCTCATCATCGCCCATCATGCTAGTCATAACACGTCGCTCTCCTCTCTCATCAATCCTTCCTCTTCCTTCTCAACCTCCACCTGCAAACGGTTCGGGCGCCCCCCTCGTTGCTCTTACACTACCCTCCTCGCACCTCAACTCGCCTGGGCGTCCTTTCTGTATGGGTCGGTGGAAATATGCGAAGCGCCAAGCACTGATTGGACTGGGTTGGGCCCCACGCATGGGTTGGGCCCCGCGCGAGCATGCTCGCATAGTGCATTGTAGATAGCCCGACGGTTGCCAGAATAGCGCTGGGTAGCTCCCAGGACGGGTGGATTCAGATAGCTCGGCATTTACCTTGCATTGCCCATTGCATATGCGTACTGCCCAGCCTCCAAGTGTGGGTGGGTGGGTGGTGGTGGGTGGTGGGTGGGTGGTGGGTGGGTGGTGGGTGGGTGGTGGGTGGGTGGTGGGTGGGTGGTGGGTGGGTTGGGTGGGTGGTGGGTGGGTGTTGGGTGGGCGGGTGGGCGGTGGGCGGGTGGGCGGGTGGTGGGTGGTGGGTGGGTGGCGGGCGGGTTGGCGATGGGTGGGCGGGTGGGCGGCGGTTGGGCTATCTACGTATCTATCTTTTTACATATCTACCCATAGATCAGATCGGTATATATATATATACATACATATATATGTGTATATATATATGTCTTCTTATCTGTTTATATATATGCCCCTGTTGGTGGTTTGGAGGCGGGAGGTGGATGATATAATCTGGAGGCGAGTCGCTTTTTTCAAGCAGGCGCGGCGCAACACCACCCGAACGCATAATGCCACAGCTGCACCACACTCGCTGCGCACGCCAACCGACACGGCCAAACGCCGTTGTCACGGCACGGCCAACAGCCGCTGCACCCTGCACGGGAAGACTGCACTTTGATTACTACCGATGCCGTCGGCCCTGCTGCACCCCATGCCACTTCTGCACGCCGTGCCACCACGCGGCCAAACGCCGCTGCCGTTCTGCACTCCATGGCACGACACGGCCAAACGCCGTTGTCCGTCCCCGCTCTAATCGCTGTCGTAGCCGTCGGTGGCAATGTACCGAACCTTGAATGTAGGCCTCACTGCACGGGCGCCCTGAAAGGCAGGGCTTGTCGGGATGTCCTCGGCCTGCATCCTGAGAGACTGCTCTCTGACCTCCTTTGGCATGCTGGCGTCGTCGAGCGACGGCCACTCGTGATCGAACGCCCGCTTCCGAGTCTCCTTAGTCGGGGCGCAGCGGGGAGGGTCGCCACCGCCGCTTCCTTCCTCAGAGGCTGCCGCTGCCGAAGAGGGGGTGCCAACTTTGCCGCTCTCGCTGTGGTCTCCGCCGGCATGGACATCGGCGGGCTCAGCATCTGGCGCTTCTCCCGACTGAGGACCAGCGCTTCGGAGTTCCGATGGCGTGTGCCGTGGCCCTGCAGAGCCCGAGTTGCTCCCTTCTGGGGAATTAGAAAGTGCGGGGTACATTGCCGCGGGTGGCGGCGCTGGCATGCGACTACGCGCAACAGCGCCGAACGAACAAATATGAACGCAATTCGAGCCAAAACGGCTACGGAAGCAAATGCAACCATCACCTGCCCCGCCACCGCCACCCGCGGGGGCGGGGCCATCGCGAAGGGGGCCCCACCATGTTCACCACGAGCGTTTCGCCTGAGGCATCCCCACAAATTGATGACATGGATGATGACGATGGCCATCGTGATGGTGACAGTCGGTTGTGGCATTGCCATTGTGGCCGATGGTTACATGAAGGCGAGCGCTGGCGATGCACTATTTTGCGAGGGGTGGCTGGGTGCATGCATCAATCTTGCGAAGCATCGTGCCTGCGAGTGATGTCCACAACGGCTGCTTCTATAGCCCCGCGGTGCCAGTCCTAGCAAAGTCAGCATGCGGAGGAATGCTGCGGGGGGGAGTTGGCGCAGGGGCGGAGGAGGATGGGTTCTGAAGCGGGGCTGGGACTTCGGTGGTAAGATGAGGGGCGCCAGGGCGATGAGGAGGAGGGGGGGGAGAAAGAGGATGTTGAGGAGGATGTCGATACGGAGGGGCGAAGATTGGGATCAGCAGGTGAGCGGGGGCGCTGAGGAGGGGCATGAGCGGCGGCCGCGGCCGCCTCGGGAAGCAACGCGTCGAACTGACTGGGGCTACATACAAATCGAATTCGTCTGCTCAAGTAGTAAGTTGGCGCGGCAAGCGAGCAAGCTCAGCTGGGGCGCGCGATCGTCGCCACAACAGGCGTTCACTGAGACGTGCGGCCTACTTCCCGAATACACGCTCGCACGACTTCAGCGCCACGTGGTAGACCTCCTTCGCGACGTCCTTCGCCTCGTCCTCGCCCATGCCACTCGACAAGCACCGCTTCTTGGCGATTCCGTACGCCCTCGAAGTCCAGTCGTTCTTCCCCTTGTGGCAGGTGGCCTTGCACGTGGCCTCGGAGCGGAAGTCGGAGGCGCAGAGCTTGACGACGGCCGCAGCTGGCCTCTTCCTGGCGGCGCCAGTCTGCGCGGCGGCGCCAGCGGCCTTGCCGCCTGTGCGAGCCGTAGCCGCGGCAGCGAGAACGTCGGCGACTCTAGCCTTGCCCTCCTTCTTCGTGGCCTTGGATGTGAGCCCCCCCTTGCCCCTGGCCTTTGCTTTTGCCTTTGCTTTCGGCGCGCCGTCGGCCGCTGCCTCAGCCGTGGTCCTGCGCTTGCGCAGCTTGGCCGTCTCGGCTGCATCTCTGACGGCCTGCTCCAGGTCCTCAACTGGGTCGTACTCCCGAGCGGCGGCGGCGATGGGCGGGGAGTCTCCCAGCATGGAAGGGTGCACAGACGAAGGCGTCGGCGCAGACGGCGAAAGCGAAGACGCCGTCTCCGCCCGAGGCGCCAGCGCAGCCAGCGGGTCGGCCGCCGCCGCGGCCAGTCCACCTGGGGCGCGCGACGCTGCACCATTCTTCGGGGCCCCGAAGATCTGCAACCCAGGGATGGTCCCCATCGCCTGCTGCATGACCTGCGCGAGGGGGGCAATCGCCGAAGTCACCGCCGTTGCCATCATCTGCTCCGTGGAAGTGCCGTAGGGGACAACTGCGCCGCCCTGCTCCTTCACACCTTTCTTGGACTCGCGGTAGGCGCAGGACGCCGTCGCGCAAGGCAGGCCCTCAATCACGAACGGCACGGGCTGACTGTCACCGCAAGCATGCTGCAGGTGGGCAGCGGGCAACGCCGACGGGTCAGCTGGATGCGCGAGGATGTGTGCCAGCGGGAACTTCTTATCCTTGTCCAAGCTCTTGACGTAGCTCCTGATATTCTTCCCGGTGTTCGACTGGCTGCTCGCGCCCATGGTCGTCACCTTGAGCCCAGCCAACTGGATGATGCTCGTCGCGCGCTTCAGCACCTGGTTCGAAGGGCAGACCAGCCCCAGTTTGTACAGCTGCACGGCCACCATGCGGGTAGCAATATCAACATCGATGACATCGCTCTTGAAGTAATCGTGAAGCTGCTGCGCGAAATACTTCTCCAAGGAGTCGCATGTCTGCGGCGGCCGCGTGCCAACCGAAGGGTCGGTGCGTTCTGCGGCGGCGTTGACCGCGGCCGCGATGTTTGCCATCTGGCTGCTGGACCAGGGCCCCAGCTTAGCCTGGCGCGTCAGGCGGGCGGCACCATCCAAGCTCACGGACATCTGGCTGAAGTGGGCTACGAAGGCGCTGGCCTGAGAGTCGGACACGTCGAGGCCAACGGAGCGCTGCAACGTAACGATCTCCGAGCGCTGGTTCAGCTGCGTAACGAGCCCTTCAACCACTTGCTGCGCATGGGGAACAGCGGCCGCCATCGATGCCACCCTCGCACACGAAAACAAAAAAAAAGCTGAGACCAAGCCTGAACACTCGAGCCACAACTGCTGCGGCGTGCCGAGCGTTCCCCCGACGCACCCGCTGGCAAATCCACGCACGGCTGGCGACATCGGGCCAGCGCCCGCGAGAGCAGATGGAGTGGGTATGAGGAGGGCGGCCAAACACTCTGGATGATGAGGGTTTGAGGGTGACGATGCCGCGAGCGAGGCCAACGGCGAGCGAAGTTGCAATGTTACGATTTGGCGGTGCCAAACCGTAACATATGTTACGTTTTAGGGGGCCCAAAACATAACATGTGTTACGTTTCGTGGGGTGCGATTCGTAACATCGCGTTGTTTGTGCAACTCATATGAAATGTTACGAATCGCGGGGCGCAAATCGTAACATATGTTACGTTTCAGCGGCGGCAGATCGTAACATATGTTACGTTTCAGCGGTGGCATGTCGTAACATTTGTTACGCGTCAGCGGTAGCAAATCGTAACATCTGGTATGCTTCATGACTCGGTGCCCCAGAGAAGTCGCCAACTGAAAGAACTGCCCGCCCATGATCTATCATGACGCCCGTGTGCCCACCCACCCACCCAACACGCCGCCCGCGCATTTGTCACGAGAGCCCATCCCGAAGCCCTGCACGCGATGGAGGGCGGCTGAGCGGCGCAACGCGCCTCTCAACAAACGTGCCGACAGCCGCGCGCACGCGCGCAGCAGAGCGCGGTGCGCGGGCCCACTCAGAGCGCACCGAGCTCGGCCAGGGCCTTCTTGAGGCGCCGAGCGTTGACGACCCGCCCCCCGCGCACGCGCGCCTTGCGGACCTGCCGCTTCCCATCGTCGCCCCCAGCGGCGTCGCCGTCGGCGGCCAGGTCGTCGGCAACCTGCGGGCCGTCGTCGTCGGCGTCGCCGCCGCCGTCGCCGTCGCCGTAGCCGTCGCCGTCGTCGTCATCGCCGTCGCCGTCGCCGTCGTCGCCGTCGCCGTCGTCGTCGTCGTCGCCGCCACCGCCGTCGCCGTCGTCGTCGTCGCCGCTGTCGTCGCGATTGGCGTCGACGTCGGCGACGACGACGACGAACTTCGTCCTCGCGCATGCGCTTCATGGTCTCGATGATCGCGCCCTGGTCGATCCTGTACTTGCCATTGACGGTGACCGCAGTGGTGCTCGAGCTGCTCGCGGCACCCGTCGCGCGATGGCCGTGCTGCTTGGCCCACCCCTCGCCATCGTTGTAGCCGCCTCCATCGCCCTGCTGGTTGCCGCCTGCGCTGTCCTGCGGGTAGCCCCGCTCGTCATCCTGCGGGTTGTCGCCCTGGGCATCTGAGTAGCCCATCATGTCCTGCTGGTAGCCGCCCTGCGGGTAGCCGTCCTGCGGGTAGCCCCACTCGCCTTGCGGGTAGGCGCACTCGTCCTGCTGGTAGCTCCACTCGCCCTGCGCGTCGTAGAAGACCCACTTGTTGTCCTGGAGCCGCCAGTAGCCATCCATGGAGCCGCCCCGCGCGTCACGCGCGCGGCCGCCCCACCCGTCGCCCTGCGCGGTGCCGCCCCAGCGCCACCACCAGTCCTCATCCGTGTACTTGTACGAATGCTGCTCCAGCGCGCCGCGGCCGTCGTCCTGCTGCTGCGCTGTGTCCTGCTCCTGGTCGTGGCCGCCTCGCTCGTCCTGCTCCTGGTCGTGGCCGCTCGTGTCCTGCTCCTTGCCGTGGCCGCTCGTGTCCTGCTCCTGGTCCTGTGGCTGCTCCTGGTAGTGGCCGCCCGTGTCCTTCTCCTGGTCGTCCCAGATGCGGCCCATGAAGGCCCGTGCCGTCTGGGCGCGCTTCCACTCGAGGTCGGCGTCGGTAGTGGCGGCGTCGGTGCCTCCGCGCGGTGGCGGCGGCGGCGGAGGCACGGTTGGCGGCCTCGGCGCAGGGCGGTCGCGGTCTCGCCATAGGTGGGTTGGCGGAGGATCGCCAGGGGGTTTCGGCAGCTTGGGCATCTTCTGCGGCGTTGGCTGAAGCCTCGGCTTGGGCGTGTCGGGCTGGGCGGCCGCCGCAGCGGGCTCGGCGGGCGGGGCGGCCGTCTCGGCAGGCCGCCTCGCCCATCGGCGGATGCGAACCTCGCCAGAGGAACTCTGCGCACCCCGCACCCCCCATCCCCAGGTTCGCTTCGGCGTGGCAGCAAGGATGTCCGCCATGACCATCAGCGTGAGCATCGAGCGCGCGGCGCCATCACCAGCGCCCCCGCTCGAGGGCGAGGAGGCTGTGCCACGCTCCATCGGGACGCGGTCGGCCCCGCTGGGCGCGCCGCCTCATTAGCCAAAATGGCAGCGGGACTAGGGGCCTCGAGGGCGAGGACGAGGAGGAGCAAGATGAGGCTGGCGCTGGGAGTGGCGATGATGATGCTGCAGGGTAGGGGTTATGATGATAACGGTGCCATAGTAGGGGCTCTATGTGGCATGCCTTGGGGCCATCTTGTGTCTTATTGGGGCCACCGCCAGGCCTCGGAACGCCAAGACGCTGCAAACAGTATAGTTCCCCCTACGCGTTGTAAGGACGTGGGCCTCTTGTGGGGCTCATTGGAGCTCTCGTGCGCCACTTGGAGCCGTCTTGAAGGAGCGAGTCATGGCATGTTAAAACATGGCTCGGAATGGGGGGTCCATGGTAGTGGGAGCGGTACGAGTGGGAGTCGGAGAGGGCACGTGCAGCTCGCGAGCATGCTCGCGAGCTGCACGGCCGTGCACGGTCGTACAGCTGACGATCATGGTGATGATTATTGTGAATGTTACGACGATGTTGCAACATATCCACCCATAGTGACGATAATGGTGAATGATGATGGTGACGATGCTTCTCTGATGCACGCAACGTCTGGGAGCAACTAGCGGCTGGGCAGCTCGCGCCCTATCGGGCTACCACGTGATCCCCATCGAGGGCAGCTCGCGAGCACGCTCGCAATGCCCTGCTGCTGACAAACATGCACGCGCCATGCTAACCAACTGCCACGCTCACTGGCCACCTGCGGGCGAACCGACACCTGCCGATGGCGGCTCTGGCTCCTTCTCGCTGGCGTCCTTGCAGAACTGCGCGAGAGCGGCCGTCGCCTCGTTAGCCTTGAGCTGCACGAAGTCGGGGCCATTGCTGCGGGGGACGGGCAAGGAGTGGAACCTTGTCTTCTGCTTCGCGGCGTCGAAGTACCTGCAGTACACGCAATGGCGAGACGCCCGCCACTCCGCAGTCTTGTCATCGATCGTCGGCACGAACTCAACGAGGGAAGGGTGGGGCCTCACCAGCAGCAAGTTCAAGTTGGTGGTCGACAGCTCGATCCATGGAGAGCTCTGGGGGTTCCAATCAGACAGGACTTTGACTATGGACTCGTTGCCTTCGGCTGTCTTGACCACCACGTCGAACGTTGCTGGAACATCGTCTGCCATCTCCTTGCGCTTGCGCTTCTGGCCATGGGGGCCGCCAGGCGCATCTGCATCCCCCAAGGGATCACTCTCGACCGCCTTCTCATTGACTGCAGTATCGAATGCATCGTTTCTAAGAGTAACCACAGCGTCCACCATGGCCAACTCATTGCCCACAAAACGCTTGAACGATGGGTCGCCCTTGCAAGCATGAAAGAAATACACCATCGACAGTTTTGAGCTCTGCATTCAATTTCGGCTTGCCTTGCTGTATGTGACCGCCGCCCACCTTAGCTTGCAAGACAAAACGGGCCTCGGCGGCGGCCATGGCGGCGTGCGCAACGATTGATCAGCACGGGCTGCGGAGTGGCAGCGGCGGTGGCGTGGGGGAGGGGAAGGGAGAGCGGGTGCCTGACCCCTCCAGCCCAGATGGGCGTCGGTGGTGTGGGTCGTCCCCCATTCCTGCCAAATTCCCCCCCCTTCGGGAATGGGTTCCCCCTGGTGTTCCGATCGTTGGCCAGATGGATATAGTGATGGATGTAGATATGCAAATATGTGACGAAATACTGAATACATGTAGGTATATCGGTAGGTACGCATATAGATGTGTATGTATATCTATATATATATATATATATATATATATATATATCGTGATATGTATGGTAGGTATATATGTAATGGCGGATGTATATATGGATTTCTACGCGCACATATTGATATACGCAAGAACCAATAGACATGCAGATAGGTAGGTAAGTCGACAAGACACCCCTAACAAAACACAGCCATCGATCGACCGAAGCGACCACTCAGGTCACTTTAAACAGACCCCGCATGTTAAGGTGACCGTTTGGGTCGCGTCGGGGCCCGCTTGGAGTCCACGCGGGGCCCTCTTATAGCGTTCTGCGGGTCCCCATTGCAGCGCTCTCGGGGCTTCCAATAGGCCCCAAGATGATCTGGGAGGACTAGGCGGATACCCTCTGTGGGCCCCAAGAGCACCCTGGAGGGCCACCATGAAACCAACACGAGTTTAAGGTGATCTGTTGTGCTGCCTCGGGGCCCGATTGTGGGCTACGCGGGGCCTTCCTGTTGCTTTATGCGGCATCCCACTGCAGCACTCTCGGGGCCCAATTAACCCCAGGAGGAGCCCTAAGAGCCCTGGATGGCCACACTAACATTAAAACGATGCTGTGGTCACCGCTTGGGTCGCTTCGGAGCCCGCTTGAGGTCCACACGGGGCCCTACTTGCACTCTTGCAGCACTCTGGGTGGCTCCCATTTGGCTCCAGTGGGCTCTGGGAAAACACCCGCCCACCACCTTCCCCCCCATTCCCCCATCCCCCCCTCTCCGCCCCATCAGCCCTCAAGGAGCCCCACTGATGCCACCGCGTCGGCGGCGATCCCTATAAGGCGGAATCGACGCAACTACCTAGTCCCAGCCGCGCACCAACCTGGCCGAACGCAGCCCAAAAATGGGGACTGCAGAACACCGCAACGGCTTCCAAGATGGCTTCCAGCATGCAGAAGGCCGTCCAAGAGGGCACAATAGGCGTCCAAGATGACCAGAGCTCGCCCAAGATGGATGAGCGCGGCATGCCAGATGACGGAGACATCGAATGCAATGTTCAACGCATCGTTCGTCGCCCCCCCTCCTCCGACCTCCCCAGCTGACCCCGCCCTCCCGCACTTACCACGCACATCCCAAAAACTAATACATAGTGTTCTCTGCTGGGAGCGCGCGCAACGTCACTCTCAGATTGGCGTGTGCAACAGAAAAATCTGCGAACGTGGAACGTGGATGTAACTCAAGCTGCGCATAGATGCACCAGAGCTCGCAACCGCCCTAAGATGCAAATCAAACCGCCTGCCGATGTCTCTTCGCCGTGCCCCCAGAGGCGTCGACGCCCCTCTTCTTGGTTTTGGCCTTGCTCAAGGCTGCTTGATCTTGGTCAAACACCCTCAACTCATCGCCAGCCTTCAAGCTGGACTTGTTCGTGAACACTGGGACGTCCACGAAGGCGTCTCCGCCGTCGGAAAGGTTGCTCCCAGCCCCGACTAGGATGCGGATGTGGCTGACCTGCATATTGGCGGAGGCACTGTCCCCCTCGGGCTTCACGCACCAGAACGGCGCCACGAACGGCACCACCCCCTTGGAGTGGCAGCCCGATGCGGCCTCCCCGTGCGCGTAGTCGCAGCGCTGAGAAACAAACGCCTGAACCTTGCCAGACGCATCCCTAGGGCAGCCTAGGCAGACGGAGCCATTTGGGCCGTCCTTAGAGAGGGCCGAAACCGAAGTCGAGAAAGGGACCAGCACGAGCTTACCTTTCGCATAGGCGGACTTGGTGAACACGGACCTCTGCGGTTTCAACTGCACCTCGAAACCTGCATCCCCACCGCCATTGTACGCTACCGACTGGTGCTCGATGAACGCCTTCTCAAGCGCCAGCCTCGCAACAGCCTTTGTGCATTCCGCCAAGCTGTCTGAGTGGCCATGCGGCGACTGAAGATCCTTTGTTTGAACGACCACCTTATGCTCAGGTTGCGTGATGGTGGACCAGCTGTCGGCCACATCGGCGGCTGACACCTTTAGCTTCACGGGGATCCTGCCGCTGTCGTTCACGAGAACCAGAACGCACTCCGCGCCCACGGAGTCCAACTTGCATGTCTCGCCTTTGCGGCTGCTGGTCGTCGCGCGCACCTCCGGAACGAACCCCATAGCTGCCAGCGAAGACGGGTCGAATGCATTTCCTGAAAACTCACGGAATGCTGCGCCCGACTTGCCACTGTCACTGGATTCGCTCTGCCACGGCGCCTTTACTTTGGGATCCTTCACCGCGTCGGCCACGCATCGAACGAAATCATCGCATATCTCTTCGATTGACTTGAACTGTTTCCGACTCTTTGACCTCTTGCTGCACACGTGCATGACCAGCTTCACTGCGAACTCGCCTGAATGCTTCGCGATTGCCCCCTCATCGACGCCAAGGCTGACCAGCCAATCTCGGCCTTTGGTGTATCTGGCGACTGCTTCTGTTATATGCGGCATAAGGTTGCCAGTCATTGCCCGCGTGTCCACGCGGTTGAATAGTTTGCATTCGCCTTTGACTACAAAGTTTTCGGGCGCCGACTGGCACGCTTTAAGACGCATGAAGATCCAACTTGGCATCTTGGCAAATGGTAGATCCTTGAACAAAACAAGTGTGGCTGGCGACAGATCGCGCTGGAATTTGAGCTGTTTCCCGAACATGTCCAAATCTTTAAGATGGATAGGGTCGGCCCGCCCGCCCAGCTCCCCACAAACTTACAAAGATTTGACATTTGCCCTGCCAGATCGGGCCGAAAGCTATCCATTTGTTTGGCTATACCGTCCCAGTTCGGCTTGCCCTGCAATTTGGTGTTCGCCACGGCCCTGGCATGCAGTTGGAAGAGAACTTGCATGATAGATTGGTCTTTCCTGATCCGATTGCCGACGTTGCCCGCTTCCTGAAGGAAGGCGGCGATCATCGGGCACGCTCTAGCTACTTCGCGCCTCACTATGACAAAGGGCAGCCATTCCTCAAACGGCTGGGACATCGATGGCGACAGCTCGCACAACCTGTCCTTGCTAAGCTGTCCGTTGATTGCGTATTCCACCGAATCGGCCGTCGGGCTCGCGCCGCTTTCCACGGCCCAGATCCACGCCATCGCGTGGGAACAACTTACTGTAAATGCCCTGATACCATGCGGCTTGATATCTCCAAGCGTACCGCCACAACTTGAGATGGTTGTCTGCACCTTGTCCAAATCTTGCTTTGCTGCCGCGCCAGGGGGGCGCTCGATGGCACGAGCCCTGCCTTGCACTTCGTGCCAACTCCACCCGTCAACTGCGATGTTTTTCCAACCCAATGGGCGTGAGGCGGGTGAATAATATAATCGAAACGATTGTTCGCGTGAGGGCACACTTTTTCTGCCGTGAGCCACTCTGCGTACGCCAGATCGTTAGCCAACAATGAGTCGACGAGAGCATCGGCCTCCGACTTGAGCGTTGCGTCCTTGGTGGAGGCGCTAAGCATCATTTCCATTTTACTGTTCCACGCCGCGGCTCCAAACTTCTGCAGCGCATCTTTGAATGGTTCGTCTGCCATCGAGAAGAACACGATGAGCGGCGCAAGCGCCAGCAAGCAAAACGAGGATAATATGCAATATGCGGACATGGCTGAACGACCTCGAACAGCCGCGAACACGCGCGCGCGATGGGGCCTCAGGGGATGCCATCATTCGGGCATGGCGGCCTATGCGCATAACCCCGCGCCCCTCCCCCCCCCCCTCCCCGCCCCCCCCTGGGACCCAGAGGCACTATAAGACACTGGGGTGCGTGGGTGGGGGGAGGGGAGGGGGGGGGCGGGGGCTGGGTGCGTGGGGGGGAAGAGGGGGGGGGGGGGGGGGGGGGGAGGGGGGGAGCGGCGCGAGCCCTGCTCTGCGCCCCATGCCAACGTTGCCCCCCCCCCCCCCCCCCCCCCCCACACACACACGCACACACGCACACACACACACACCACACACACACACACACACACACACACACACACACACACACACACACACACACACACACACACACACACACACACACACACACACCAACCCCACCCCCACCCCCACCCCACCCCACCACGCGCACGCGCACACACACACACACACACACACACACACACACGCACACACACACACATGCATTGATACACATGGGCCCTGAAGCCCCGATGCATTGATGCCTCGCGCGCGCTTTCTCCACCCCTGCCCGCTGGGCGCAAATGGTTATGACAATTTGCTCGCCAAGAGTGGCCACGCGCGGCCCAAGACGGCCAAACACAGCCCCAAGAGCACCTAAGAGGCCCCCATGCAAGCGCCCAAGATACCCCCAAGAAGGCGTCGGAGAGTTCCGAGGGGCCCTATGGTGGCCCAAGGGCGCTCGAAGAAGGCTCAATATGGCTTCAACCACCCTGCAATACCTTACAATGCCCTGCAAGCGGCCCTGGAGTACCTTACAAAAGGCTCTGGAATGCCCTGCAATGGCACTGCAATCCAACCAACACTCTAGGCATACATCGGCGACTGGATTAGTATAGTTGTTAGCAGAATGTAATAGCATAATGTATTAGCATAGTGTGTTAGCATAGTTAATTAGCCCAATGATACGCAAGGGTAAAACTGTTAGAGTAATGTGGTCGAGTGTGTTAGCATAGCGTTAGCATAGTGTATTAGCATCGTGTATTAGCATAGTGTACTAGCATAGTGTATTCGCATAGTGTATTAGCATAGTGTATTAGCATAGGGAAATAGCATAGTGTATTAGCATAATGTGTTCAACATAGTTTTTCAGCATAGTGTCCAACGCACAAGGCAACCAATGACACAGTGATACACAATGTCTTAGTATAGTGTATTCGCGTAGTAAATTTGCATAGCGTTTGCGCTGTAGTAGCATAGTGTATTAGCATCGTGTATTAGCGTAGTATGTTAGCATATTGTATTAGCATAGTGTATTAGCATAATGTGTTAGCATAGTGTATTAGCATAGTGGATTAGCTAAGTGTATTCGCATAGTGTACCAGCGTAGTGTATCAGCATAGTGTGTCAGCATAGTGTAGTGTATTAGCATAGTTTATCAGCACAGCGAGACACAATGATACACAAGGGTAAAAGTATTAGCATACTATTGGCACAGTGTATTAGCACAGCGTATTAGCATGGTGTATCAGCTTAGTGTATTAGCGTAGTGTATTTGCATAATGTATTAGCACAGTGTAGTAGCATAGTGTATTTGCATAAGCACAGTCTCCACCGCACGGTCAGACGTCGATGCCATGATACACAATGTCTTAGTAGAGTGTATTAGATTAGTGGATCAGCATGGTGTATTAGCACAGTGTACGCACTGTATTAGCATAGTGTATTAGCGTAGTGTTTTAGCATAGTGTATTAGCTTAGTGTACTGGCATAATGTATTAGCACAGTGTCCATCGCACGGCAGGACGTTGACACAATGATCTACAATTCTACACAAGGCGAAAGCACTCATTTAGTGATAATGTATTAGCCAAGTGTATCAATCTGTTAGTGTAATGTATTGAAGTGTATTAGCATAGTGTATTAGCATAGTATATTAGCATAGTGTATTCGCATAGTGTACTAGCACAGTGTATTAGCACAGTGTACTAGCACAGTGTATTAGCACAGTGTATTAGCACAGTGTATTAGCATAGTGTATTAGCATAGTGTATTAGCATAGTGTATTCGCATAGCGTATTAGCGTAGTGTACTAGCATGGGGTGATAGCAGAGTGTATTAGCAGAGTGTATTGACACAGGGTGATAGCATAGTGTATTAGCAGAGTGTACTAGCATACTGTGTTAGCGTAGTGCATTCGCGTTGCGTATGAACGTAGTGTATTAGCATAGTGTATTAGCATAGTGGATCTGCTAACACACTATGCTAACACACTATGCTAACACACTATGCTAACACACTATGCTATACACTATGCGATACAATATGCTAACACACTATGCTATACACTATGATACCACAGTATGCTTTACACCATGCTATACACTATGCTATACACTATGCTACCAACGATGCTTCACACTATGCTATACAATATGCTTGCACACTATGCTGTACACTATGCTAACACACTATGATATACAGTATGATATACACTATGCTATACACTATGCTAACACAGTATGCTATACATTATGCTATACACTATGCTGACACACTATGTTATACACTGTGCTATACACTATGGTATACACTATGATATACACTATGGTATACACTATGCTATACAGTATGTTATACACTATGCGATACACTATGTTATTCACTATGACATACCCTATGCGTAGTGTGTTAGCATAGTGTATTAGCATAATGTATTAGCATAATCTATTATGTATTTGTTATGTATGGTTAACATGTTTTTTCGTATGGTTAAGATTAACAGTTCTCGATTTGAGGACGTTGAATATTTCTTGGGTCGCACTTCGGACATGGTTGAGTCAGGTGAATTAGTTGGGGTGCATTCGGGCATTGTTGAACTAGTTGAATTAGTTGATGCGCGCAGGTCGGAGTTAGTTGAACTAGTTGAATTAGTTGGGGCGCACCTTTTCGAATTAGTTGAATTTGGGGTGGTGGAACTCGTTTTAAGGGGCTTCGGGGCCACTCAGATCATGACTTGACCTCGCCCTGGGAAACCCCTTCAGGACGTACCTCACAGAACAGGACCATCCCCCAGGCCCTGGCCCCATGGGCTTTTTCCCATGGCAGCTTGCCCAAACAGGACAGCATCCACGCAACCTGCCTTCAGATTTTCATGCACAAACATATGTTTTACTGCTGCCGCTCGTGCGGATGTAAGAACACGCGTGCCTTCCATTGCGGAAGTTCATTGCTCCCATGAGCCTCAAGGGGCTTTGAGAGCAACCGACGGTTCATGCTGCATGTTACTTGCGCGGGGGCTTCTTTATTTTCAAAAGCCATGAAGGACAAACCAAGCGCCATCACATCGTTGAACGTTAGGAACAAACAAACAAAAAAACAACACATAACAATGCAAA
This sequence comes from Prorocentrum cordatum, assembly GCA_963575745.1. Lineage (NCBI taxonomy): Eukaryota > Dinophyceae > Prorocentrales > Prorocentraceae > Prorocentrum > Prorocentrum cordatum. The sequence goes on from CAUYUJ010019489.1 coordinate 108,798, forward strand.
CAAAAAGCGCGCAGGCCAAAAAAAACATGAATAACTGAAACAAAAAAAACACATCACAACACATATAAAAACACAACTCCACCACCGATAAAAACAATATATGTCATGCAAAAACAACATAACACATTAGCGCGCTAACCTACTTAGCTGATCTGTCCAACCTGCTTCCCTAACCTGGTTAGCTAACCGATCTAAACAGTAAACTAAGTGACTTAGCTAACCATGCTAAGCGGAACTGGGAACCATGCTAAGTGTATAACGAGGTTGATGCTAAGTGGTTAGCTTAGTGTGCTATCCGTGACCGTAATGTGCTATCCATTTAGCATGGTTACCTAAACGGTTGGCATGCTTTGTGTGCACTTAGCATGGTTATAACCACGCTTATATCATGCGTATATCCATATGCTACCCGCGCTAACCGAGAGCAAAGCAGGGCGACGATCGCAGCAGGGGAGACAGCCCAGGGGAGACCGGGAGATGTAGACCTCACGTGATCAGGATGACGTGGTCGGACGTTCTCGCTGGTTCCCGCAGCTGTTTCAGCCTCGGGGTGCTTTCCAACAACTGCCCCTCGCCGAGATCGTTCTGGGGGTGCCCGGATCGTCCCGAACTGCCGCTAGAGACTCTAATCATGACCCGAAAATCAAACTCGTCGGCGAGCCCAGGGGGGGCAGACCTTCTCAGGAGGCGGTTGGAGGCTTCTCTGAAGCCCACGCGCCTTCTGAGAGGCCGTGCAGGAGCCTTCTTCGAAACAACAGGCGGCTTCTCAGAAGGCCGGAGGACTTCTGAGAAGCCCCGCCGACTATTGGGAAGGCCTGTCCCCTCTCATTTCCCCCCTGGGCTCGCCGCCGCGAAGAAGTGGGCAGGGACGACGACCACGAGGGTTCTCGGCGCCAAATGACTCCAACAAGGGGGGTCGATTTCGACTTGTCTGACCCTCTTACCCCCCCCTCTTGCGACCCCCCTCTTGTACGATTTGTTGTTGTGTTGTTTCTGCATCTGCTGTTTTCCTCGGGGTTCTAGCGCGTTCTTATATTTGTTTGGGTCCAGCGCGTCGTGTTGTGGCTGATTCTGCTGATTTTGGTTATTATGTTTTTGAGTCCAACGTGGTTTGCTGCTGATTTCAACGCGCGCGTTTTGCTGCTGAGTCTGTTGATGTTGGCTCCTTTTTATTTCCACGTGTTCTGATGCTGCTTTCAAAATGTGGTGCTGCTGATTATGTTGATGTTGGTTCCTGACTTTGTGATGCCGTATTTTTTGGTTGATTCCTATGTTGGATTTCTTGTTATTGTGTTTCGGGTTCTTGGGATGGTGGATCCTATGTTTGTTTGGTCGGGATGTTTTGGGGGTTCTTGGACTTGGGTTCCAGCGTGTTTCCTCGATGTCTATTGTTGTTGCGATGTTTTGGTGCTTCGGGATCTTGGAATTGATTGCTATTTGCTTTGGATATGTTATTTTGTGTTTCGGTTTGGGGATGTCTTGCCCTGACAACCGAAAAACTGATTCAGAAAAAAACTGAGAATATGGAGATCAAATTTTCTGTGTTGGATTTCATGTTTCAGATCGCTGAGTCGCTGACTTGTTTGGCCTACCTAGGCTCGGTGGTTGCGAAGAATCCGCCGACCCTGTTGGCGTGAGGAAGAGGCTGTTCCGTTTGACTCGTCGCCGTTGTTGTCGTCGTCGTCGTCGTCGTCGTCGTCGTGGTCGTTGTCGTCGTCGTCGCCTTCGCCGCTCGCTTCCCCCCCTTTCCCTAGGCCCGTCGCCGTTCCCCCCACTTTCACCGGGCTGTCTTCCTCGACCGCGCCAGCCACAGCGAAATTGAGCAACCTTGTAGTCGAATCGAATGGAAGCCCCTTCCTTTTGATCCCTTCCCCGCCGGAGGGGGGGGGGTCCCGGGGGGGGGGTCCCAGGGGGTTCCCGGGGGAGGGGTCCCGGAGGGGTGGTCCCAGGGGGGTCCCCGGCAGGCACGACTCCACCTCGGGCGGTTGGGCGGCCAAGAAGAGCCGCAGGACGCGGCAAAACTGCCCCAACATGCCCCCAAGACGGTCCTCGAGTGCCTCGAATCGCCGAAGTATCGGTCCAAGTCGCCAAAGTAGCCTCCAGGCGGCTCAAAATGTGTCCAATACGCCCCAAGATGTCTCCAAAAGGACTTCCAAGAGGGTATCAAGGGAAAAAACATAGATCCCCCTTAGGTGTTTGAAAGATTTCGGCATTCTCGCCTTGTCAGCTTCCTGATGCTCCAAGACAGGCCAAGAAGCCCCCAAGACCGCCAGCTGCGGCACCTTCTGAAGAACCTTCCACATCAGTCAAGCCCGCGGCTACGGAGGACGAGCCAAATATTGCTAAGAAGGAGTGGTATGACTGCAAACCGAGTTTCAACCTATCCAGTCTTCTCAAGCGAGTGACAGAAGCTGCGGCCAACAAAGACAAGAAGGAATGCATGTGATGTCTTTTCGGACTGCATGTTCGTTTTTGGCATGCTTATGTTCCTCACGTGGCGGTCCTCCTCAAGCAGGGCGACTGCTGGACACCCTGGATTTCGCGAATTCTTGTTCTTATTCCAAAAGCCGGTAAGGAATGTCGGGACTACCTGCCACCTGCCACCACGCCTCAGGTTGGCATCGCGACGGCGATCTACTTCAACGAACGAGTCCAGATGAACTCGTTTTTTCAATGGGATGAAGGCTACGTCCTTATCATCGATGAGTTCGGCAAGTACAAGGTGGCAGATGTTCTCAAGAATCGCAGGGCAGGAGAAATACTTACGATAGTGCTTCGGACGTGGATCAGATATTTTGGCCCGCCATCGCGATTGATCCTAAACCAGGAAGGCGGCATGGTCTCAGAGCTGGCTTCCAGGATGTGCGATAAATTTCAGATCTCACGACAATATGCGGGCACCGACGACCACGCGATGACTGCTCTGGTTGAACGTTGGATGTCCCTGGTCAGATTGTGCTCGCTCAAGCTCAAGAACAGCTGTCAGTCTCAAAGCCTACAAGTGACGCGCGCGGACATCATTCAGGAAGCGGCCATGATCTCGAACTCTCTCGTGTCATATGGAGGCCAGACAGCCAACCAGGTGGTACTTGGTTTTACGCCTAGAGACTATTATGACATGGAAGCCACCACCCTGGATTCTATCACTCCTGCGACTCATAGCTGTCCGGGCCCATTCGAGTGCGCCCTGAGACTCGGGATGCAGGCCAAGACCGCCATGGCCAAGAGTCTCGTAGAGGAGCGCATCGCACGATGCAGTCGAACTCGACAGCAACAGACACCTCCAGGACAGCGGCTTCAACCAGGAGGGCCTGTTGACATTTATCGCGTGCCAGCGCGGAAGGGTCAATCAGGACGGCGAGGACCAGCTGAGCTAGTCAAACTCTCTCAGGGTACTGGAACCGTGGTCTGGACTGGTATTTCGCATATCCTGCCAACAAGACATAGTCGGTGACATGCCATCAAACTTGGGAAGATCAAGCTGGAAGACAGGAACCACTACGCCTACTTGCTGGGCGAATCTGAGGAGGTACCTGACCTCGAGAAGCTCATGGACCTTGTCGACGGCACGGCCTATTGTCAATGCTCGAGGATCGGCAAGTTCATGACGGCACTACCACGAGCTGCACCCCGCCTGTTGCGCAGCTTCGACTTCTCATGCATTGGACCTTGTGCATAAAGATCTATCAGCGGGTATTTCGCCTTAAGAGTGTGGATGGTCTTGAATATGGCACCTCAGTCAGACGGATGCCAGCTATCGATCGAATCTATCACGGTTTGCTCGCCACTTGGTCACGCTCAGATCACGGGCACGACCTAACACAAAGAGTTCGGCCGCACAAAGGTATCAGCATCGGCGACTTCTCCAAGGATGACTGGGGCAACACTTCGTTCTTTATCATGTATCGCACGGAACTGCCAGTTGATCCATGCCTGGACGACTACGAAATGCCCGACACGAACGACCCCAACAACATAAAAGTACTACCGAAAAGCACGCGGGACATCGAGCGGGACATTCGTGATCTGGTCAGCCTACTTCCTGGATATGGAGACTGGGAAGACTCCAGCATGTCCGACTCTCCCGACGTCAGCGCCACGACGGGCTCTGAGAGACGGTCTCTCTTGGATGCACTGTCCAGGTCGCGTGGCATGGACGCGATGCGGCCAGCGGCAACTCCTGCGCGATCTTCCTCAGCAAACACGACAGAGCTCAGTCAACATTGGCAGCCCATGCCAGCATCGGCAACGCAAGAACCTAAGACGACGGCGACAACATCACAGGAACTGGTTCCTCTTTCTACTAATGGATCTCCAATGCAGGTGAGACTGCATGGGGCGCCAGCGAACACTCAACCTTCTTCGACATCAGTACCACCATCGTCATCAGGTGATACTTCCTTTCGACCTCTATCTTCTGGATCAGGCGCACGACCAACAATATCGGTCGAGGGCGCTCATCCACCACGACGAGTGCGGATGCACAAACCTGGCATGCCTGTGGACATGAGCGGCGTAGATTCTGATGCATCGCTACCCCAACAGGAGCAGACGACAAGGACATATTCGTTTAGGGTACCACAGCCGCCCGAAAGAAAGGCGGAGATGAACGTGTCGGAGGCGCCCAGCGTCATCTCGCCAGAAGTTCAAATACCCCAACCAGCACAACAGACGGAGATTAAAGTGTCCAAAACACTCAGAGAACAGCTGCCTGAAGTCCCCGCTCCTCAGCCTGAACATCGACCGGACTCTCCAGAAGTACCAGTGCCTGGACCCGTGCCAGCATCCGCGCTGGTTCTCTCGAGAGCTCGGAATGACCCACTGCCAGATATTCCCGGGCCGGAGTCTGCGCAACATGATCCTCCACCTCCAGAAGTATATCTGGCACCTAAACGTCCTCATGATGGTGTGGCCCCTGAATCTTCTGGGTCAATGGAGCAGCTGGCCTCGCGACCCTACGGCGGTACCTCTCTGCCTCTCGATGATGATCGCAATCATCAAGGCCTTAGTTCTGAAGACTGGAGCGAACTGTAGGATCTTCCAGCTGAAGACCCAGTCCCAATCGAATAGCCAGTACACATGGACATGCCTGAGAATGGCTCTCCACCTATTCTGGGCCAAGATCTCTATGCCAGGCGCAACGCCGTGACCAGCTGCTTGAATCTCACGACAGACGACGAAGAATATCTCAACAGCATGCGCGAGTCATATCTCATGGACTCGGTCACAATGGTTGTTGAGCAGCAGTGCCAGGCAAACTACTTAGCGGACGCAATCGGTCGAGGCGCCGATCCTCCCTGGAGTAGATCTCTATCTGCTTGGGTCATCTCAGGATCATGGTGACGCAGCGAGTGCTTCCTCTTTGACATGCAGATCGGCGAAGCTGTGACCTATGCGGCTCAAGCAGACGGGAACCTAACCGAGCAGGAGATCCACGAGAATAGGGACCTGGTCGAAGCAGAAGATCGACCAGAGCTTACAGCATTCGTGGATCACTCAGTGTTTGCTTGTTCTGCCACGAGGAGCCTGGACTCGAATTATGTGATTCATGCGGTCTGGGCACGGCGTTGGAAGCTCAATCAGAAAACGAAGATGCGGGAGGTGAAGAGTCGACTATGCGGCCGTGGTTTTCCGGAAATTCTAGCACGGCATCGAGAATCAGCCAGAAGTTGGTGGTGAGTGCGGCTCAGCGTCATGACCTCACGGATCTGGAGAGTTGGGATATCTCCACCGCTTTCCTGCAAGGTCTGTCGTTCGCAGACATGAGGAAGCGATCGCGCGAGCTAAAGCTGTCGTGCACCACGGTACGAAAGGTCAATCTCAATCCTCCGGCTAATGTCTGGCGTCACCTGGCCGGCATCAAGAACAGCCCAGTGACTGTGCAGCCAGTAGATTACGGTCTCTTCCTCTTGGAACATCTTAAGCCCATGTATGGACTGGTGGACGGCAGATCGCACTGACTCTCAACCCCGTCTCCCATCTTGAGGCTCGGATAAGTTTGTGGGACGACAGTTTCGTATACTGGACGGTGAAGGACCTGGACGCATTGCGACGACCTTATCCTCATACAGCACAAGAGTGTGGCGTCTCAGAGAGTCTCCTGGCAGCGATGACGGACAAGCTTGCGGCCTGCCTTTCTATACACGTGGACGATGTTCTCTCACAGTCACGAGAACAAGTTCTGAATGTATTGCGAAGTTTACTCGAACGTAAGTTCGGAGCAGTCAAGCGACAGAAGTTACCTTTCACACACAATGGAGCTCAGTACAGCAGATTGGCCAGTGATAGTATTGTGATACAGCAGCTGGATCCCCTCAAGAAGATCAAGCCATGTGAGGTTCCGAGCCTGAACGATGACCAACTAGCTTCAGCGCTGCATGCACATGGTTTCATGAGTATCCTAACCAGCAGGTTGTTTCTCTGTCAATGTAACGTGCACATATTGACGGAAGTGACGCAGCTGCAGGGTTTCAACAACGAGCCAAAGGTTATGCACCTCGAGCGAGCGAACGCTGTTCTGAAGAAGGCACAGAGTGACAATCAGCTTCTAGGACTTCACGTTCCTCGACTACGTGGGCCATACTGTCTGAGAGCGATCGGTGGCACAAATCGTACAACAAAGAAGAGTGTCTATCCTCAAGAAGGCCAATTCATTTTGATGATGCAGGACATGCCGCTGATGTTTGAGACGAAGTCGGATATTATTCGTGATAAGATGTGTCTCGGCGGACTGTGCCATCCAATGGCTATGTTATCATACTGTTCACAGAACGTGGCTCATTCAACAATTATGGGGAGACGAACTGCGCGCTGAGTGTCGTGAGCACTACACAGATGATAGCATTGAGAATCACGGATATGCAGATGGACCAAAACATCTCTCAGCAAGATCAGATACGCACAATGATGAAGATCAATGAGACATGAGCCTACGAGCTTCCCATCGACCACCTCGCGGACTGCAAAGACGTGTTCGAGCGAGTGACTGGTCGGAAAGGAGTGCCACAAGATAAGCAGCATACATTACCAGTGATGGCACTACGTGAGAGAATCACAACACGTATCAGGTGGATGACGCACATACCTACTGAGATTATGGTGGCAGATGCAATGACAAATCCAGGGACGTTTAAGCAGATAATGAGGCCTTTGACAACTGGATATATTGATATGAGTCTAGTGGCCAAAATGGCGACAGCAAAACGTATAACACATCGGCCAGACGAGTACCAGGAGTCAGACCTCGAGTACATCCACAAGTACAACTACGAGCTTGACGACACCGACGAACCGCAGAGAAACATGATCGACCAGATGATCTACGGCACGATGTACTTGAGCTTCACGGACTGTGAGGCCTGCCAGCGCTGCCGCCCAGACTCTCTCCTGTCCTAACTCTCTCTCTCTCTCTCTCTCTCTCAAGCTGGTGAAAGCGCCGTTCACCACTAACAGATTTTGGGTTGTGTTCCAACGCTTTGATTCGCAACAGCCTCTCAGAAAGTATAATGAGACTGATATTTCAAGCAGGTGTTAGAGCAGTAGCAGCATGTGATTCAAACAAGAGGTTTGATCAAGTGTAGTATCTGTTCCGTACGCATGGGGCTCAGGGTTTCGCGAATCGGCTAAACATGTCAGTCCTCCCTCCCTCCCTCCCTCCCTCCCTCCCTCCCTCCCCCTCCTCCTCCTCCTCCTCCTCCTCCTCCTCCCCCTCCTCCTCCTCCTCCTCCTCCTCCTCCTCCTCCTCCCTCCTCCCCCCTCCTCCCCCTCCTCCCCTCCCCCCTCCTCCCCCTCCTCCCCCTCCTCCTCCTCCTCCTCCTCCTCCTCCTCCTCCTCCTCCTCCTCCTCCCCCTCCTGTTCCTCCTCCCCCTCCTCCTCCTTCTCCTCCGAAGCTGACCCGAGCTGCGTCCAGCCGTGGCGACGAGGGGGCCCCCGAAGGCCAACTGCCGTTGTCTCAACTCGCCCTCCTCTCGTCGTCGCCGCCGCCGCGTGTGGGGGACAACGAAAAGGGGGAGACTGGCACATGGGGGGACACATCGGCCTGGAATCGGTGATAGATCGCCGATAGATCGGCGATGGGGCTCCGATGGTGAATCCGCCCGCTCCTGGGCAGGTTGGGGCCATGGGGCCCCTATCGGCGATCAATGGGCGATTGGGGATCGATGCATCCCCCCTATGCCTATCCCCCCATGTCGCCGCCGCCGCCACTCGGCGCCCAAGTCCGCTGGTCCTCGTGGCAGAGCAGTGGTACGGCGAGGCCGTCAAGGCGCGCGCGCTGCGCACGGCCGCAGGTCGCGACCTCCGCCGCGGCGTCGGCGAGCAGGAACAGCAGGCGCTCGCGCGGCCAGGCGGCGTCCAGGGGCACCACGACGCCGGCCGCCAGCCAGACCTGCGGAGGAGCCTGAACTGGCGCTACGTCGCCGATGGATCGGTGGTAGGCCCCCGATGGCGAATCCGCAGAGTCGTGGGCGGGGCGAGGGTATCAGGCCCTGATCGGCGATGAGAAGGGCGATCGGGGGTCGATGCGCCCCCTCCTGAGCCTGCTCCCCCTGGCGCCGCCCCCTGGCTGTCGTGTCATAACTCGGCTCCTATGCGGCAGTTCGGGGCGACCCTGGCATCCACCGAACGCTCTCGGTGAGGCGCAACTGCTGGAAACGCGCCTCGAGGTTGCAAGACCGCCTCTGGACGAGGAAAACGATCCCATCCCAACAAGAGAAACCTGGGCCCCGCTGGGCGATCTACCCACCCTGAGGTGAGGATGGGTACCGTCTCCTTCGGGTTTCGGAACACCTATCCCCCCCTAGAGGGGGTACGCTGGAAAAGCCGACTTACCCTGCCCCAATGGGGGCGGGGATGGTTCCGTCGATGATGACCGCCGAGAACGTCCGACAAACCTCCAGCCACGCCCGACAGCCCCTCACGTCGCCCCCCTCAGCCTGTCCCATTACGTTGCGTCTGAGCACCACGGCCGCGAGGGCCTCCACCAACTTCCCCCGCGGCGCCAGCGCAAGCGTGACCCGACCGCTGGAACCGACGAGCAGGCCCAAAAACCTCGAGCCTCGAGACTCGACCCTCGATGCATCCTCCTCTTGGCCCATCCCCCTGGACGCGACACCATGAATCTTTCCTCTCCCAACAAGGGGGGGGGGGGGACGAGCGGGCGAGAGGCGCCGATCCAGGCGCACGCGGCGACGACGACGACGCCGCCGACGCAGACGCCGCCGCCGCCGCCGTCGTCGACAACGACAACTACAACGACGACGACGACGACAAACGACGACGACAGTCCCGCCGTCCTGCACAACCCTCGCTCTGCTCTTCCCCTCTTTTCCTGCCCTCCCAACCTTGCCTTACCCCCCTCCATCCCATTCCATCCCCGTGACGGTGACGGTGCTGGCTTCTGAGTGCCTCCTGAGCGCAGCCATCCCGCCTCTCCCAGGGGGCCGTTGCCTCTTGGGGGGTGGTGAGAGAAGAGCCACGGCGGAAAGAGGCCCCCGCGGGAGGCCAGGGTAGCGAGGTCCCCCCCGGAAACAGGCGAGAGGAATTTAATCCCCGTCGTTCTTCTCCTCCTTCAGATTACTTCCTCCTCCTCCCCCACTCCTTCCTCCGCGACTGCTCTCCCGACTAGCGTTGACGACAGCCGCCGGAGGCCTCTGCGTGCACGAGAATGTCTAAAAACGTCTCCGACGGCGACGGTGATCGTCCCATGGGACCAACAGGTCAATGACCGTCAATCCCACGCCCTCTGCCTCTTCCTCCTCCGCACCTCACATCCTCCTCCGTGCCTCTCCTCGTCCTCTATCCCTCCTCCCGATACTCTGTCGCCCCTCCAGACGTGTCCGTAGGCTGATGCGGGTTGTTCGCTTGAGACTGCCTTGCGAAGTAGCATGCTGAGGCTAAACAGCCTACAACAATTACAAGCAGGGAGGGATGGTGGCTTCCCAAATGCAATGCGGCTTTCGCATTAGCGCCGCGCACAGTCGTGTTAAACGTTTGCACTGTTGCAAGGCGGGTCGATTTCAAGAGACGGTTCTCACCTTTGCACCACGCAAACTCGACGCTTACAATATCTACGGATGGAGGGGGGGGATAGGGGTGTTGTTCAAAATGCGGCCCTCGCCTTAGCGGCCTTAGCGCCGCGCACATTCGTTTCACATGTTTTCCACAGTTGGAAACCACTTCGTTCTCAATACACGGCTCTCGCTGTCGAGCTCCGCAATTCTATGACCCGACGATCCAATGTATGCAGCAGCTTCACGGAAGGAAAGCGACGGATGTTCAATATGGGGCTCTCGTTTGAGACATCCGCACTTGCCCAGAACTTTGACAACGTGCGACGCGTACACGGATGGAGGGTATATGTTTTCAAAACTGGGTTATCCCTGGACACTTTGTTGGACATACATCATCCTGCCTCTTCCGTCTCTTAGCCGAACGGATGGAAACTGGATCCTATACAAAACGTGGTCTCGCCTGAATGGCAGGGCCCACCAGGCGCTCGTAATTCAAGGGGGGCGTTTCCCGCAGTGGTAAGGAGTTTGCCTGTGGGGACTCGTGAGGAGGGGACCTGGGGCGGGAGGGTGTATTGCAGCATCGTTGATGAATCCTGGACTTGCTCCAAGCCCCGTCTTTGTCCTTCCCCCTACCTCCTCCTCCTCCTCCTCTACCTCCTCCTCTACCTCCTCCTCCTCCTCCTCCTCCTCCTCCTCCTCCTCGTCCGCCTGCTGCTATTCATCCTCGCCCGCCTCCTCCTCCAACATCCCCCTCGGTGCTCGGTGCTGACGGCTATGGGGTCTGATCCAGACGCAGCCGTACCCTCGCCAAGCGGTTTTCGCCGCTGTGGGGGGCGAACAAATTCGCAGGAGACGATCACGCCGGCGCACCGGAACGACGAAACGGGGAACCACTGACGCCTGCGACTGAAGCTCAAACGAGGAACTTCCCCCTCCTCTCACTCCTCCGCGGGGGGAGGGTCGACCATTGTAATATCGGGAGCTAGGCCGGGTGGTGGCGTAAGTCGCGGATCCCCGTGAGGTCCAAGCACCACCCACCCGACCCAGCAGCACTGGTGGAGCACGACTCGTTCAAGGCCCCGCGCCGCATCATCATCTCCTCGCGACGACGACGACGACGACGACGACGACGGACGACCGCCAACTCGGTGGTCACCAGCCCCGCGCCCTCGTCCACGAAGACGGCCGCGTGCCCGCCCGCGCGCAGCCCGCCGCGCACCAGCCCGGAAGCGGCGCGCCACGCCGCGGCCCAGAGCTCGCCGTAGGCTACCGCGCTCCTGGGGGGGAGGGACAGGGGCGGACTGCACGGAGCACGGCCGACTCACGGCGGAGGGCTTGCGCGGACCGCCAGCGTGGCACACCGCGTGGAGAGGCTGCCTGTGCGCGACCTCACGCGGGCAACCTGCGCGCGCGAGTGGGCGCGGCCAGCCCGTGTACTCGCGTCGCCCAAATAGAAAAACAACCAGTTTCACGGGCATACGCTTTCGGAGGTCCGTGCGGGTTTCCTGGGTCGGCGCTTGACCCATCTCTCCTGGCGGCGCCGCCCCAGGCGCGCCTTGCGCCAGGGGGGAGGATCGATCGCCGCGCAAAAGAGTAAAGTCCGCGCGGGCCTCCGAAAGAAACCATTTCTGTATCGCCTTATGCCCTTCGAGCAACAACACTGCGCTTGCAATGTCAATTCCATCGCGGTCGGAGGAAACCTCGACCAACTCAGAGGACGGGAGGGGGGTCGCAAAGAAAAACAGGCACACACTCCAGCTGCAACGACGTTGCAAAAAACTTGCACCGTCGTCATCGTCGACGCCATTTGTTCTAAAGGTGCCCGTCTCCGAGGCTGGGCGCGTCTCGGGAAACTGGCCAGGATGTATCCCAAGAGGAGCCCGGGGATACTGCTTCGACTTGGCTGCGAGCGAGGGGGGGAAGTGAGAAGGAGAAAGCTTTCTCAGAAGGCGGCGGGGCTTCTCAGAAGGCCGCGGACTTCCGAGCCTTCTGAGAAGGCCCGCCACTTCTCACTTCCCCCCCTCGCTCGCCGCCGACATGAGGGAAGAGGGTCCCGAGGGAAGCGGGTCCCGGACCACCGCGGGCTTCCCCTGACGACCAGCTGCAATGGTTCAAGAACAACACACGCTCAAACCTTTGGGGAGGCAGAATTGGGAAGGGCAAGAGGATGAAGCCGCTGTAGCTATGGGCGCGGGTTGTTGGGCCCCAAATGGGGCTCTGATACAAGCGGGATCTGTGTATGGGGTTGAAGTACAAGGGTACAGAACCCCTGATCCGTTGGTAGAGAGATGGAGGGATAGATGGATATCTTTCCCCCCCACGCGATCAAGGTAGATCGCCCCAACTCAGCACCTGGGCCCAAACGGCCAGGTGCGGGAGAGGTAAGGATAAGGAATATATATGAGGGTATTACACGGGTTCCATTCACACCCCCCGCCCCGAATCCCGCCCGTTAGGGCAGGACTCGGGAACAGAGGAAAGGAATCCGTAACCTCTGAACTCCTTTAGTCCTTAAGTCAGAAAGGCAGCTGGGGCTTAAAATCAGCGAAGCCACAGCTGCAAAGTGAGGTAAGAAGAGATACCCTAAGTCCCCCTTTCTTCTCCAGGCGCACTTTGGCGCCCCCTCGGCGCGCCCCCCAAAAGCGCTTCGGCACTCGAGGGAGGAGAAGAATGAGACAAGGGTAGGCGGAGAAAGAAGATCTGAGCATGAAGGCAACATGCAATCTGCCTCGCAAGATTTGCGAGGCAGGTGTTGCCACCAGCTCGCAGATTATTCTCGACGCAATATTGTTCAAATTGTTAAAATATGCATGCTAACATCGCGTTGACGAACACAATCTTGAAGTGAAACACAAGTCTGCCTAAAAACAAATGCATGCTAAGATCGTGTTGACGAACGCGATCCTGGAAAGAAACGCAAATCTGCGTAAAGCAAGTGTCTGGCCAGACAAATGTCGTGTTGCTGAACACGGAAAGGGATGTATAAAAAGTCTGTTTGGCGACTCCCGTTGGCGTTGCTCCTTAGGAGGCTGCCTCGGTGATCGCAAAAGATATATATGTTTGTGTATGGCCACTTGTGCGAATGATTGAAGTGGCCTAAAAGAATATATTAGCCACCGCTCAAGGCGAACTTTGATGAAAGGAAGTTCTGCTCTTGAGCAGTGGGCCTTGCGGCCGACTCACTACGCGTCGCCGTCCTTGTAGAACCTGCGGTCCCACACCCTCTGGCCGTTGTACGTCGCGTAGCTTGTCGTAAACGTTTCCCAAGTTGTCCTCGGGATCCAGTTGCGGAACCAATCGTTGTACGTGATATCCTGGATGTACACGTACTCGTCGCTGTTGATCGCAATGTAGATCCAACATTTGATGTAGTAACTCCAGCATCGAAGACCCCAGTAGCTGTCCTCGAGGTCGTGGCGCCAGTAAGCAGCGTGATCAGATGTACGCGCTCTCTTGGCGCGCGGCATCGCGGGCGCGCAGTCCTCCGCGCCTGAGGCGCTGGACGCAGCAGCGTCGCCAGGAGCAGGGCGCGGCGGCGGGCGCGGCGGCGGCCGCGGTTCCATGGCGTCATCGGACTGTTGGGATTGTGTATCGGGATCGGTTCTCATCCCTGTACTAACCCCCCTTCTGGTCGGTGTGTGACGGATCGAGGGGGCCTATCAGTTCGTTGGCGATCGCGGCAAGCTTGCGCTGGGTGAACTGTTCTCGGGTTCCGTCCCTTCGAGGGAGAGAAACCGTAACCAGTCCGCGCGCCTGCCGCGTCTGCCTGTCAATGCGTCCCTCGTTCAGCCACCACTTTCTCCGACCAGCCTGTCCTGTCCTAATGCTGACGTCAAGGATGTCCCACGCGTCGCGCATGTCCTCGACGGTCCAGGGCTTCTTGCCGACATTCACGCGGGCACCTGTCATCCGATGATGGAACTTGAGGTCGTTGAGAAAGCGTTATATGAGATTGGCGAATGGGTAGTACAGAGGTCGGTCGTCCTCGGATTCGCCCATTAATCTGCACTCGTGTGCAGGCGGGCTACCGGCTTCGACCCACTTCTGATACCTCTTTTTGGACGCATTGGCCAACCTCCGCAACTGATCTTTCTCGTTGCCTACGTGCGATCGTGCACCCGTCATAATGACGTGCGCGCCATCCTTCATGCATCTCGCGATGTGATCCTCAGACAACGTCGTCTTGATCCAGTTCGTCAACTTCTGCAGGTACGCGAGATCGCTCTGTGTGGCGGTGCTCTTGCCTGTGGCGCCTACGGCCACAGTGTATTGCCAACAGATATCGCAAAGTGCGCCGTCACCTGTGACAATCCCGAGGGACAGATCTCGACCGCAATTCTGACAGAGCGGTATGGGATGCAAGATCGTCTCGGGGGCCCCAGCCGAAGTCAGGTGATCGCGGGATCCCCAGCGGGTGTCCTGACCGCGAGCGAGGCTCTGACCGATCTGATCGATCGGCTCACGATTGATCTCGGTGTTCGGTCTGGAAGCGATCGATCTGCTTAAACCCTCGATCTCGATCCGAGACAACCTTTCCCCTGGCAGTCCTTTGTACTCTATCTTGATGTTGTCGGTATCCTCAGCACCGCCATGGCATACGTTCTCCTCACGAAGACGGCGAGCCTGCTCCTGCAAGGTAGCCTCTGGTCGCCCTCCTCGCGCTTGAGTCCCGTCTGCTCGGCTATGATACGTACCATAGTTTCCTGATCGGGAGCTGCAGACGCAACGCTGCCTGGGTCCTGGGGAATATCCTGCTCAGCGCCTTGCTCTCGAGGCGCAGCAGGTGTGTCCACCAGCTCTTCCCATGCAGGAAAGTCTGGATTACCGTATGTCACAGTACACTTTTTTGAATAGGTCACGCAATGCCTGAAGTGCAGGATGGTTCTCATGGATGGCCTCTTTGGCGAAATCTGGAAGCTCCGCAATACTATCTTTCAAGATGTTCTGGTATACTTTGGAAATCCATTGAAAGATGCCTGTGGTCGACTCCTCGATAGTCTCTGGGTCGAGGTAGTGTACCAACTTTTTGAAGAAATGATCTGCACCACAATTAGGTAAGTCACGTCCCCACTTGTGGGTATGATTGTAGTTCAATTGGTATGACTCCGCATTCCATGCTTTCGATCCAAATCGAATTTCAAATTGTAAATGTGACTGAATTTTGTCCATTACGATTCTGTCTGCGCCACTGTGTAGCTCGATGATCTGCTTCATCTTGATCATAGGCGAATCCACAAATAACGCCGATGTCCAACAATACGCGCGGCAATCATCAGACTGTTTAATCCATCTTGAATCCTCGTCGGGGTCGCAATCTGGATGGTCAAGGAAATTCGATGGCGGATCAATGATATTGTCGAGGATGCTTGCCTCAATCTGCTCTTCTGCGTGGATGTCTGCCGAGAGGTCTGCTCTCATGTTGTCGTTCGCAGCTTTCTCATCGGCAGTAAGAGCGATATTTGATATGTCCACGATTACGGTGATCAGTGGATCATGCGATGATGCTGCACCCTGTCGAGGAATTTCGCCCGTCTGAGCGTTGTCCTCGGCAGGTGTGGCCACCAGCTCGTCTGGATCAGGTGTCCGTGGAGCGGGCCTTCTTGGTGGTGTACGCGGAATACGTGGTCTATGGATGCTAGGCATTCCAAGGTATGGTAAGCTGCCGCTAACCTTGTGCTGTAGTATCTCCTCGCTGCATGATGTCGGGCCTTTCAGGACAGTCTCCATCCATGTTGGATCGATGGCGTGTTCTTCGATACGAATCGGTAATGCAAATACGACGCCCTTGAGGGGCATGCTTTTGTCATTATACCAGATATTTACCCATCGTAAACCGTAGTTGAGAATAGGCACTTGTACCGCAAAGAACTTGTCGAAGATGCCGAAATGGATGATTGGACCATATATGTGTCCCTTGGACAAGGCAATCTTGGTATTGTGATTGCCTTTGGGCCAGTGGTTGTCGTAGTGAAAGCATTTGGTAGAACCCCAATTCTTAATGACAATGAAGTCGCCCATTCGAACATCGTTAAATGCAGGACGACGATCCCAATCTTTTTGCATGATATTTGATGTGATTGGTCGAAGAGCTTCGCGACAATGTGACAATACAATTAAACATTCTTGATCATCTGCTTTGTGATTGGTCTCCTGAATCATAGCGCGTACGATTTGCTCATCCAAGGCGTCCTCTGCGGATGTACGGCCAGCAGGGGTTTCCCCCGGCCTGGCCGAGGGTGCTGATGCTGGCGTCGTCCTTGGAGGCTCCATGTTGTGGTCGGGGTCGATAGGTGCCAATCCAGGAGGGTCGTCGATGAGTTCGCCAGGAAGGCAGGCGCAAATCTCGTACTTGCTCAATGGCTCTCTTGCTGCCAATGGCGGGTAGTCCCATGGGTCGCCGTCTGGCCACAACTGCTGGCCATGCATGTGGTGTGGTTTGAGGCGGCGAATTGCAATAATTGCCGCAGCGGGTACCACGTCCCCTGTCATGATAGCGCCCTGAGCACCCAACCAAAATCTGCAACCTGCTTTTGTGGCGATTTCCATGTTAATCACCAGCTCGACCTCGTTCTTGTAGTTGTTGAACTTGTACGATTCCACTGAAGTATGTGGGTTCTTTTGAACATTGTTCAAATATGTGCTAGAACTAAAGAATGCCTCAGATCGCTGCGATGGTTTATAATTTCTGTCTCTCTGAGAATGTGGTTCAACATATCCAGGAATGATCCCTGTCTTCAATATGTTCTTCCAGGCACGGGATGCTGTGCCATGATGGAGATACTTGACATCTGTCCACTGTAGGCTCTCCCATCCCATATTCCATGGCTTGGAAGATGGGTTGACACAACTGTGACCACCAACGCACCGAATAGCAATGACGCTGTTCCAGTCAAAAGCACTGGGGTCACCTCCTTCAGGGATCGGCTTGGCATATATTTCGATTCTGTTTTTCTGCGGGTCAATATGCTTCTGGAACGCACGAATAATGAATATCGGATAGTAGTCGTTCCAATCGGTGCATCCTTCATTTGCACCGTCTTTCTTGAAATGTGCCACTGCCGCTTCCATGGATGGCCCATTGTGTTTGTCTTTGCGATCTCGGAATTTCCATTCGACCATTTCTTAAAAGGATTTCCAATTGCTTGGAATCTTCCAATCATTCTTTGTTGTTTTCTCCCAGATATTAATACGTATGTCATGAAATTGGTTGATCCAAAACTTTTTGTAGTGAATCTCATGGCGTAACATGGTCGCGATGTCTTTGCCCATGTATTTGTTTACCCCCAGCCATTCATCCTCAATTAGCTCGGGACCATAACGTACATCGTCGTAATGTGGTAATGGTATCCATTTCCACTCTGGGAAACAACCAGATTGTGCAATGTCAGGCGCATGAGCAATCACACTATCATCATGCAGTAGCTGCTCGTACCACTCCTGGTCTCCCATGCAGGCAAATCCAGTGGTCGCACGCGTGCCCCGCAACATTGGGCACATGTATGGATGGTCATATTTGACGCCTGCTTGTAGCTTCCATTCGCGAATAGTGCATGAGTTGTCGAAGATCCCGATCTTGCTGGTATCCTCGCGCATGGGACGCTCACAGCTGTCCTGCCATGACAATATATTCATCTCATGTGGAGAAGGCTCCTCCTCGGCAGGAGTTGCCTCCAGCTCCATTGCCTCAAGGTCGGTGCCGTCGTCAGGGATCGGTACCGCCTCAGCTTTTGGGAGCTGATCTGCTGATTGTTGTTCTGCTTTGGGTTCTGGAGTCGATGGTTGCGACGCTTTTATCGATTGCGGTCCAGGTTGCAGTGGATCAGGCAATGGGCCTGGTGGGGCTGGCTGTGCTGTGTCAGCAGCTGCCTTCCATACGGATGTAGGAACATCAGGGCCATGACCCAAAGCAACTCGATCCAGTGCATTCTGCTTGAAGAATGTTTTGCATGCATCGATGTTCTTCTCGTTCTCGGCAGCTGGGCCGATGCGGTGAGAAGACAATCTGTTATCTTCTGCAATGATTCTTGATTTGGTCGCATTATCATCTCCATCCAAATATTTGATCTGATGTAAAAATTGCTCGAATACAACCCAAGTAACTGCATGTGCATCTTCAACAGTTTTGACGATCTTGGGATGTAGGAGTTCATCTTTCTCAAGAGAATGCCAAGATGCCCAAGCCCCAGGGTATTCTTTGATCAACAGCATAAGGTACTGGAATAAGTCGTTGTATGCAATAACCCATGGATCATTATCAGGAAGGGTTTGGTCAGGATCACCAGGGTCAGGTGCTGGCGTACGTGTCGACATTCCAGGAGTCGGCTCAGTGGTGTCGCCCGTCTCGGCAGGCAGTGATGCCGGCAATGTGCCCTCGGCACATGACGCCATCCACGCACAATGGGCCATCTCGTTTGCCGTCTGTGTCATCAACGTTGTGAGGCTGAGGTCTATGTTCCATTCGTTTGTCAACTTTTCTCTGAAATCGAGGGCTGCCATGACTTCTTTGGCCTGCGTGTAGGCCTGGTTGTCCGTGACAGCAGTCAGCAATGGCGGCCTGAATGGATATGGCTGAGAAGGAAGAGACTGTATCAAGGCGCAAAAATTGCGATAGCATACTGCGTCGCAGAATTGCGTTGTAAACATTGCCATGTTATGGTTGTTCTGTTTGGCGCGCCAAGCCTGTGGGGTAACCCTGTCGTACGTATCCACCCAATGGTCGGATGGAAGAACAGTGATACCACGGTTCTGCATGATAGTGATCAAGTCGCTCGTGTGGTGATCAAAGTTCGGGTGTACGCCCCATTGCGCTGCTTTTCCAGGTCCCATGACCGTGGGGCAGCGGAAATACTGCATCACGTCGACAAAACGTGATACGTCCACGAGCACGTGCACGGGCATGAGCGTCGGGACGCCGCCCTCACATTCCATCTTTTGGAGCTCGTATACGTTGGTAGGAGCACGACTGTGATGTCGGCGCATGTCGATGGTGTTCTGTCCAGGATTGGCACATGCGATGTCGTTCGCGCTCCATACTACCATGGCATTGAGTCCCCTGTGATAGTGTCTTTGTTTTATGGATGATGGGAAATCATTGGCCCAGTATTCCCAGATGGTCTCGTTCAACTCGCGCCACTTCTTGATGGAGGCGTTGTCGCTTTGGAACATGAGGCCTCTGGCTTCGCGGATCTTCCTGATCATATGATTGTTGAGAAAAGCGTTCTCAAACTGATTGTTGAGAAGAGCGTTGATACGGCTTTCTCCTTTCTCGAAACGTTGCTTGCGCAGTTCCTCCATACCGTACCGTATGCCTTCATAACCAGCTTCAGGCAAGAGAACGCAATCTTGACCGATCGGCGTGTCATTCTGTCTGAACCATTCCCTGTAATTGCCAAAGGAGAATGCCCACATCATGATGTCGTCGCGGATCATGGTCGACAAGTGCTCAAGAGTAGCGCCGCCCATGTATTCCGCGCGGTTGAGGCACGGCATGAATCGCGGTACAAGAGCAGTATTTGATGCATTGGCGAGGTTGATTCTCTTCTGGGCAGCGTTGAGCTCGTCGATGCCGAAAGTGGGGTACTTCTTGTGGTTTGCACCCTTAGTCCCTTTCTTGGGATGCATGATCCATGTTGGGTCAGTGTATAAGTTGGTCCATTTGTACGCGTGACCCGATGGCCCGAACGCATGATGCAATAGTAGTCCCAAGTCCTCTTGTATGAGGGAGTGCCACCCATTGTCTGATAATAGTGTAGAAACCAAGCGACCACCACAGAAAGCACTGTATTTTGCGTGGCCCAGCTCAAATGGGTCAACAGCATGGCCAGGAGTCAGGCCAAGGTCATTCGAACCAATCTGTTCAGCAGCTTCGCCGAAGAAGTCGTTACCCTCGTTGTATGGTGTCCAACGGTAGGTACGCTCAGTATCTTGTGGATCGTCCAATATCGCCACCCAACCATTCGCATGGTCGGATGGTGTTGCCACCGTCTTGGAGTTTGATCCGATACTTCCAAAGCCTCCGCGCGCAATCAACCATGTAATAAGCTTGCGGCGGAACTTCTTTGTTTGGGTAAGGTCGGAAAATGCTCTCGTGTTGGTGACCAAGTTGTCTTCGACGATGTGACCGATGTGTCCAGATGTATCCGATGTCCTGGCGATGCCAGGTGGACGAGTAGGTAGCTTGGCCATTGCGCGATCAATTTTAGGAGCATAGCATGGCGTTACCAATCCATTCTGGTATACATCGGATGGTGCACTCAGACCATTGTTGTAATATCTTTGCGTATCCGTAACGCTGTCCTCGGTGTATTGTCCCAGAACTGCACTGCCAATTTTGGACCAATCGTTGTGAATCATCATCCACTCCGTCTTCAGTATCATTGTAGTAAAGTTTGATGGTGGACATTTGCGGTCTGATCCTGGGATCGTCGCATTCAAATGATCATGTAGTCCACGAACACTGTCTTGTACTGAAGGATTACGATTGAAAAGGCTGGAAATCATACACATAGCACGCATGAATGATAGCCACGGCGTAGCTGTGAACGTGTTGTGCTCGTAGTTGGCGTTGCCGCCGACGGATCCACTCTCGGTGTTGGCCCATTTCTTAGCCTCGACAGACGCGAAGCGGGCAAGTTCACGAATAGAAGATTCGTCGGGTACGCGAAGATCAAATTCTCCGCTCCGATCGGCACGCCGATATGTAACCATCTTCGGGATCGCGAGGACGACCAGTTTGAGCGTGGTACGCGAAACCCACGCGGTCATCGTCCCTGGCGTTCGGGTCGTACTCCCTGTCGTAGCCGATGGGCCAGCCAACGAGGTTGAGCGGCTGTGCCTGATCCATCTCGTGGATGGGGGGGTCGGGATTAGAACCGATCTCAAATATTTTCGCCTCGCAAGCGGCGTATGAGATGCTTGTGAGCTTTACGGCTCGAGTCGTAAAACTGCTGCGGTGTGAACGAATAATCAATGTTCCGATTCTCTCTGCATCTCGTGGAGGTGAGGGAGGATGGCGGGGATGTCTACCGTGCGGTGAACGTGCGCGTGAACGAGGTGTGCGCGACGCAGTATCTGCGGCTGGTACGCCAATGTGTTACATGCATGCACATAGTCCCTCGTGGTTAGCTTGCCCAACACACTGAAATCCGCATTCTGATCCTACATCGCCCCATCTTTCTTTTTCCGTCAGCAATATCTTGCATATTTCTGGGCATCCATTCAATTTAGGAGGTTCCGCTTCATGAGGTAAACCATCGGGCCTCCGAGGCCCTCGTATCGGCGGACATTGTATCGGAGTATCAGGAAAAATAAGCGAGTGTTCCAAGAGGTCCTTCCAAAGGTCTGCTTTCTTGGTCTCGAAATGTTTGGTCATCATATCTGCGATCTGCTCTTTTGTTCCTACATATTTAAGCTCGCTCGATATGTTCAATTTGGCATGTTTCGCATATCCAATCCAGATTGATACGATGAGTACGATGAAGATGACGAAGTGCTGGTGTACGTCCCTTTTGGGCAACTTTGATAACGGCCTGGTTATCCTCCAGGACGATAAGACGTACCTTGGGTGCACTGATCTCTGGAGCTGGCTCTGGATCCACGTGTAGTACAGTACCTTCATAGGATATCGTACGTCTCTTCGGAGTCGTAGGTAAATCCGTATTTAGCGGTAGTTGCCTACGGCTAGGAGAAGATCCCCGAGTAGGGGGTGCCTTGCGAGGCGATGGTTTACGCTTCTTTTTGGCTGCCAATGAAGGACACATCGCCGGGTCAACGTGTCGATGGCAGCTCAGGCATGTATTCTTCTCTTTGCATGTTTTGGCAACTCCCACCACGGCTTCCCAGAATGATAGTAGTGGTAACCCTTCCAGTCGTAGTGCGGAATCGAGAGCAACAATCTCCGATTCAGTTGATGAATGTGAAACAACCGTTTGTTTCTTACATACAGCGTTGACTGGAAAGAACGTATTGGGTCCAACAAGCGCAGCAAAAACACCGGCAGTGGATTTGGATGATGTAATGCATTCAGCGAACGAGGCGTCAGAAAAGAGCATGATGGATAACTTGTCTGACGAATCGCCTATCCATCCGTGTAAGCAATGTGTACGCGTCGTTTTGATGTAGCATATCAACCGATGTAGACGTTTGTCACATGTAGTATTCCATTTTGTAATTTCTCTGGCCAACATACATACCGGATGTAGAAGATCGAAACGACAGCAACGTGCCAAGTACAGGATCTTCATCAGTACACTTGCCGCGTCCTGGCCGAGAACGCCCTCGTCTGAATAGTCGGACTCAGTGAAGGAGGTGTCCTCGATGCCAGGGGTCTCTGCGTCGGGTAGGTCATGGTATGTGACGGGTATGGTATTGGTAGATGTCGTGTCGAGCGATTTTGCTGGGCTGGATGATCGTGGCCGTGCGTTGAGCACACTGGTAGGTCTGGCGACCGACCCGGAGGAGGATGGCGATTTGGATCGCGAAGCCCTCGGCGAGTCGGATCGTTTCCGACGTGACCCTGTTCCCTGGGCGCGCTTGGAGGCGCATTCCAGGTATCGCTCAATGCACTGATCTGTAAAACCAAGCATATCATGTCGAATGCCACGAACGTGTTTGGCCGTATTGTAATCTTTCCCATTGTGTTCAGGTAGCATAGGGCGTATTGTGGACATTCTTTTGTCGAAGATGCTCTGCGGTACATCATATGCTTGTTGTCCACAACCCAAATATTGTGAGTATGGAATAGGTGGATCCAAATCGATACCGCTTTTGCGAATATAATCCCAGCCAGTCTGTAGATTATGAGCTGGGCCGGCCAATTTAAAATCGCCCACATATACTGAAAGTATCAATCCCAGTTTGTTGTGTCTCCATACGCATTCCCATCCTGAAATAGGCTCAAAACCGACGCTTTCCAAGCATGTACGGCATTTTCGTTCCCAAAAGACACCTGCGAGAGGGTGTCCGTATAGTGCCAATCGCAATCGGCACGCTGGGTTCTTGTATTTTGACCATGATGTCGGTTGTCGCCATTTTGGTATAGTAATCCAAGTATCAACTGGATCAATTCGTCCGTCGCCGTATAGTAATGCCTGCGTGTAGGCTCCGGGTGCGTCACTTTGCTCTCCCGCATGTTGCGGTAATAACGCAGTAGCATCGCAAAGTTTGGAAGCCTATATATGCGAAGCACTAGAAGCGGCGTCGGCGAATATGGCGGCCAAACCAATTTCATCTTTGCCTGTATTGCCCTGAACCACCACTCTGCCCTTGAATTTACGTAGATCAGGAGTAAGTTCCTCATGTTTGACTGAAGAGAACTCCAAGATATTGAAGAAATGCACCTTTGTTCCATTGCGGATAGCTTGTGGCTCAATATCAGCTTTTTCTGCAACAGTCTCCAACATCCATGTTTGTTTCTTGTCCAATATCTCGTATTCTTTTCGTAGGGCTTCTTGTGCACGTGGTTATGCGGCAACTTCTTTCTTACTCAGGTTTCTGGTAACTAATGCTGGGCGTGACCATGTCGAATCTGGTATTTTATCTCTGTGTGCCGGCGTGTAGTTAGTCTCACGTGGCATGGTTGGTAGTACTACCGACTGGGTGAACTTGCGTATAAGCGGGTTCAAGGTCCCAAAGTCGGTTCCCTCATTATCCACAAATACCAAAGCACGTTCTTCTCCATCATGCTGTTGTGGTAGTTGACGGTAGTATAGTACCGTGGTAATGTCACGTGGCCCACCAGGTAATTTGGCATACCGTATTTCTTTGTTTGTCACGCCTTTGACGTTCTCATCGCGGATGACGTCGCCATTGTCAGTGTCGTATGTAATCCGTCGTTCCACAGTATTCCAGGTTGGTCCGCCTGATGTAGTAGTACGGAAATTGTTGACCTGTTTATCCTGTCTTGTCCACACTCTCAGTGCAGCACGATCACGAATCTCACGAGCTCGTTTAACGTCGTTGGCGTAATCGATCTCTTTCTTTTGCTGTCCACGAGAAAGTGTTTTCCAATGCTCGGGAAGAACGTGATCAGGACGTGTAGTAGTCTGCACACGTGTCTCGCGTCCACGAACCACCATTTTGCCGTCTGGCGTCATTTTTGGAAGCTCATAGAACTGTATCGTGCCTGTCCATGGCTCGCTTAACTCCCTGTGGTCGTTGGCGCTAACACCATCCCAAACATCTCGGAAGTTATTTTCGCCCTCGAAAGTAGAAGTCGTTTTGAAATCTCGTGTCACGTCGAGTTGGTCAACAGGCACAGGTATATTCATGACGTCGTCCGTCGGGATGAACAGTTTCTTTCTTGGGGTACGAATGTGTCTGATGACGCAATGTCCACGCTGTTCCCAGTAGTCTGGCTCCGGCGCTGGTGCGGCAACTTCAGAAGCCGATGTCTGAATGTCAACAGCGTTATCTTCCGTTGTCATCATAGACGGATCATCCCATTCTTTAGGGTAGGAAAGTGGGGGATCAGGCATTGGCTTGTCACCCAAGGGGCGAGAAGTAGAGGCCTTCACCTCGTCGTGTGCCTCCGGGTTGTGATGTCGTAGGGTACCATCTTTCACGGGGTAGGTGAACTTGCCATCAGGGATGATGATGTCTTTGACTCTGTGCACATGACACAGTTCACCATCGGGATTCTTGGCGTATGTAGCCGTGTCCAAAACAAGGTAGTCACCTGACCATCGTCCACCAGAGTTTAAGTGGTATCCCATGAATAACCCTTCCCGAGTATTTTCTTTAAACTTTGCAGTCTCGCTGTTAATCTCGGGGTTGAGGCATTTCCAAAATATCCGAGCACCGAATGGTATGCAGTGCCCAGGAAAGCTTTCGCCAAATCTTATTTCATGAGCTGTCTTTTCTGCGTGCTCCTCGTTGAGGGCAGCGACGCCCGTGGATGTATGCACAAAGTTGTGTCCACAGCAAAAGGCTTGCATGGCCTCTTTCCACCATTCGTGTCCCAGACCAGACATATGTAACACAGCTCTGGTACCGAGAATGACAATTTTGACAACGCGCTCAATCAATCCATTTGTCTGTGGACGATGTGGCGCACTCGTGTCGTGTCTCCATCCCAGTTGGCGGCAAGCTTTCTGCAGCTCTCCAGAGTTGTCTGTGTAGATATGCTTCACCTCATCGTTCGCGGCGATGAACTGTTGAAAGGATGCCTTTGTAGTAGCTGCGTCTTTGTGTAGCGCTGGGTAGGCCATGAAGATGCCAGTATATTTATCAAGGACAACAAGTGCATATTTGTCGCCATGTTTGTCCGCGGCATCGTCTTTGGCCAGTGCGACATGGTCGGCAGTTAGAGCCTCACCGAACTTCTTCGGGACAAAAGCCTCGTAGGCGTTATCCTCTTCGGTGGGGTCTGCCGGTGGATGTGGTTTGCGCTGTCGTCTACACGGGGCATACTGTGCCATCGTACGAGAACAGATCTCACAGTCAGGGTGTTTTGGGCTGTGAGTCATGTAATGCATCGGGTCGATCGGTTTCTTTTGTCTGTTAGGTAGAACTCGATCGTTGTCTGGATGCGTTCGTGTGGGTGTCTCTGTCGGTATGTCGTTGTCTGCTTGAGCTATATCGAACCCCCCGCATTGTGGAGGAGAACACTGCGTCTGAGACGTAGGCGAGTCGGTGGTTGTGTCCACGTTGGGCTCGTCTGTTCTTGTGTCGGGAGGTTCTTCGACCGTGATGGTCCGTGCTCCTCCTCCCTCTCCGACATGTGGTCTCTTGGGGCAGGTCCCTATGTGGGGTCGTAGCTCGCCTGCAGTGGTTGGTTGCTCTGTAGTTTTGCAGCGCCAACAAGTGTCGTTACAGCGGGCGGATGAACGCTTTCGCTGACGGCGGCGGGGTGCTGACGAAGTGCATGAACGTGGTGGTGGTGTCCGTGTTAAGTCGTCGAGGCGTAACTCTGGCACTCGATTGTTGACTGGAATCTTATACCATTGCCCCCCCGGATCCTGAAGCATGTAGCCCAGCTCAGGGTCCCAAAGCTGTCGAAAGCCATCAACCTCAATCAATTTTCCAACTGATAGTAATGATGGGCAGTCTGGTAAAGCAAGGGCTGAACTATGCAGTCCAACCTCGGGTAGCCGTATGTCGTAGTGCTCGTTGACGGTACGATCACCATTTGCAGTTTCCAGAATATGCTCTTCGCGAATAGATATGCGATCCGACTCGGTCTGCGTAAGTTCATGTTTTCCCTGAATATGATGGGCAGAACCACTGTCAAGAACCCAAGACCTTGTTAATGCTGCAGTCGAACGTGGAGTGTCGACTTGCTTTGTCGTTGTTGTCGTCTGGGCAGTCTTTGATGACTGCTTGACAGTGTCGTCATGCTTTCGGATCGCAGTTGGTGTGGCCACCGACTCTTTGTTGTGTCGGTAGTCGTACAGTTCGTCGTACCATAGTTGTGCCTCTTTTTGACATTCTCGTAAGGCCTCTGCACTATCATCCCACCATTTTTGTGGTAATGGATCTGGTACTTTGACGATGTCACCCTCATTCGGCAGCTCTTTCCATCTGTCCAGTCTGGCTCTGCCAGATATGGTATGGAAGTAGTAGTCCACGTTGCGTACGTCGAAGCGTATCCGACGACGTGTCTTGGTAGATGTCGCTGTGGCCTTAGTGTTGGCCATGAGGGTCTTGTCACGGATGACGTAACTGCGGTCTGAACGGCGTGAACGTCTAAAGTTGGCAGGAGAACGTGCTCTAGTGTTGGGAGAACCACGGGACGATCCGCGGCTCGGATACCGCTTGCCACGTCCTTTGTCACTACCATATGATCTATCACGGCCGCGTGGACTGCCGCGTCCGCCGCCACGATTGTCTCGTCCTCGGGAGGTAGATCTCGAAGATCTGTCGTAACGACTTCTCGATTGGCTGCGAGAGTCGTGGGACCTCCTGGATGTCGAACGGGATCGGTCGTATTGGCGTCAGTTGTCACGTCCCTGTCGTGAATCGCTTACGTAGCGAAACCCCCCGCGTTGTGAAGACCGTTGGCTTCCTGATCCGCGGGATGGTGATCGGCCACGGCTGTCCTGGCTGGAAGTCCGTGGTCGACTCGGGCTTCGTTCAGGAGTCTTTGCACCAGGTGCGGGATGAGCGCATTTGCATTTGTCGCCTTTTGTGCACTTGTTCTGTGCGAAATCCTTGCACTGTGCGACGTGTGGGAAGTTGCACTTATCACCTCTGGTACATGTGTTGCGCTTGGCAAAATCGAAGCAGAATGGCTTTGATGCTGGCTTCTTGTGATTCGCAGGAGTGGACATACTACGGCGGGGGTTGCCACCAGCCGCTGATGTTCTGGAAGATTTGTTGTTCTTCCAATCCCTGGAATATGTATGTGAAGCCTTGCACCGTTCACCGTTGCGACAATTGCCTTTCTTCCATGCAGCGCACACGTTGACCTGAGATCGTGTCTCATGTTCGTACCGTAGCTTGTTTTGATTCTTCTCCAATTGTTTAATCTCCAGTATGTCCAGGACACGCTGTCGAAGCCAACCGTAGGTACGATTCGGGTCGCTCATCTTCATGCGCTGGTACTCGTACATGTCTTGTTTCATCCATGCATGTCTACGAATCTGTGTGCGAAATAGCGATTCCAATATCTTTGGATCGGGTACTTCTCGGCATTCCAAGAGCAAGGCGTCCCAATCGGTAATGAAACGTTGCAAATCTTCATCTCTCATCCTCAGTTCTTTAAGGCGCTCGAAATCGTGCAGATCGTCGTCAACGTCTGTCACTTTGTAGGACTGTAGGATATGCCAGTATATCTGGCGTCCTTTGAGCATGCGTCCTGCTTTGTGCTCTCTGGTCTCGATGAGCCTGATTTGGTAGCGTAAGTCTGAGGATAAGATGTCGCTCAGAGCGGTTGCGAGTTTGCAATCGATGCTCTCAAAGTCTCCACTGTCTTGTAAATCCTCGAATGTACATTCGGGCTGTTCTGCCACGCATAGGAAGGCGTATGCTTTGGATGGTCGCCCTGAGGCGGCCCCGAAGTTCTTTCGCACTCTTTGCTGCCACTCCAGCAGCTGCGTGATCTTAGGCAAGACAGGTACACGGACGGTGTCTGACTCCTTGATAGGCGTCGTAGTATGGACCGACACCGCAGACACTGGTTGCGAGGGTATCGGTGCACCGTCGGTGGTTGGTTCTGTGCGCACAGGAGACACATGACGTGTCTGCGCAGAAGCTGCCGCGGAGGCTGCTCCTGGGGACGTACGTCGTTGTTGTCCTGCTGAAGCTTGTGGTGCTTCGGCGGACGCTGCCGTCGGCCTGTGCAGGTCGGCTGCAGGTCGAAGGTGAATGTTGGTGTCGCTAGTGTGGTCGATCAGCTGATTCGTCCAGCTCGTCATGTCTTCTTGTATTTGACCCACCTTTTGGCGTGTATACTCATCAGTATCCCGAGACAGTTGTGAATACCGGTCAAGTCGATGCTCGTATGCTCGGAGACGGGCGCTTTGTGCCTCCACCTCGCTTTCCAGACGTGCGAGGTAACTCTCTACACGTACCTTCTCAGTATCTCTTTCATGAATAACCTGGGAGAGCTCTAACTGCGTGTGGTCCGCCGCCTTCTCAACCTCCTGCAACCTGTCAGTGAGGCGGGCGAAATCGTAAACCGTGGGAGGAGAATCCAGCTGATCAGTCTGGGCTCGTCCGACACGCAACTCTGCCAGGGCGTCCTGTACACCAGGGAAACGCTGCTCTATGTCAGAGATCCGGTTAGCGAGTGGCTGCACGACAGCGTTGGTCGCATCAAGCCTTTGAGTGATGACTCTCTCAGTACGCTGCAACATGTCGATCAGGTTCGACGAGTTTGTGTGTGCTTCGGTACGAAGCGTCGCCGTAGTGTGGTCTAGGTAAGATCGAAGATCATTGATCTGAGACTGAACGTCGCCAAGGTCTGTGGCCTCGGTTGGAGTTGGTCGGTTGCGGAGCTGGTCGTGGATCTCATCATGTAAAATCCTGACCGCAGAAACGCCTGTGTCGCGTACGATCACAAGTTGTTGCTCCATCTGCGCGAGATAGTTGCGCAGGTTCTCGACCATCGCCGTTCGTTCACCTGAGTGTGACACCTCACGATCAACCTGGTACTGCAGTTCTCCTATGATGCGTCGATCTTCGGCGATCCTGGAATCGATGATCCCTAAGGCGCCGTCAAGATCGCGGCGTATGGCTGCAGTATCGGTGGCGTTCGTCTGAACGCTCTGTAGTAGTCCAGAGTATTGGCTGGACACGAAGGTTTCAACCTGGTCTCTGAGCTCAGCTATGTCACCTGCGGCGGACGTCTCCGCCAGCTGGTCGTCTGAGATGGAGAGGTGGGGAGCGTCAGCTTCCCTGTGTCCCCTGTCGCGGGGAGTGCATGGCCTCTGAGAGGCAGTGCGCGGGCTCGACCTGCTTTCGCCGCATGGGCCTGGGGCTCCACGGCGGTTGCGCGCGGACGAGCTGCGACTCGGACCATGTGTGTGTGGTGTCTCATCCGATGATACCTTGGGGCACCGCGTCTGTGGCTGTGCCGACACTGGTCTACTGAGTTCCTCGAAGGTAGCTACGTGCTCCGCCACAGGGACGGTCGCAGGGCTGGGGGTCCCAGCACCTGAGGTCCATCGGCGGTTAGCGCGAAAGCGCCCTGGAGTATCGAGACCAGTAAGGCTTTCGCCTGACGCGGTTGGGATTGCTCCCGACGGGGAAGGGGAGGGAGGATCGAAGGTCGGCGTGTGAAACTCCTTCCTTCCTGTTCCTACTCCTTCTCCTGTCCCCCCGCGGGCGGCGCTGCGGCGAAGTTCAGCAGCTAGTCGCGCCTCGGGTCCTTGGGAGCTGGGGGGGGGGGGTATCTGGAACACCAACACAGTCCGCACTAATGCTCTCCAACTCGTCACCGAGCCGTCGGGCCGTGGGAGAGCTCGGACGCGAAGGGCCGATGGAACCCTTGCGGCGCATGCGCCGAAGTGGCTCCATCAGGCTCGCATGCGAGGTCACCGCGGGCGAGTCGGTGAGGGTGAGCTTTAAAGGGCTGATAACCTGTGTATGGGGTTGAAGTACAAGGGTACAGAACCCCTGATCCGTTGGTAGAGAGATGGAGGGATAGATGGATATCGTTCCCTCCCACGCGATCAAGGTACGATCGCTCCAACTCAGTACCTGAGCCCAAACGGCCAGGTGCGGGAAAGGTAAGGATAAGGAGTATATATGAGGGTATTACACGGGTTCCATTCACAGGATCTCCATCCGACAACACACACACACACGATAGCCCCCCGGAACTCCCTCCCGAGAAATCTAACTTGGGGCAGCATAGTTATGGACTCGTTGTCAACTCATGATCAGTCGGCTCTGCATCCTGAATTGTTTTTGACGCCCTGAGCGTCTCGAGGGACCCCCTTGTGCCCATAAAGAGACGTATAAAACTGAGACAAGCCTCAGGACCCCTTTTCTGCATGCTATCTCAATCAGTCACCCCATACGATGCTCGTCGTCTGTGTTTCGGGTCATATCTCGGCCTCCAGGCACTTGTTCGGGACGAGTCCGGCACACCCCGAACGCTCTCGGCGAGGCGTACCTGATGGAAAACCACTCCGAACCTCGAAAGCGTTTGATACCTCACGAAAACTTGAAATCCCTCCCTGAGCCGCTCCCCCCCTGGCGTTGCGCTCGGGGTTTGTTCTCCGGGAAGAGGGTTCATTCCCCGGGAGGACGGACGGTTCTCCGGGTGGAATGTTCTGGCAGACATGTTGATCTCCGGGCGAAGCTCTAGCAAGCATCTTCAAATTCTGGCCGAACTCCATCATGTCAAACTTTAATTCGATCTCTCCACAGAATCGCCCAAGATTTCGCATCACTCTAGCCTAGGCTACCCCGAGAGCCAACTCTTTGTAACATTGCTTGGAGATGTGACGGGTCAGTCGTCGAAGTGGTACCAGCAATAGCCCTAGTAGTAGCCGTAGCAAAAGTATGATGTTCACAAGTACCATTACGAGTCCGATGAGAAGTATCATGAAAAATGGCTAGTCGCGGTATAGAAATAACTGTTATATGTCGTTCCTATCAGTAATGGTCGTCGTCGTAGTGATAGTAGCGCGAATACCAACGATAGCAGCAACAGTCGTAATAGTGGAAATGCGAATAGTAGTGGAAGTAATACAACCTGTAGTGGCCCTTGAAGCAGTAGTAGTAGTTGTAGTAGTAGTAGTAGTAGTAGTGATAGTAGAAGAAGTCAAAGTAGTAGTAGTAGTAGTAGTAGTAGTAGTAGTAGTAGTAATAGTAGTAGTAGTAGTACTACTACAAATACTAGTAGTAGCACTACAAGTAGAAGTAGAAGTGGTAGTAGTAGTAGTAGTAGTAGTAGTAGTAGTAGTAGTAGTAGTGGTAGTAGTAGTAGTAGTAATAGTAGTAGTAGTAGTAGTAGTAGTAGCGGTCGTAGTAGAAGTTGTAGTAGTAGTAGTAGTAGTAGTAGTGGTAGTGGTAGAAGGACAAGTAGTAGTAGTGCAGGTGCTGTTAGTAATAGTAATAGTAGTAGGAGTCGCAGTAGTGGTAGTACTGGTAGTGGTAGTAGTAGTAGTAGTCGTCGTCGTCAACGTCGTAGTAGTAGTTGTAGTAGTCGTCGTAAAAGTAATAGTAGTAGTAGTAGTTGTTGTAGTAGTAAAGGACAAGTAGTAGTAGTAGTAGTAGTAGTAGTCGTAGAAGTAGTAGTAGTAGTAGCAGCAGCAGTAATAGTAGTAATCGTTGTAAAAGTAGTAGCAGAAGAACTAATAGTGGTAGAAGCAATCGTAGTAGTAGTAGTAGTAGTAGTAGTAGTAGTAGTAGAAGTAGTATTGGTAGTAGTAGTAGTAGTAGTAATAGTAGTAGTAGTAGTAGTAGTGGTGGTAATCGTCGTGTTAGTAATAGTATACGTAGCAGCAGTAGTAGTAGTTGTTTACTACGATCAGATGTAGATAGTAGTGGTAGTGGTGGCAGCAAGAGTAAAACAATGTTGCCGTAGTAGTAATCGTAAAAGTAGTAGTAGTAATAATAGTAGTAGTCATACTAACACCAACAATACTTGTAGTAATGGTGGTCGTGGTCGTGGTAGTGGTAGACGTGGTGTTAGCCATGCGCGATATTGAAATCGTACTAGTACAACACGCTGCCGCAATACTAAATGTATTAATATGGAAAGAGCTGGTCATCATAACAATAATTGAGGTCGCGATCGTAGTCGAGATCGTAATCGTAGTCGCGCTCGTAGTGTTAGTAGTGTTAGTAGTAGTAGTAGTAGTAGTAGTAGTAGTAGTAGTAGTAGTAGTAGTAGTACTAGTGGCAGTAGTAGTGGTAGTAATAGTAGTAGTCGTGGTAGTGGTAGTGGTAGTAGTTGTAGTTGTCGCAGCAACCGTGCTAGATGTAGTAGTAGTAGTAGTAGTAGTAGCAGTAGTAATAGTATTCGTAGTAGTAATTGAAGTGATCGGTGGTAGTAGTAGTTGCATTAGGAGCAGTAGTGCTAGTAAGAATAATGGTAGGAATAGTAGAGAACGAACTGTAGTAGTAGTAGTAGTAGTAGTAGAAGAAGTAGTAGTAGTAGTAGTAGTAAGTAGGAGTAGTAGTAGAAGTAGTAGTAGTAGTAGTCGTAGTAGTAGTAGTAGTAATAGTAGTGGTAGTAGTAGTGGTGGTAGTAGTAGTAGTAATGATGGTAGTGGTAGTAGTAGCGGTGGTCTTAGTAATACTAGTAAGCCTAGTTCTAGTGGTGGTCATCAGATTAAGTACCAATGAAGATACTTGCTCTCCTGGGCACTCAGACTGCGCGCCAGCTGGAATATCCGACGCAACCAAAGCGACAGGGCCCGGGAGAAACCGCAACAATGTTACAATTCGCCAGGGGCCTCAGACCGCGCGCCAGCAGGAATACCAGATCCAGGGGCCAAACCGAGGAGGCAGGGCGTGCAACGCGGGGGTCCTGGCCTCAATCGCTTCTCCCCACTGCGCGCGGGCACGGCGAAGCGCGGCATTATCTGGGCAGGCGAAGCCACGCAGAAACTGAAAGACAGCCAGCTGGACCGAACTCGTTCTCTCCCTTTACACGTCGAACCCCCCCGAATTCCTCGGGGCTGGTCGCGAGACCGAGAGATCGCAGTGCGAGTAAAACAATATTCCAGGGGGGGGCTTTCTCAGCGCGCATTGCGCTTCGAATTCGGGCTGGGGCGCGCTTCCCAAGCTGCTTCAAGAGCATGGCGCGTTCCGTATCTCGCCGCGCTGTCGAGGCGCATCCAGCAGGCGCATCCAGCGCCCGTGTCTTTCATTTGCCCGCAGGTCCGGCCCATCATGAAACCGATCGCTCGAAGGCCCTGGGCGACGGAGCCGCTGGGGTGACCCCCCGCAGCCTGGAGCTTCAATGTGTTCGAAGATGTCGTGGACTCTCCTTCGTAAGTAGCCAGGTCGAAATCAAAGACGCGCTTGTCGGGCAACGCTGAATCTGTTCGGCCGCCGCCGTATCGCGCGACCATTCGCGGGCGCGAGCGCCGACGTCCACCGCGTCGTCATGCTGTCCTGTCCTCGTCCTTCTGCCCGACTCGGCCGGGGCGATGGCCGCGGCACTGCGAAGGATATCTGCTTCGGTGAGCTCCAGCGACTGCGAGGGCCGCAAGCGCGGGTCGGTCTGCGGGGCGACGCAAGCCGCAACGCGGATCACGCCGCGGTCTAGCATGTCGCGGGGAATGGCGTAAACAAGGATCGTCGGATAGGGCGCCAGGATCGGCGCGCCCCCATCCTGCGAGGATCTTGCGAGCCCAAAGGGGGGGGGGGGCTGCCGACCATCATGAAAGTGGCCGCCTCGGATCCAACCGAACAGTCCGCGGCGGCCCGCGCCGAGGCCCGCGCCGTCGCATGACGTTGAAGTAAACCGCTGCCCCGCATCATCATCAACATCGGCACGACTGTTATCTTGCCGACCCCCTCACAACGCCACTCCCCGAAAGCGACCGCGGTGCTGCGGCGCAGCTCCAGGGTCGAGGCCGCCGCCGACATCTGCCGCGCGGGCTCTGATCGCAAGCGGCCGCTGTCGGCTGCGACGGCGACGGCTGGATGCTTCGGCCTTGTCTGAGGCCCAAAGACGGAGCGACTGGGAGGTCACGGGCCCCCCCCCGCGTCGCCTGGGCCAAGCCCGCTCGGCCGCGTCGGCCCCGCCGAAGAGCGCGCCGTGCTGGGCGAAAAGAGACGTCGGCAGCCCGACGAACCGCGTCGCGGCCCGCTGCGTCGTCGGCGCCTCGAACACGACGCCTGCCAGCACGATGGCAGCCAGACCGAACCAGCGCCAGCAAGGCAGCGAGACACTAGCTGCCCCAGGGAGCATCGCCCCCCCGAGCTGGAGCTGCCAGGGGCGCGACCTCGCTCAGAAGTGAGGCCCCTCTCGAGCACGAAGCCGACGGACTTGCCCGCCAAGGCCGTGAGACCGCACCAGACGCGGCCCCCGGAACCATCGCGGACCCGAGCTTCATCCACCGAAGTTCCATGGCCACGATGGGCGCAGGGTGGCCGCCAGGCCCCTCGGCTCCGATCTATTCGCGCGCACGCGTCGCACTCGGCCCCTCGCGGGGCGTCGAGAGCTCAACCTCGCGACTCTGAGCAGGCTGGCGTCCGCCGCGGCTGCTGGCCTCGATCCTCTCCAACTCGGCGGAACATGGGCTGGCCCAGTTCTGTGCCCCGCCAGGCGCCAGCGGGCCCCCCAGCTCGAACAGCGGCGTCGGCGAACATCTCGGCGCCCTCCTCCAGCGTGGACCCAAAGCCGTCGGTGGCGCAAAGGAGCTGGTTAAAGTGCGCTGCGGCGTGAGCGCCCGTGTGGATCTGGGCCTGCACCTCCACGAACCGCCGGCGCTCGCGCCAGCGGCGGGCGCCCCGGGCGGCCCGCATCTAGGAGCCAGAAAACACACACACACACACAGGAATTTCACGCAGAGGGTTTAGGCACCACCGACGGCGCAACGCATGTGCACCCATGCCACTGGACCCCCGGCGATCCGAACCAGGGTTGACGCACGGCCGTGTTCTAAGGTGCAGTGGACATGTATGACGAGGCAGCGATGGCGGTGGCGAAAAGATCCCATGCTCCGCTACCAACAGACATTACATTGGTAATCATTACATGGTGGTTTGGCGCAGCCAAACCACCATGCAACGTCAGTATGTTTATCCGTTGACAGCAGCACGCGTCGCGGCAGCAGAACGCAGCGGCGCGCGCTGGCATGCAGGGCCGGCGATGTGGCTGGCCAGCTGCCAGCGCGATGTCGGAATAAGTGCCGAAATTGACGTAGGATCGTTTTGGGCGCGGTATCCGGCGCAGCTGCATCGCGCTGCCAGGCGCGAACATAAAAAAACTGTTTGCTCCCAGTCGAAGGGGCTTCTTGGGAAGGAGGCTCGCGCTCTCTCCCCAACCCCCTGCCCCGCGCCCCGTTGCGAGCGCGCGAAGATATGTTCTGGCGCGCGGGCAGCGGACTGCCGGCAGCTGGCGAGCGGCCTTTCCGCCCGTCGCGCGCCCCAAACAAATGCGGCCAGCTAAACGCACGCACCGCGCAAACCGCCAGCTCCAAACGCCGACGCCACCCCGATCCCCGCGCCCGTGCCGGGCACCCTCTCAACGACGCCCCCTTCCGGCGTAAAACTCATGAAACCCTTTGCGTTTACGTGTTTTGCCTGTTCTGAACATCGGCGCCGCCCCGCGCACGGCGCAGAAGCCGCCGCGCGAGGAGTCCGAGGCGAGGACCTCCTCCGACATGGGCGCGCCCGGGCCCGCGTCGGCCAGGAGGCGCGCGATCGCGGAGGCGCGGGGCTCGCCCGGCACGAGCTTCGAGAACCAGGCGCGGCGGCAGGCCCCGTCCCCGATGAAATGGTGGACCTCCTGCAGCCGGGGGCGCCGCGGCATGCCCTCTCCAGGCACGGGGCAGAATGCCGCTCTCACGACGACGCCTCAGCAGGGCCTTCTCGGCGACGCGGAATCGCCGCGCCCGCTGCGGCCCCCGTCGCACTCGACGGTCGGCGCCGAACAGCACCAGGCCCAGGCTCTCCAAATCGTCCACTGCGACCTCGGCCGCGCGCAGCCCGAGCCCAGCAAAGGCAGCCCGCTCCTGGAAGGCGCCCCAGCCCCCGACGTCGCCATCCCAGACGCGTTGGAGGTCGAGGCCCCCGCCCCCGGCGGACGGCGGGGGGCCGAGGCCGAGCCAGCCCAACTCCTCCTCGCTGGCGAGCTGGCAGAAACAGTCCTCGACGTCAGCCCCCAAAGCGGGGCTCGCAAACTCCGCCGAAGCCCCCGAGCGAAGCCGCGCCGCTGCCCCGGCCAATCCCCGGGGGGCCAGCAGCCCCCCCCCAAAAAAAAACCGAGGCGGAAGTCGACGGCGCGCGTCGGTCGCCATCGCGTCGCAGATGAAACGCACGTCGCCGCCCGTCTCGCGAACAGAGAAGGCGCCGCGGCGGAACTTGGTGGCCCGCCCGAAACCCGCGATGCCGATCTCAGCCAGTCGGCGGAACAAATCACGTCGCAGCTATATCCGTCGCCGCGAAGCCGAGGGCCCCAGTGCCCCCCCCCCCCCCCCGAGCCCCTCGAACCCGCTCGGCCACCTCGGGCTCGGAGAGCTCGGTCTGGCTACGAAAGTGTCGCATGGGGCCTGCCGCGTCGGCTGGCAGGAGCTCGGTCGCGGACGCAGGGCGGGCGCCCCCCTCGCGCGCCCAAGTTCGCGCCGGTCGAAGGGCCCGAGGGCCCCCCGGAGGGGCCTCTCGCCGCCCACCGCTTCGCAAAGGGGGCCCCCGTAAAGGTTGTTCCGCTCCTGGGCCAACTCCAGCGCGCTGCGCCGCGCGGCAGTCGGGGGGCCCTCGCGCGGCCTGACTCGCCGAGCACTGTCGCATTCTGACGTCGCGCGTGAAGCGGTAAGGAACTTGAGCGTCTCAACTGCGTCGGAAATTCGCCGTTGCCTTTCAATCCTGATCCTCCACCGTCGCGCAATGGGGCGCGGGGCCTCCGCGGGCCGACCCTCGAGGTCCACCGCGGGCCTGAGGGGGAAGGTCGCCGTGGAGCCACTGGCCGCAGGGCCAGCAGTCAGACGCCCCGCCGACGAGCGCCGCGCGGCCCCCCCCTGGGGGGTGTCCTTGTCGCCCTTATCACCCTGCTTCCCCCTCTTCTCGTTCTTATCCCTCCGCAGAAGCTTGTCCTGCCTTCGCCGGGGGGGTCCCGCCCCAGCTCTTTTTTTGGCGCAGTCGCGTCCGATTCAGGACGTTCGCGCAGCCCTTCTGGCGAGCCACCGCGTGCTCCGAGTACTCGGGCACGCCGCCCTCCATGCCCGAGAAGTCGGGGTGCCGAGGGCTTCGCCGCGCCGCCATCCCAATCTGCATGATCCCACGAACCGCTGCCTCCATGCAGCGGAGGTTCCTCGCATTCAGCCAGCCGAAGGCAGATCGCGCGGCGCGTGATCTCGAGCAAGATACGGCGCTCACGATCATGCCCCCCCCCCGGAGGAAACGCCAATCAACCTCTCCCGCTCTGTTTGATAGCTGGCAAGATTGCCGCTGCCTGTCGCCGCAGAGAAAAAGACTTCAGCCGTTGCACGAATACCGAGGTCTGAGCTATCCACTATGTCCACCTACACCATCATCCCCACCACGTCTCTGAGGCCAACATCTCGCCGACGCAATTTCTTTCGATGATCTCCGATGGTACGCATGTCGGCTGCGCGCTCTCACTGGTATTCCATCCAATCGTCGCGCTCCTCCGACTGGTTCGAAATATGATCCGCTCAACTCCATCGAGTAACTACCAAGCAATCGGGACCGAACCCACCGCGTCCCCCGACGGTGGTCAGAGTTGGCTGCGTCATGTGTCACGGTGTTGCTGTCCTGCAATGCTTTCGGCCTGTGCACAGGTTAACGTTTTCGTCGCGCAGCGATGCAACAAGTGTTGCGTTTTGTTGCACATCTGGCAGTTGCGTACCTAATTATTAGCGGTTAGCGCGCCTCACGCATACTTGTGGTGAAATCGGTTTTGCGGAATGTCTGCGGCGCCGCACGTGTCTCGCCCGAGGTCGGGGCTGACGGTGAAGGCGCGTCTCGCGCTGGGTTCAAAAGGGTGCGCGCTGCAAGGTTGGCATGACTGACATTACCGGCCGTCCAAACGCAAGACTCGTCTTCTTTCAAGGCGCAGTTCCACGCATTCACAGAAAAGCGCCACGACGAGCAGCATACCCTTTTCAAAAGGCAGCGCGCATACAACACACACCATCACATCGAGCCCGAATGCGAAGTCTGCCGCAAAAACCTTCGGTGCACCCCCCTTGGAGGCCACGGGCGAACCGCGTGAAGACTGCACTGACATGGTCCGGGCAGCGGCGCGCGGCCTATACAATGGCCGTCGGCGGAGCTCCCTATGATGCCACAAACCGCATGAAGAAAGGACTGACATGGTCTCGGCGGCGGCAATCGGCCCGCGCTTCAAAACCTTTCGCGGCGTTCCCTATATGGGGCCACAAACCGTGTCAGGGCGTGCTGACATGGCCCACAAAACGCAAAGCGGCCCGCGCTACAAGGGCCTTCGGCGGGGTTCCGAATGGGACCACGAATTGCAAGAGCTGTAGCATGAAATGGCCAGGGCAGCGCTGTGCGGCCTGTGCTGGAACGACAAACGTCGGTCGAGCTCCCTGTGGAGCAACGAACAGTGTGAAGGGGGTGCTGGAGAGGACTAGGCGGTGGCAAGCGGCCTGTGCGACAAAATCCATCTGCGTTGCATCATGTGGAGCCGCGAGCCGCGTGAAAACGTGCTGCTATGCTCTCGGCGACGGCGTGCGGCGCTTGCAGCGGCAGCCTTCCGCGTTGACCTCAATGAGGCCACGACGCGCGCGATAATTGCGTTGAACATGTATGGTCGGAAGCACGCGGCCTGCGCAGTAAAGAAATGTTCGGCCGAACTTCCCGTGGCGCCACGAATCGTGCGAATACCGACATGAAGCGGTCTGGGCGGCGGCATGCGGCCTATGCCAACAAAAACCTGCGGCGGGGTTCCCTCCGGGGCCGCGGACGGTGCGAATCGCGAGCTTAAGTGGACTAGGCGGCGGCAGGCGGCCCGCGTTACAGGGGCCTTCGGCGGAACTTCTAATGGGGCCACGACCTGTTTGAGGGGAGTGCTTTAATTGTCTGGGCGGCGGCAAGCGGCCCGTGCTGTCAAAACCTTCGGCGTAGCATCCTATGGGGCCACGAACCGAACGAAGGATGCGCTGACATGGTTTGGGCGGCGGCACGCATCCTTTGCCGCGAGAACCTTCGGTGCCACCTTCATATGGGGCCGCGAACCGTGCGGCGTGCGTGCTGAACTGGCATCGGGCAGCGGAAAGCGGCCTGTGCTACAGAGGCCTTCGGCGGGGCCCTATGGGGCCACGAATCGTTCGGGCGGCGTGCGGAAACTGTATTGGCGGAGACAAAGCGAAGATCCACCATGCAAAAGAAATGATGCACGAAGAGGCGCTGAAGCGGCTTGGAGTAGGAGGCGATGGTAGAAGGGGGGGGGGGGGGGGGCAGGAGAGGAGGCGTTCAACGCTGCGGGTTCACAGCGAGGACCCAACAGACAGGAGGATTAGGACAAAACGACGGCCTCCGAGAGCTCCATCACACGAATTACTCTTCCGATGGCTCAAATGCCTCCGCGTCGCCTCCAAGACACGCGAAGGGCGGCTCGAAGACAAACCGAGTCAGCGGCAACGCAATCCCAAGGTTTCCATTGATCCTCAATGGGGCACCAGGGAGTCGCCAAGAGATGCCCCCCGAGAGAAAAATACGAAATCCTGATACGACACTGATACAAGACATCAAGAGTTCCAGGACGGCCCACTGCAGGCCCCGCTCAGGCTCCATCAGCTCATTTTCGCGCACCCAGTGGCATCATCTGGATGCAGCATCGGTTGACTCCCCCGCCCATGCCCCCAATGACACGACAATTCTGGGAGTGAGACAGCGCTTTGGATCCCCAGTCGCAACGGACCCGAGGGCCCCGGGGGGCCATGCCGAGCCCGCGCCAAGCCCCTCCAAACACGTCAAAGACCACGGCCGATGGGGGGTCCGGACCCACCGCGCGGGGGCGCCCATGGGGGCCGCGGTGGGTTCGGACCCCCCTCGGTAGGTCCTCCAGGACGTGTAAAAAAACTATGCCGAGGGGGGTCCGAACCCCCCGCGGGGGGGGGGCTCCAACGCGGGCCCATGGGAGCCCTCGCGGAGCCTCCCATGGGCTTCCCCGCAAAGCCCTCTGCCCCCCCCCCCTGCCCTGCCCGCCGCCCCCGTCTCTGCCCCTCGCCCCCCCTCCTTTTCTGCTCCTGCGCCCCCCTTGTCGATCCCGCCTCCAATGCCGCCCGTCCCCGCGCTGTGACAGCTCCGAGCCTCGCTAAAATATAATGTGACTGGGAAGTACTGCTCGCCCACAGGCTAAACATAATATACTCCGAGTGCCCCTTATCGGAGGCGCCCGTCGCCCGCGTCATCCTTCAAATAGTGACCCCGAAATCGATCGCCCCCATAATGCTGGTCCGTCTTCCCGACGTTTTCTTTCTGCCCCCCCAAAACAGAGCGAACCTGGCGAAGGAGCCGGCGCTTTTTAAACGCAGCGCGAAAATAGGCAAGACCGCCCGACACGCGCGAACACAATGAGTCCGCATGCGAAATCTACCGCAAAGGCCTCCTGTGGAGCTCCCCGTGAAGCCACCGAACGCGTGGACATCGTGATTGAATGATCTGGGCGGCGGCAAACAACCTGCGCCACAAAACCACCCGGTGGAACTCCCAATGGGCCCACGAATCGCGCGTGGCAACACTGGATTGGCTCGGCGCGGCGGTTTGCGGCCTGTGCTCCACATTTGGCAAACAAAACACACGCACGCACACGCACACACGCACACGCACACACACACACACACAGACGCACACACACACACACACACGTTGGCCGCGCGCGGAAATGGTCTGGGCGGCGCAATGCGGCACGTGCCACAAACGCCTTCGTCGAGGTTCCCTGCGGGGCCACGAACCGCGAGGGGTGTGTGCTACATGGTTTGGGTGGTGGCGTGCGGTTTGTGCCTGACGACTCTTCAGTGGAGTTTCCTCATACGGCCGCGGATCGTGCGAGGACGGTTGAAATGGCCTGGGCGGCGACGCGCGGCCTGTGTCACCGGCGTTTTCGGCGGGCCCCCTCATATTGCCACGAAGCGCACGGCTGGCGTTCTAAGAAGGGTTTCAGCGGCATCATGCGCCCTGTGCTAGAAACGCCTTCGATGAGGCCTCGTACGCTGGGGCGACGAACCGTTCGATGGGCGTGCTGCAACGGTCTGCGCGTTGTCATGCGTCCTGCGCAACATCAATACATGTGGCACAGCTCCACGGGGGTCCGCGACGCGTACATTGAACGAAGTAAAGCGGTCTGGGCGGTGGCAAACGGCCTATCCCAAAAAGCACCCGGTGGCGTTCCTTATGGGGCCGCGAATGGCGTGGCGAGCGCGTTGAAATTGCCTGGGCGCGGCTCGCGGCCTGCGCCGCAGGGGCCTTCGATGGAACTCCAAAAATATGGAGACGCGAGCCGCTGGAGAAGCGGCTCCCAAAGAGTCTGGGTGGCGGCGTGCGGCCCGTGCTCTGCGGGATCTAGGTTGAGCTCCTTATGGGGCAACGAACCTCGTGAACATGGTTCTGGAATGGTCGGCGAAGCGGCGCGCGACCGCGACGCGTCGGCAGGGGCGCGCATGGCGCCGCAACGGGTGCTAGACTTGTCGCGGCATCGGCATGCGATTTGCGCAACACTGAAAAGCAGCATGGGGGCAACGAACAGCGCGCGGCGCGAAGGGCGCGCTGAAATTGCCTCGGCGCGGCGACAAACCGAAAGCCCACGGCGCAAGAGAGAAGGGGATGGATGATGAGGAAACGAAGCGGGGAGGAATACTATCAGGAAGAGGAGGATGAGGAGAAGGGGGGGAGGGGTCGAGGAGAAAGAATGAGGCGCGAAGCGCCGCGACTTCAAAACGACGACCTAAAATGCGGGAGAGCAAGGAACAAACGCCAAGTAACATCGAACGCCACCCGCGGCGAGCGCGCGCGCCACGCGTGCGCCAGGCAGACCAGCAGGACACCAGGCACGCGAGGCACAGTGGCCACACCGGGCACAATGCACGCGCAAAACAAAAAAACTCAGAAATACCATCCGCGCCAAGCAAATAGCGGGACCACTCGCCAACGAGCCCGCGCGACGCTGGCACCGCCCCGCGCTGCAAGGAATCCCCGATCAGCGCCGAGCCATCGCGAGGCCTCCAAAGACAC
This sequence comes from Prorocentrum cordatum, assembly GCA_963575745.1. NCBI lineage: Eukaryota > Dinophyceae > Prorocentrales > Prorocentraceae > Prorocentrum > Prorocentrum cordatum. The sequence continues at coordinate 151,094 of CAUYUJ010019489.1, forward strand.
ATCGCACTAAATGTTCATGGGCAGTGGTGTTTGTTCGGAACGGGGCCAGGCAGTGGAGGGCGAGCGCGGACGTGCAATTCCCTGTCTGGCAACGTCAGCAATGAGAGCCGCCGAGCTAGCGCGCGCTATAACCATCGACGGAAACTCCAGCCTCGAGCTCTGCGGACGCGCTGGCTTACGTCGGTTCATCTCGCTTCTGCCCGCGCCCAACAAGGAACTCAACGCTCGCCCGTCCAGGGGCCGCCGCGGACCGCGGCCCTCGACACTCCTCAAAGGCGCGGTGAATTCGGTCCCGATTGGCTGGCAAGCATTGATCCATCGAGACTGATCACTCCTATCTTTCGCGCGTGCACACATCGGTCGTGGCCCCCAACCGCATGCGCATCAAGCACCTCGCCAAACCGAGCATCACGAGGGTCTCCGACCACCCATATCATGGCCTCCTTCTCCTCCTGGGCATCACCGGCGCCGAGCAAGGCAGCTCGCTGCCTCGCTTGCCGCCCCGCCAGCTCCCCTGGGTCGAGGGGATCGAACGCATGCAGGCCAGCCAGCCAACGCCCGTCGAGGGAAAGAGGCGTTCCTGTCGAGAACGCAATGGCGGGGGACATTCAGGTCGGGGGTCAAGCACAGCCAAGCTCCGTCACCGCGGTGAAGAGGAACACTCGGTGATGCCATGGGAGAGGGCCGGCTGGAAAATTCACGACGATCTGCGAATCATCGATATCAAGCGTGCGCGGCCGGGCCGCCATCTCGCCTGCTCCCCAGAATGGTCACCAACGACCGCGCGTCTCCAGTCACGTCACACACTGATAGACCAGCCGCGGCCGTCGAAGACTCGATCCGTGGCAGGGCGGTCGCACGGCCCAACGCGCATCCGATCCCCGTGCCCAGACCCAGGCCGCCAGGCCGCCCAGCCCGACGCGCGCCGCCACGCCCGCCCCCGCCTGCAGCAACCAGCGGGTTGACCCCGGCGCCGAGCAGGTGCACTCGCAATGCGCAGCCAGGCAAGCCGGGAGAGGAGGCCCAAAGGCGCAGGCGCAGACCAGCTCTGGGCAGGCGGGTATCGCAGGCAGGCTGGGGCACTGTGCGGCCGCAGCGGCTGTCTCCCAAGGTAGGCCGAGGGTAGTGAGGTCTCTGGCTGCCGCAAGAAAAGCCATGAGGAACTCCAACATTTCAGAACTTGAAGCCATCATGTTACAGTGCGCATGAAAGATAGCGACAAGCAGGCAAATGACTGGTAAGCGACACAAGCCCTCGGAGAAACCATATCCTGATGATAACACGTGTTGTTAGTGCATTTGTAGTTGTTTTTGTAATGGTAGTGGTGTAGTAGGAGTAGGAGTGAAAGTGGCAAGGAAAAAAACTACTAGTAGTAGTAGTAGTAGTAGTAGTAGTAGTAGTAGTAGT
>CAUYUJ010019489.1:157500-179019 GCA_963575745.1 Prorocentrum cordatum
CTTGGTGTTTGGTGTTTGGCATTTGGTGGTTGGAGCTTGGTGCTTGGGGTTGGAGGTTTGGTGTGTGGTGTATGGAGTTTGGTGTTTGGTGTTTGGTGTTTAGTGCTTGGGGTTTGGGGCTTGGTGCTTGGGGTTTGGGGTCTGGTGTGTGGTGTGTGGGTGTTGGCGTGTTTTTTGTGGGTGGGGGTGGAACACCTGCAAGGGTCTCACCCGGAGAACCAACCGACTCGGCATTTGGCCACGTGCACCCGGAAGACCACTCGATGTCCCGGGGAACCAACCATTTTCCCGGAGAGCCACTTTTGCTCTGGCGTTGCTCCCTCCAAGCTGGGGAGGCAAACGTACATTGACACCGCTACTGCCCTGACCTCTCCCAGGGTATATTCGGACTAGAAGGTCGAGGAAAATCCAGCCGTGGCGACGAGGGCTCTCAAGCACGAGCAGGGGTATCGGTATCTTGTCCTCCTCTGCTATTCGACCTCCTCCTCAGATACGACCGCTGGGTTGCTTGTTTATGCGGATAGGGGCATGGAAGCGGATACTAGGGTGATGTCGGGCCGAACCTGAGCTTATAAATGGGTCACAAGTGCCACATGTTGTCTGGGGGGGTTAGATAACTCCGCTAAGTGGGCGGAACCCACTTAACCCAGATCGTCGCTAACCCCACTTACCAGGCTGGTTTATGCCAGTCGTAACCCACTTTAGCATCCGCTTCTGAACCCGACAAAACGGTCACTTCATTTGAGCCCGTGGGCTCCCCGGCCCAGCCGCCAGCGCCCGGGAGTGCGGCGTCCGGAGGGCCTGCTGCGCCACCAAGGCGGTCACGCCGCCGGAAGCGGCGTGGCCCTGTAGGATCCCGCGCGCCAGCTCCGCACCGCTCGCGACCGCCATCCATGGGCGTCTTGCTGTCGCAGGGTGGGGCGGCGCCAACTATTCGGGGGCGTCCAAAAGAGGGGTTCGCAAATCATGGCTGGAGGCGTGTGCGGGACCATGTAATCCGATGGCGCACTTCAGAGAACGAGTGCCAACATAAACAGAAATCGTCGGAATTCCGCACGGAATTCTTGGATCGGCGCTGGGCGCCCCTGGCGCGCAAAACGTGCCAAGGGGGCCGACCGCCAACTATACCAGAGGAGCAAAGAGAACAGCACAGGCGTAAACATAATTTTCCGGAGCTCCGTGGGCCTCCAAAACATCCCACCAGTCCTTTAGGGCGCAGGTGGTTTAGGGCGTTTCCTCTTCCCCCTTCTTCCCCTTCATGGAAGGGACTTGATTGGCCTCTTCCTGGGAAAACCGACAAACGGGTGCCTCTCGCACCCGCTCCCCAGGATCGAAAGGCCCTAAAAAAACGAGCGGCCCAGGGCGACGCGGGTTATCTTCACGACCGCGCGCTCCGAACCACTGGAACGGCAAGCTGCCCAGGGCAGACGCTTATTTTGTGGCAGCGCAAGCGCGCGCCTCTCTGTGCCGCCGCCGGCGGCTTTCCGGCCACCCAACCTCCTCACCACCTCTCTCCTCTCGTCATCGGGGGACGCACTGGCGGACTACGCCCCGACACCTCACCTCCACCTCTCTCCTCGGCCACCCAGCACTCCTGTCTCCTCTGTCCTCAGGGACCGCACTGGTGGACTACGCCCCGTCACCTCACCTCACCTCCACATCTCTCCTCGGGGGCCGCTCTGGCGGACTGCGCCCCGACTCCTCGCCTCCACCTCTCTCCTCGGGGACCACTCTGGCGGACTGCGCCCCGTCGCCTCTCGGCTGCGCTGCGCCTCTGGCGCTGCCTCCAGCCGCCAGGGCCTTGTATCCCACGTGCAGGGTCGCCGCGGACTTGGTCATGGCCTCTGAGACTCCTGCCGCGTCTTCGTTCGCCTCCCACAAGCACTGATGCAACGCGCCGCTGTTCGACCTCCCCCACCGCTTCACCAGTTCGGTGTCCTGGAAGCAATGATAAAGGGCGGTCGCGCCGCCGATGCGGAGCGAATGGCTCTTGAACGGATCCGGCGCGTGGCCCTCCAGCGCGGCCGCCGTCTGGAGCAGCTCCTGGCTGCGCTCGCGGGTGATCGGGCTTCCGCCCCCCCGCCTCGCAAGCGGGGAGGTGCTCCTCATTGCCTGTCAGCCTGATCGGGAACCAGCGGTTGTAGCACTCTGCTGCCCTCGCTGGGCAGATCCCGTCCGGGTCGTTCGAACGGCAGTGGTTCCTCGCCTGTCCTTCTCCGTTCAAGTCCGCCTCAGACGACTTCAACCGCAGGGCCACCTCATCCGCCGCGGCGAAATGGTTAACCTGCTCTCCCTTGCACTTCGGGGCGATGTCCAACCCTGTCAAAACCCTTCTGCACATCCCAGTGTCCGGAGTGGGCGCGCTCCCCGACCCCTGATCACGAAGACGAAGGCGAATATCAAGCACAGGGACAAGGCTGCGTCGTCGGCGCAGTCGCTCGGGCTCAGCATGCTCCTGGTCCGTTTCAGCATCGTGATCGTCGCCCGCAGCTTCCTCTGCCCCGGCCCCTGCCACCTCTCGATGCCGTTGAGCGCCATCCAGATGCGAGGCTCCCCCGCCAGCGGGTCGGCCCCCCGAACATCGCACGTTGGGAGCGGATGTCCGGGACCTTTGAGCGGATGGTCCCGCGCGACCTGCGCAGGATGTTGTACAGGTGGGCCATGAACAGCAGCAGCTCCCCCCCATCCTGGCGCCAGTCCTCCCCGGTCTCCCCGCGCAGCGCCGGCGAGAGCCGACGGGTGCGACAGAAGGTCGTCCACTGCCGCCAAGCGACGCCATAAGTGGTGCGCGTGCTGCGCGCCACCGAAACCACCGCCGCCTCATCCACCAGCCCCTGGATCTCCGACTCGCAGCTGCAGTCCGGCCTGCATCCCGCTCGCCGCGCGTCGTCTCGCGCCAGCTGCCTCCACTGGCGCCCCAGACCCGAACTCCCTTGCCCGCGTCCGTCGGTCTCCGCCAGGCACCTGCTGACTGCGTCTGGGTCGATGGCGACGGGCTCCTCGTCCGCGCGCTCGTGAAGTCCAAGCCGTCGCCCCTGAGGTCCCCCGTGGCCCTGGAGACCCTGCGCAGGGAGAAAAGGGGTGCTTCGGCTTCGCCGCCGGCGCTCCCGCCGGCGACGGCGGCGGGCCCCCCGCGCGCGCCTCCGCGGCCCCCCCGCGCGCGCCTCCGCGGGACGCCGCTGCAAGCAGGATTCCGCGAGTCGAGCCCTCGTCGCCCGAATTGATGTTTCGGGCTTGCGACGAATGCAAGACGACTTGGGAATCCAATGAACCCCAGCGAACGCATATCTTGAAAACAGATGGTGGCATGCGCGACGGAGCAGGCCATATAACAGTGTCATATGGAGCGCCCTTAACGACATACGCGAAAGCAGCGCGCATTAACGCGCGCGGCTCGCTTTCGCACGATCGCGCCCAACCCAGCGGACGCCCTGACTAGGCGTCGCCGCGCGCCTGCTCGCGCGACGCAACATTCGGCCTGAGCCAGGAGACAGCGCGAGTTCACGATTGCGCACGAGACAACCCAAATCAACGAGCGGCTCGAGCGAAACCCGCGCGGACAGCGCGATGTCTCGGGCCAGAGGGGGCACGATGCGGCTTCGAAGAAGGGCCCGCGGCCCGCGGGGGGGCCCGAGACGGCGCGGGGAGCCAACCAAAGTCGAAGATGTGAAACGGTTGTTCCAGTGCCTTCTTTTTCGAATCCCCTGAGAGCCTCCAGGGCGCCGGGCAGGATCCTGAGACGCCGCCAGAACCAACCGGAGTGGAACATCCGAACCGGTCGTTTCAACTGCTCCACTCTGGCTTGCCCGCGCTGGAGGGCCCGTTGGAGCCCCTGCCGGGGCCCATGTTCGGGGCCGTCCAGAAGTTCCCGGGGCGCCCGCAGAAAGCGTCGAAGGGCGCTCAGACGGCCCCAACATCCAACTTGAGTGGGGCATTTTCAATGAAGTTTTCAGATGCCCCATTGCGGTTTGATGTCGGGGCTTTCTTTGGTCTCTCTTCGAACTGCCTCGGAGCCCCCAGGGGCCCGCCAGGGGGGGCCCATGAGAGCCCCGAGCGGGCCCCGAGAGCCAATCGGAGTGAAGCAAGTCTGATCATCAGATGCTTCGCCCAGGCTCTCTCGCGGGACCCTGCGGGGCCTCTCCCGGGCCGTTTCGGGGCCATCTGGAGACCCCTGGCAAGCTTCAATGAGGCCTGGGAAACGGCATCTAAAAACCCAAAGAGCAAACCAAGAGCAACCAAGAATGAAGGATCTGAAACCACTGCCGTTTCATATTCTCCAGATTCACCCGAGACGTCCAATGTTCGCAAGGGCCGCCTTCAACAAAAACGTGAAAGCACGACTTGGGGAGCCACGTGATAGGGGCTGCATCTTGAGAAACCATCGGTAACGCGCTCCGCCAGCATATAAGCGCAGTCCGCGACTGATCCACGGCATAAACTTACCAGACGGCTAAAGCACGGAACCGCTGATTCGTTGACTTCCCTAATGCGTGAGAGCAAGGCTTCAACGATTCGTTGGCATCAGACGCAGAACAAAAAAAACTAATGCGACTGCATCCTTCAGGTAGCGACAGCGGCGCGCCGGAAGCTCTTTTATTTTGTCTCGCACCAAACAACCAACCGTAAGTATTACCAGTGGCACTTCTAAGCGAGCAGTGCATGCGCTGAAACGGCCTGCCGTTGTGCCGAACGGCCGATGGCCTGGGCGTCTCTCGCCAGCGTGAGTCCGAGGATCCTCGCGGGGGCGCAAAATGTTAATGAGTCGCACCCCCGCTGCAACCGACTGGCCCGAAGATCGACGATTGTCGCGAGCCAATGATTCACGCATTGCATCCCCGCTTCTGTCGAGCACGCCGTGCGACTCGGGCCTGGATGGAAACGGCGCAATTTGTTCACGCGGTTGGCAAACTCAAGAATGACGAGATGGTGATGGGCCATCGGCCCCGCAGCTCGGGAAAACGCAAAAGCAACTCTCAACTTCAGCTGCGTTGCGGTCAAGCATGCCTTGTTCGGGGGCGGCCTGGTCGATCCCCCAGCCTGCCATCAGCAGCGCGCGCGTGGCGAGGCAGGCCTGTCGGGCCCGACCGGCAACGACGCAGGCAGGCGCGCGCGCGCGTTGCAATCTCGGGTTCGAGCTTAATTCAGGCCCCCCCAAGGCAAGGCTAATCCAACCGACCCAATACTCTCAAAGCCAGACCTCTCCACTGCGGAATGCGGCGACGAGGCGCTGGACAATGTTCTAAGAGGCCCATGGGGAGCTCTGGTTAGCCTCCGAGAAGCCACGAGGAGCTCTGAAGGCTCTTCACCTCTCCGTTTGGCATCCGAGGGAAAAGCGAAATCCCGACAGGCCCCCGCGGGCATGCTCGGGGCGGAATCCTACAAACTGGGGCGAGCAGACCTGGCAGCGCCCCCAGAATGTCCCGGGCGTGTCCTGGGGGTGTCCCGGGAGTGTCCTGGGAGTGTCCCGGGAGTGTCCCGGGAGCGTCCTGGGAGTGTCCCAGGAGTGCCCCGGGAGCACCCCAGGGGCAGCTGGGGGGCGCCCTCGGGCCCCGGGGAGGCAAGTGAGCTCGACAATTCCATGTTGGAGCCCCCCGCGGCCGTCCGCGCACCGCGAATGGGCCCTCGGTGCGTCTCGGCCGCGAACGTCGCGATTTGCCTTAGCATGGGCGGAGGGGGGCGCGCCCAGGATTGATCTCCTGACCATCCACGCGGACGGCTTGCACCCCCCGCCTCGCCGACGCGGCCGAGGCGGCCGGAGCGATGGCAGGTGTCTCAGCGGGGAATCGAACACCCCTGTTGAACTTGAGCTGCCCTAGGGGCGAAGTTGCTCCATCTTCGCGACTGATTTTCCAGCGGGTGATTTGGGCCGTTATTTTCAAGCTAGCCCAGCCCATGAACATGTCGCGCGGCCCCCGCGGATAATCGCCTCACGCGACCTCCTCGACACAATGGGGAATACTATTTCTGAATTGCACTGGTTCGCGACAGAGGTCGACCGCAGGCGAGGGACTGCGACTTGCCCATGAATCAGCTGCGCCTCCCCGCGCAATCTAGGATGCACATGGTTGCGCGCCGCCCTTGCGCTCGGCCGTTCGACGCTGGGGCGGGTCGCCTCTCTGCAAGCGCTTCGGTTTAAGATGTCGCTGGCGATGTTTTCGGCCGCCCGTCGCGAATTAACTGCTGGCGCATCGACGTCATGCCCCAGAGAAGGAACATAAAGTCAGCGGCGGCGCGTCCAAGCGTCTGGCGTCGCGCCTGAGAGAAACAACATCACTCGTTGCATTTGCTCGGCCGCCTGGCCTGCGCTATCTGGCGACCCCTGTGGCCCGCATTCCTGCGACCGCCCCTGTGGCCCGCATTCCCGAGGGCTTGTCTGCCGACGCACAGTCGCCCCGACACTGCTCCCAAGTTATGTTTTTCATCGGGTCCGCGCTGATATTCACGTCTCGGGCATGGGTGGGGCTGGGACATCTGACGCGACTTTTCAATTGCTCCAATCAGGTTTGCGCGCCGGGCCTTTCTGGGACCATTTTCCAACCTCCCTCGGCGCCGCCTCGGGCCCCCAAGGTTCGCCCAACTGGGCCCCGCATGGCGCCGAAAGCCAGCCAGAACAGCCAGCGTTTTTAAAGACCGCGCTCTGTCTGGCCGGGGCTGGCCCGCGGCCCGCCCAGGACACCCCGGGCGAGATGGCCCCGGGGGGGCCCCAAGACGGCCCCGAGAGCGACCCGCGACGGGGCATCTGAAACGGCCGTTTCAAGCGCCCCACTATGGTCGGCTGATGGGGGCGCCCTAGTGCCTCTCGAAGCCTGCGGGCCTCCGAAGGACTTCTAGATGGCCACAAAAGGAACTTGAAAAAAAAGGCTCCAATGGACCCCGCCATCGAGCCAGCTTCAGGAAAGACCCGCTCAAATTCTCAGCCCCGGTCGGCCAGAGGGCCGTCTTGACGCCCTTTGAGGCGCCCGCGAAGCTTTCGGGAGGCCCCGCAAGGAAACGAGAGCGAGCCAGACAAGACCATCTGAAACTGCCGCTTGTGCTCTACTCCGGTTGACTCCGCGGGCCATCCCAAGGCCCCCCGCGGGCCCCTTTGAAAGCCGCGCGTGGCCCCTGCGGCCCGAGACATGGCGCCGCCTGCACATGCTTCGCGCGAGCAACAGATTGGGATTTTGCCCCGCGCGTTGTTTGATCGGTGTTTCCGCGCGGCTCGAGCTGAAGGGTGCGTCGCGCACGCGGGCGCGCGGCGGCGCCTGTTGGGCATGGCCATGCGAACGCGCATTGCGCACGCAGGTTCTCGCGCGTTGAATGTGCGACATTCGCTATGGCCGCTCCCGACATGTGAGGTTCACAGTGGAGCCGCAATGCGTTGTGGCCCATTCTGAAGTGGGTTTCTATTGGCGGCTTGAGGCGATCTCAGAAAATGTCAGGCGTTCTACTTCTATCCAGCGCAACCCCAACATCGACGCTCCGAAAATCGATCATCGAGCGAATCCTCCTCTTCCCATTTTCCCTGCTTCTCTAATTCCCTTCGCCCCGATTTACCGATCCTCCTTGGCATGCTCGGGCTTCCCCCTCTCGCCCCAAGGCGCGCGCCCCCGACGCGTCGACGCGCCCTCTCAGCGCCCCACTCGCTGAAAGAAGCGCCGCGGGTGAAGACCCGGCAGGAATAAATTTGATCGCAACCCCAGCTCGGGGCGCAGTGCACGCGCGATTTCCGCAAAGACATCGTTTCGGCATCGGTCGGCAAAATCAAGACTCCTGACGGGTTTCCTGCTGAAGACGCCGCCCCTGCCGATCGCGGGGGGGCCCCTGGGCGCCGCGGCCCCGGCTGCGGCGGCGGCCCCCGCCCTCCCGGCGCGGCCCCAGCTGGGGCGGAAGGGCGCGGGCCCGCGGGGCGCTCGGCTGCCCCGCCGCCGGCCCTGGCCGGGGCAGCGGCTCGCGGCCCTGGGGCGCCTCTCGCGCCCTTGGCTGGGGCAGCGGGGCGCGGCCCGCCGGGGAACTCGACCCCGCCGGCGTCGGCGGCGGGCCTCGGGCTGCGCTCGCCCGGCGCCCGCGCCATGGGCCTCCGAGGCAGGCGCGGCGCCGGTCTCCCTCTCATGCGCGCTCTTGGCAGCAAAAAAACAGACGGCGCGTCTGCCCGGCCGTGGTCTCCGGCCCCCTGGGCGACGTCATCTCCGTCTCCGGCCCGGCCGTGACCGCGCGCGGCGATGCCGGGGCCCTCAATCTGATATGCTCCGCATTCCTCTTGGCTCGCGCCTCTGGATTAGCTCTGCGCGCCGCCTCGGCTTCCTTGGCCCGCCCGCGCCCCCTCTATTCTGCTGCGCCTGCCCAGGGGGCCGCGACCGGGGAGGGGCTGCCGGGCTGCGTCGGGTTCGCCTCCAGGAAGCGGAGGAACCTCCGCCGCTTCTCCCGCGCCGCTGCCCCGTGCCCCGCGCTGCTGTCGCCTCGACCCTGGCCGCGGGGTTCCTTCTCGCAGCGGGCGCCGTGCATGGCCCCGCCCACCGCCCGCCCTTCGCCGCAGCCCTTCCCGCGCCCCCGTTGCAGCAGCGGCCCGCCTTCCACGTCAACTTCGGCCTGGCGCGCTCGAAGCGCCGGCAGCCCGCCGTCTTGCAAGGCCGCCGCTCGGCCGCGAGCGCGGGCGGCAGGGCGGCAGCTGCCGCGGCCGCGAGCGCCGCGCAGTAGCGGCCGCGCGTGGCGCAGCGGACATCGCCGTCGCCACCCTCCAAGCCGCGCTCCTCGCACTGCGGCGACGGGTGCCCGAGCGCGCCCGCGACCGCCGGCGCCTCGATCGCCTGGGGGGCGCCCGCCGCCCGCGCCCGCCCCCGGCGACCCTCCGCCGCCCGCTCGCCCCAGGACTCCTCGTCGTCCAAGCCGCCAGCGCGGTGCTCTCCACCGCGAAGCTCCCCGCTCGGGGGGGGGCCCTGTTCTGCGAACCCCCACCTCACTCCGACTGGGCGGCGCCCCACCGCTCAGGGGGCGGGCGCTGCAGCTCCCCCGGGCAACGCTGGGATCGCGCGTCGGGGTTGTGAAAACTGAGCCGCGCTCAACTTCAGCCGCAGCAGCGTCTAAGTTTACGCATAGGCCGCCATAGTTTTCCAAGTTTTCAAATATTGTTTGCTGGAATAATACTGCCAATATCTAAATATAGTACGCGCAGCTGTTTATTCCCCAACCTATAACTCCAATTGCAGTTTGCGCGTCAGCTTGTCGCGTCCAACATTTATGGGAGTTATAAGAGTTCGGGGGGGGCTTATAACATACTTGGGCACCAGCCGCAATTCCCCCACATCCGTCACCATCACGCGCACCCATCACCGTCACTCACCCATGCGCTCTCGTCCGCCTCCATCAAGCCCCTCGTTGTGCATCCAGTGATCATTCGGCATTCGGTTGCGTTTTGGCGCGGGTGTCGCTGTGGGCGTCAGCGTTCGGCCGCTCACGCGAGCGCACGGCGATCATTCGCTCATTTGCCATTCAGCGATCAGTCGCTTGCCTGTGCCACAAAGCGATTCATTCGCTGCGCGCAAGTGCACCCTCCTCAGCGATGATTCACTTGCCTCCTCCCCCCCCAATGCACTCGCCTCAGCGATGATTCGCTTGCCTCCCCCCCCCCATCCTCTGCGTTGCCCGGCGCAGTGCTGCGGCCCAAACACGCCGCTCGGCTTAGGGCGCCCCATGGCGGCGAGGGCGAATCTGGCGATGTTCCAGCGCTTCCGCGACCAGGCGGGGGCCGCGGGCAATCTGCTGGAAGCGGTGCGCCGCGGGCCTTGCTTGGAGTCCGTCGCCAACTCGCAATTGGCCGTCCTGCTTCGTTCCCTTGGCTCAGCGAAGGTGGACCCTGTCCAAATCGCCACGCTCACGACCCTTGTCGCTGGGCAGATCTGGCCCCCAAGCCAGAAAGAACATATCTTAGCGAAGCTTGGCTCCCTGGCAGAGGAGGGGGCTGAAGACGATGGATCAGAGCGCGTGAAGCAGCAGGATTTTGAGTCCATGTTCAACTACTACAAAATGAAGTCGTGGCATATGTTGGCCAGGGGAGATGTCGATGATACCCGCAAGCTCGATGCGCTGTGCGACCCCCTCATCGCGCTCGGGCTGGGGAACCCTTCGGAAGGCACGTTCGCAATGATCACTTGCATGTGGCGGATGTCGGTTGACGGGCCCGACCAGGCGAGGGCCCTGGCGCGGCCCGCGAAGCTGGCCCATCTCCAGCAGGCGAAACGCGTCTTCAGGCGCAAGGCGCGGAGGTGCAATAAACCGACGCCCACGTCTATAATGCGCCGTTTGCCGCCATCCCCGAGGGGCCGACGGCAAAGGCAAACGAGAGCCGTAGGTGTCGATTTCCGAAAGGCCTCCAGGCTTCCAGAGCCAGCTGCGCAGCCCTCCACCGTGCTTGAGAAGCACGCCGCCTTCTTCAAGAGCATCTACGGAGAGGAGCTGCCAGTTTCGAGCCCCGTCGCTGAGTCTACGATTCGGTACGTCTGGAAGTCGTTCCCTCAGAGGAACACGAAGGGCCAGGGCGCGACCGTGGCGCTCACCAGCCAGGGGTCGCCAACGCAGAGTGGCATGCTGGGGGATGCGGCGCAGCTGGTGCAGATGAGCCTCAGCTACGTCCAGGCGGGGGCTGGCCAGCCAGGCGCGCACGCCCCCCCCCCCCCCCCCCCCTCCCAGCTCAAGATGCCGGGGGGCCTGCGGCGTCCAAGCACGGCCCCGCCTGCGAAGGATGTGCCCCTGAAGGGCCCGCCGACGGCGGACGGGGCCTCCGAGGTGCTCGCGACGGGGAGGCCGAAAGCGGACGCTTCGGCCGTCGAGGCGACGGAAGAGGCGCTCCTGCAGGCCATCGAAGCGAAGGCCAAGGGCAAGGCGAAAGCGAAGGCCAAGGGCAAGGCGAAAGCGAAAGCCAAGCCCACGGCTAAGGGCAAGGGCAAGGCCGCGCCCCGCCCGAAGAAGGCGCCCCCGAATACCGAGGGCAGCCGCGTGTCAAGAAGGGCAAGGATAAGGGCAAGAAGCTGTCCTTCACGCCCATAACGGAGCTGGGCCGCAGCAAATGCAGGTGCGCCAAGGGCGGGCGCGGTCGGCGCAGTGGTCTCCTGGGGCGCTCCAAGGCGGCAGGCTACGCGTGATGATGCCATCGAGCTGGCGTCGCAATGCAGTGAGCGGCGTTGCTCGGTGCTTTTGTTCTGGGCCGGCAAGCGCATGCAAGCGTAGGGCAAACCGCGCGGGCGCCCCAGTGGTCGACGAGATAAGTACGTTCTCGCGCGTTGTTCTGGGAAAAAACACAGCCACCCTCATACTGCTGAGTATGAGGGGGGGAAGGGAGAGGAGGAGGAGGAGGAGGAGGATGGGGGAGGAAGAGGAGGAGAAGGAGGAGGAGGAGGCGCAGGAGGGAGGAGGAGGAGGAGGGCACCAGGGCGCGTTCCGAAGCGATCCACTCGCTCAGCGTAGACGCGATTGCCTCCTCTGCCCATCCGCCTGCGCGCGCGCCAACGATTCACTCGCTTGGCGACCCAGTCGCTTCCGCAAGCGATCGAATCGCTTGGCTTGCATGTCTTATGCCGTCCTTCGCACATCCGCCTGCGCGCGCGCCAACGATTGACTCGCTTAGCTACCCAGTCGCTTCCGCAAGTCATCGAATCGCTTCGCTCGCATGTTTATGCCATCGGTACTTGCAACCGTTCTTAGCGCAAGCCCAAGCAAGCCGGTCGGGCAGGCGCGCCCGCGACCGCGGGGCCATGGACGAGAAAGCCGATCGTTCGGTCCAGGCCTTCGTCGCCCTCGGGGATCCGTTCAAAGCCCTCCACGCACAGGCGCCCAGCTCGGCCGCGGCTCGCGCGCCCTGCAGAGCACCGACCGCGCCGCCGAGGCTGCCCAGACGCGACGAAGAGCCTTGCTTCGTTGACCTCGGGGAGGTGGCTCTGCCAGACGCGGAAGCCGACGCGGGGCCGCCCAGCTCCGACGAGGCGGTCGAGCCGCCCAGCGCCGGGCCACCAGGGCCCCCTGCTGGCGCTTCGCCAGAGGAGGTGCGGCTGCAGCCGGAGTGGCTGAACCACTACTGGAACGCGCCCGAGGCGTGCGAAGCGGAGTCCCAGATGGCTCGAGAGTTCGGCGTTCCCTGGGCACTCCGAGGCCCCCCTCCCCCCTCGAAGGGGGGGGGGGGGCGACCAAGTGGCGGGGCGGCGCGCGGAGCGAGGGGCAACGATGTTGGGAGATGAGGGGCGGTGAACACGCCGCGTACTTCAGCGAAAAGTACAAGAAGAAGGGCGGCTGGGGCCACGCCAAGGGCGAGATGCCGAGGACGCCCATCGAGGTGGCCAAGGGCAAGAAGGGCAAGGGCCAGAAGGGCACTGGCGCCTCGCCCAGCACAGGCAAGGGCTAGGACAAGGGCGGGGCGCCGGCACGGACGAGGCCTGAGCGGCGGGCGCTGTCTCCTGAGCCTGCAGCCTGAACGGGCGGCAGCGCTCTCGCGCTTGAGGAAGAGCTGCGGCCTCCTCCTCCCTCCTCCTCCTCCTCCTCCTCCTCCTCCTCCTCCTCCTCCTTCCTCCTCCTCCTCCTCCTCCTCCTCGTCCTCCTCCTCCTCATCATCCTCCGCGCCCTCCTCCTCCTCCTACTCATCATCATCAGCATTGTCCCCCTCCTCCTCCTCCTCCATCTCCTCCTCGCCCTCCTCGTTCTCCTCCTCGTCCCCCTCCTCATCCTCGTCCTCCTTCTCCTCCTCCTCCTCGTCCTCCTCCTCCTCCTCCTCGCTCGTGGTTTGTTTGTCGTGGTTGGGTTGTTTGTTTGTCGTGGTGTGTTTGTCGTGGTTTGTTTGTCGTGGTATGTTTGGTTGTCGTGGTTTGTTTGTTTGTCATGGTTTGTTTGTTTGTCGTGGTGTCGTGGTCTATAATGTACTTGTAATGTTTGTTTGCTGTCGAGCCATGCAGTCGCTGCGGTGACGCGGGCGGCAGCGCCGAGCGACGCATTCGCTTCGGCGACGCGGGCGGTGACGCCCTGGCGATTCATCTCGCATCAGCAACGTTTCGGCCCCATCGCTAGGCAGCCCGCGAGCCCGCCCCCCCCCCCCCCCCCCCCCCCCCGCAGGGCCGCTTGCTCCGAGGGCGCTCCCCCGAGCATGGCCGAGGGAGCCAAAGTGTGGGCGTGGAGGGGCTTCTGCCCGTTGGGCGACCAGTGCAGGAAGAAGGGGGGATGCGTCATCCAGGACGAGGGCCGCGACAAGGTAGCCAAGAAAGTGGCGCGCCACCTCTACGCGTCTGAGTGCCACTACATGGAATGGGAGAAGTCGCTTGAAGTTGCAGACCAAGACAAATTCATCCTGATCGAGGAGGCGGAGGCTGACGTCGCCAACCCAGAGGCGCCTGGTGGTGACGGCAAGGGCAAGGCGATCAAGGTCCAGAAGCGCGAGCGCGCGTGGGCGGCAGCCGGCGGCGACGGCCGTCGCAAGAAGGGCAAAGGGAGCTCCGACGACATGGCCCAGTACCATTCCAAGGCGACCGTCACGAGGGAGATCACCGTGCGCCCAGGGGAGATGCAGAGCGTGCTGGACAGCCTCGAGCGCGCGATCACGGCCACAGAGCACGCGGCCAACATCAGCCGTTCTGCCGCCAAGGCGTTCGATGACTCAGCGTCGTCCCTCCACGGCGCGAACACGATCATCGAGTCCTTCTGCATGGGCTCGCGCTGACCTGCCGCGGCCCGATCACGATGGCATCGCGCTCATCGGCTTGCGCGGCGGCGGCCCTGGAAAGGGGGGGGAACAAGGGGGGGCGGATTTCGACATGATGCGTCGAAATCCGTTCCCCCTCGTTTCGCAACTTTGTTGCTGCGTTTCTTAAGCGACGCCAGTTCCGCGGGGGGGGGTCTGCTTGCGTTGCCATCGGCGCGTGCGCGACGGGCGGGGGGGATGAGGAAGATAAAGATGAAGAAGAGGTGGTCTGACATGTTGCGCCGCCGTTGGACCCCCCGTTGGACCACCAATGTTGGACCACATGTGGTCCGACATGTTGGGCCCCCGTTGGATCACGTTGGACCACCGTTGGACCCCTGGTGGACCACCCACTGTTGGACCACTGTTGGACCACGGGTGGTCCAACATGTTGGACCGCCGATGGGCCGCCGTTGGGCCGCTGCTCGGGGGGGAAGATGATCGAGGCGGATGCGGAGTAGGATGAGCATGTGGAGGAGAATGACGGGGGCGACAACGACAAGGACGACGATTGTGAATAGGAGGGGGATGGGATCGAAGGGCAGCGACACACGAGCGATGCATTCTCTGCACGCAAGCGATGCACTCGCTGCAATCACCCAAGCGACGCACTCGCTGCACGCAAGCGATGCACTCGCTGCAGGGCCCCAAGCGATGCATTCGCTTCGGATGGCAGTCGGCCAGCGATCCAATTGTTCTTCGCATCGCCAACAGCCCCCGCGACCAGCATTGCAGCCTTTTGAGTTTCGAGCGCGGTGTCGTTCCTCTGCGGGGCGTCGCGAGCAATGAGCGAAACTATGACAGTCGTGGCGCGCGGGGCGCAGAAGCAGATGAGCCTCTGCGACTTCCGCTTCGGCGGGATGCGCGCGGAGCCCGCGTCCGCGCCTGCAGCGGCTGGGCGCAAAGGCAAGCGCGCCGAAGAGAGCCAGTCGAATGCGCCCTGGAACTTCTGGTCCGCTTCGGACGACTGTGGATTTTCCAGCCCAGGCGTCGGTGCGCCTCAGACTCCGCCGGGGCACCGCGAGGGCGCGTCCGCGGCGTCGGGCTCGCCCGCCGGCGGCGCGAGGGGGGCGCCGAGGCGGCAGGGAGCCATGGCGACGACCCAGGCAGCGCGGTGGCCGAGGCGGCGGCGCCGACGCGCGCGTCGCCGCGCGTGGGCCGCGCCAAGAAGTCTGCAGAGTGCGGGCGCGAGGGCAAGCGCAGGCGTCTGCCACAGAGGCAGAGGGAGCGCCTGCAACGAAGGTCGGACCTGGTCTCCTCGGAGGATGGCGAGCCCCTGGAGCGCGCAGAAGAGCCTGAGGCCCAGGGCACCGACTCGGCCGAGTTGGCGGAGCCACGCGCCGAGGGGGCGGACGGAGCCGCGGGGCCCGAGGGGGGCCTCGGAGAGGCGCAGGAGACGAAGATGAAGAAGAAGAAGGAGGCCGAATAAAGGAACAGCTAATAATAAGAAGAAGAAGCAGCGCGCCGACGATAATCAGAAGAAGCAGGCTGCCGAATATTCAGCCATGGCAGTCCTGGACGTCGCGCCGCGGATCGACGCCACCCCCATCTGCTGCAAGTGCATGCGCCGCGTCGACCCCCTGAGGATGAAACTCGCTGGCAAGAAGAGCGACGCGTGGCAGTGCGGCGTCTGCAACACCAGACGCACGCAGCTGCATCGCGCATTCGGGGGTGGCCCCCCAAGCAGTTCAAGGGCTTCACAGGGGACGAGAAGGCGAAGTTTTGGCGGGATCTCGGCGAGGCAACTGGACAGGTGCAGATCGAGAAGGCGGCCGTGGAGTCGTTCAAGAAGCGCTACCTGGAGAGCCGAGAGGCGGGCACTAGGGGCGACTACCTTCCCTTGAGTGTCTACAAACGGAGGGGGTTCGACACCAAGGCGATCCGCGAGCATTGCAAGGACGTGGGGGAAGACTACATCTTCGGTAAAGTCTACCGAGTTGACGTACGGTACAGGGACAACATGAGCATCGAACGAGAGATCCGAGAGAGCATAACCAAGAAGACCGACCTCCACGACGGCAGTAGCCAGAAGGGCAAGGGCAAAGGCAAGGGCAAAACAAACGGCGCTGCAAAGCCCGTGCCAACCACAGCTGACAATAAGATGCTCAACGGCGCCGTGAAGGCGCTGGCCAAGGTGAGCCCCATCATCCACCGACTGAAGGCAGCGCAGGACAGCAAGCAGGCACCGAAGCTGCACAAAGACCACACCAAAGCTCTGAGGATGCACCTTGCTGGCCTGCAGGCGTCTGAGACCGTCTCAAATGCCACCATTTCCACGGCCGCGGCCCTCGCTGCGACCGCGCAGGAGGTGTCGGAGAAGGCGGCGGCAGCTCTCAAGAAGGTCAACGACATCGAGACCGTGCTCAAGACGTTCGAGGACTGAGCAGCAGCCCCTTCTACGGGGCGCGCGGGGGCACGTTGCGGCGCCGAGGCAGCCGGCATTCGGCTGCGAATGCGCGCAAGAAAAAAAACGGACGAGGAAGCGGGAGGAGGGGCAGAAAAGAGGATGAGGATGGACAGGATGACAACGAGGAGGAGGAGGAGCAGCAGCAGCAGCAATGGGAGCAGGACCAGGACGCGGAAAGGGGGGGCAAGGGGGGGGGGAAGGAGGACGAGGGGGAGGAGGAGGGGGGAGGGGGGGGGGGGGAGTGGAGGAGTAGGGGGATGAAGGGGCGATAGGATGGGGACGAAAAGCGATCCAATCGCTTTCGCGCGCGCGCTTCGCGACAGGAGCGATTCAATCCCTGCCCTGAGCGATGCGCTCGCTACCTTGAGCGATGCGCTCGCTACCTCCAGCGATGCAATCGCTACCTTAATTGCTACCTTAAGCGATGCACTCGCTACCTTCACTCACCAATCCTGCCCGTGGCGACTCAATCGCTCCATCTCGCCGCCGAACCTCTCAGCCATCCACCGTCACTGTAGTTCGCCTTTCGGCCCAAGGTCGCGCTCGCTGGCTCGATGGATTCCAAGAGGGGCCGCCTGGCCAAGCTGGTCACAATCCCTGGAGTCACCTGCAATGGCCTTTCGGAACTTCTTCGCCGTTTGTCGAAAGAGCCACTCGACGGCGGTGCGACCGCCCACGAGTGTAGAAGTGCCTCGCGGATGGAGCACGACGCGCTGATGGAGCTCGAGGCGCGCCTGCCGCTGGCGACGGGAGGCGCGTTCAAGTGGCCGACCGCGAGGTTCGCCTGGGCGACCCAAGTAAGAACCGCGGGGCGATTGGGTCGGTCGGGGGGGGCTCTAGTTTTCTGGAGGAGCGGGAAGGGGGGGGGCATGCGAAATGAGCGGGGGCGCACGCCCGTGCGCTCATACTTGGTGTCCTCGGCGGGCCAGGCCGCCCGGCGCAGCGGCGCGTGGAGGCATCGCCAGCGCTGCAGCGAATGTTCGCCCAGACCATCAGCACGCCAGTTCGGCCGTGGAGACTGGTTCTGGCGCGCGACGAAGTGACGCCAGGGGCCGCCCTACGCCCGCGCAACAGGCGGAAGTTCGTGGCGTTCTACTTCTCCTTGTTGGAACTGGGGGGCACCGCCCTTCGACACGACTGCCGCTGGCTTCTGGTTGCCATTCTCAGGAGTTGGAACTTGGAGCACATCGCTGGGGGCCTGTCCTGCGCCCTTCGAATGCTGCTTCGCCATCTGCTCATCGAGCCAGGCAATCTCGTGCAGGGTGTCGCGCCCAGGCTCTCAGGGGACCCGGCGTTTTTTTTTTTTTTTTTTTTTTTTTTTTTTTTTTTTTTTTTTTTTTTTTTTTTTTTTTTTTTTTTTTTTTTTTTTTTTTTTTTCTTCTTCTTCTTCATGTTTCTTTTTCTTTTTCTTTTTTTCTTTATATATATATATATGTTTGTTTGTTTGTTTGTTTGTTTGTTTTCCTAGATTCGCCGTTCATCTCGGAGACGAGGCAGCCCTGTCGCAAGGCCTCGGGGTCAAAGGGGCGGGTGGGATTCGCCCTTGCCTGGAGTGCGTAGACGCGCTGAGTAAATGTTGCGACTACGCTGGTGGGCAGTTGGTGAGCGTTGACTGCATAGATGCCACAAAATTCATCCCGAACACTGATGACAACGTTTGGCGCTCGCACGACACGCCGGCAGGCGTGCAGGGAGTTGCGCACAAGGCAGCGAGAGATCGGAAGGGGAAGTCTCTCGGGGTGAACTGTGTGCAGGAGGGAACGCTGGCCGACCTGGACCTCAGACGCTGCGTCGGCCCTGCGTCGTCGTGCCATTTCGATTGGATGCGCGCGCACCTTTGCAATGGCGTCGCCTCTCAAGAAATGTTCGAGTTCATGTCCGCGTGCAAGTCCACCGACCAGCTGAGCGACATATACCCTATGTTGGAGTCATATTCAAAAGCTGGCTGGTCGTCTCCGCTGCAGCACAAAGACCAATGCGTGGACGCGCACGTGGTCTTTTGCAAGAGCAGGTAAAAGGCGCCCAATACCCATTGGAGAAGCAGCGCGTCCGAGCTATTATGCGCGTATCCTTTGATTCGGCTCTTTGCGCTCGTTGTGGTTCAGACGCAAGTGCCTAGCACGGGTGATGAAATAGACTCGCTGTGCAAGTGTTTCGCAGTACTAGATCTCACTCTTGCGGCCAAGGCTGGCGCTATCTGCATGGGGCGCCATCGACAGCCATTTCAAGCCACACCAGAAGGCCTACGGGAAGGAAGGGTGGAAACCAAAGTTTCATTTAGCACTCCACGTTCCTGACCAAATCGAAGACCTCTCTGGCGTGCTCGATTGCTTCGTAGTGGAGAGGGCCAATATGTTGCCGAAGCTGGTGTCGACTTCGCTAGACAATCTGCAGGGATTCGAGAAGGCAGCGATATCTCGGATCATCCTCGCGCGCATTCAAGGCCTGAGGGATTTTGACGAACGCTCGGGCCTCAGAGGTGCAGGCGCCGAGTTGTCCCCATTGCTTGGTGCGCTTCTTGGCTCACAGGTGGTCCTGGCATCAAAGGCGTGCCTGAATGGGTTACTTGTGTGTGTGTGTGTGTGCAGGCGACCTGGTCCAGGCTGGAGGCGCGTGCCTGCACATCAGCGCGCTGGGGCGCAGCGATGGCGCCCTGTTCATGCTGGGGAAGACGTGCACTGTCGTCGAGCGGAAGACGCCTTGGGCGACTGTCTGGCGCGAGGACGTGGATCTGGCCCTTCTGCGGTGGAGCGTTGGCGATAGAGTGCACTTATGCCGAGCCTGGCACGCACTTGCAAGCGGAGATCTTCTTGTCCTGCATTGAAAAAATCTCGCTCTTGTTGCAGCGATGCACTCGCTCTTCTTCCGCCAGCGGTTCGCCCTTGCAGCGATGCACTCGCTTGTCAGATACCGCGCAATCTGCCTCGCTTCTCCGCGTTTCCCTCGGCCCCTGGAGGAACGACAGGAGGAGGAGGAGGAGGGGGAGGAGGAGGAGGAGGAGGAAGAGGAGGAGGAGGAGGAGGAGGAGGAGGAAAATGATCAGAAGGAGGAGGGGGAGGAGGAGGAGAGGAGGAGAGGAGGGGAGGAGACAAGCTAGGTGCGCTCGCGTCATATCTGACGTCCTACCCCTCCCTCCCATCCCTTACCATGGCGCTGATTTTCTCTATCCGCGGACGCGTGTCGTAGCGGACCTGTGGCTCCGCGCGCGCGTGCGTAGTGGGTGGTGGTGCACGTGCGTGCGTGCGTGCGTGTGTGCGTGGTTGTCGTGGTGGTGGTGGTGGTGGTGGTGGTGGTGGGTGGTGGTGTGTGGTGGTGGTGGTGGTGGTGGTGGTGGTGGTGGTGGTGGTGATGGTGGTGGTGTGTGGTGTGGTGGGGTGCTGGTGTGGTGCTGGTACGGTGTGGTGGGTACTGTGGTGGTGTGTGGTGGTGGTGGGGTGGGTGTGGTGGTGGTGCGGCGCGGTGGTGGCGGGCGGATGGGCGCGCGAGAAGAAGGCCCGCGCTGGGGCGAGAATGCCATCCTGAACGACGGAGGCCAAACACCGATCCGAAAATGAGGCCCACGCTGCAGCGGGAGCACGATTCGGAACGATTCGGGAGCAGAAATGAGGCCGGCGCCCCAACGAGAGCAGCAGTTTGGGAAAAAATGACGCCGGCGCCTCAGCGAAAGTCGTTTCCCGTGATTTCCCGGGCATCCTGTGTGTAAAAGAACAACGCGGAGGGTGCGCGGCCATCACCCGGACGCCATCAGGGGAAGAGGGAGAGTATTTTCATATTGAGTAATTGTAGAGGAAGAAAGGGGAGGAGGAGGACGAGGATGTGGAGGAGGAGGAGGAGGAGGAGGATGCGGAGGACGAGGAGGCGGAGGAGGAGGGAGGAGGGAGTTATAGGAATTATGCAATTACATCTAAAGTTATAAATCAACTATACATGTAAACATCGCAATGGCACTAAGTATGTTCTTAACCACTTGTAACTAGACATATAAGTGGCGACCTTTAGCGTGCAATTAACATTGCCACCTCAATTTTTCACAACCCCGACGCGCGATCCCAGCAGGGCCCGCGTTCCACCGCGCATGGTCGGGTGCACCTTGGCGTCGCGCACCTCCGGCGCTCGCCAGGGCCCCCCCCGGCCCCTCGCCAGCCTGCCTGGGCGCGGGACCTCGAGGAGCGACTCGGGGAGCGCCCTGCCAATAATCCGCCCGGGGCTCCGTTCTGGGGCGGCCCTCTAGGCTCTAGGGCCGCGCCCGGCACGGGCCCCGCTGTCTCGGGGCCATGCCCGCGGGCCCGCGCGCCAGCCAGGCCCGCGGACCGTTCCTCCTCCAACGGCCGGCCCCGGCCTTGAGAATGCCTGTCCGCTGCCTCGGCCGGGCCCCCGCAACGCTGGGCGTCGCCCAGCACGCCGCCGCGCCTGTCCCGCGCCTGTCCCGCGCCTCCGTCGCCCTGGCCCCCCCCTGGCCCCGCCTCCTGAGCGGTCGCGCAGCTGCCACTGGCTCGGGGGGGGGGGTCGCATAGGGTGCTCCTGGAAGATCTCCCAACCCCGCCCGGGCAAACGCGCCGCCACTCCTGTCGCCTGCAGCCCTGCCCGCGCCAGCGGCCCGAGAGCCCCCGGCGCTCGGGGGGCCCGCGGGCGCTGCGCGCAACGCCCCCGCCAGGGCTCCGGCCGCGGTGGGGGGGCTTGCAGCGCTGGGCGGCGGCGCCGGCGGAGGACTGGCTAGCCCACGCGGTGCCCCCCCCCCCCCCCTCGCCTCGCCCTCCGGGCAGCGGCGGGCCCAGGGCCCGCCGCTTGACATGCTATCCGCGTGGTTGGCGTGGAAGGTTGGGCCTTCGTTTTTAAATTGCATCAGGTTCATCATGGCTTCTTGGAAACACTCGAGGTTGCATGCGCATATTCAACATGATTTGCCGATCTTTACGTTAACGCATGCTGACGAATTGATGCGTTTGACTTGGAGCACAACAAGCGCGCATTAATTTCGCGCGTAACAGCTATATTAAGGAATCTAACAACCGTACCAGAACAAACAGCCCTGCCCGAGCAACCGAACCAACTGCCAACAGCAACATAACAAACAAACATAACGTATCTAGAATAACAAGAACACATGCAAACGCACACTTCAACAAATACACAGCCGCACAAACAAACGCACAGACAAACAAGCACCGAACAACGCACGCCACTGCGCCTGAACAGACCGACCTAACATCAAACAAACATCCGAAAACGCCCTGCCCGAGCAACGCTTGATAATGACAACTTGGAAAGGCCGGCCGGGGCCTGGGGGCTTCAAATTGCTGGCGCTATTTCCCAGGGCCCTCGCCCGATCCGCCTCTCACCTGAGCCTCCCGGCCCGAAGCGGCGGGGCCAGTGGGCAGGGTGTCCGCGCGCTCTCTCTCTCTCTCTCTCTCTCTCTCTC
>CAUYUJ010019490.1:0-115000 GCA_963575745.1 Prorocentrum cordatum
ATATATATATATATTTACTCAAGGATTCAGCCAGAACGCCCCGCTTGCTTCTCGTACCTCGAAGACGCTTCCCGTCATCCCGTGCAGCGCGGCAACCCATATAGTTAAAGATATATATATATATATATATATATTTACTCAAGGATTCAGCCAGAACGTCCCGCTTGCTTCTCGTACCTCGAAGACGCTTCCCGTCATCCGCCAACGCCCGTCCAAGATGCAATCTGGAGCCCTATATTAAGGTTTTCCTTAAGAAAAACGGTCCACGCTCCTCGTTCCTCGTTCGCGCGTCCCGTCAAATCCGCCGACCCCTTGTGGGTCTCTAGGCGTGTGAGATTATCCCCCCCAATAATCCCTCCCCCGGGGACCCCAAACCGGCAATTCGACCCCCCCGGGCCGAGCGCGACACCGGACCGAACGCGCCACGGAGGAGCGGAGAGCTCCAAAACTGGCCAAAAAGGCATCAAAACGCTCCCCAGACGGTCCCAGGGGGCCACGATTCGCCGACAGATCGCCCCTGGACGCCCACGACGGTTTTCAGGCGGCCTCCGAAACTGCCAAGACGCCCCAAAAGGCCCCCAAGATGCGCCTCAAAAGGGTCCCAAGAAACGAAAATCGGCCCACACTCTGCGAAAAACAAACAGTTTTCGCACGCTCGCCGATTCGGCTTTCACAACGTCCACAACGGGCAAAGAAACCTTCAACATCGCCCCCCAGACGGCTGAAGGGGCCCCCAAGAAGGGTCGAAGAGGGTCCAACAACAGCCCACGAAGCCCCCAAGACAGCCCAAGAGGGCCCCCAGACGGCTCCAAGACGGAGTCCCCAACCTGTCGAGCCTTCGGCCCCGAGACGCCCCCAACCTGCCCCAAGAACCCCTAAGAGGCCCTGAGGGACCCCTGAGAAAGCCCAAAGGCCTCCAAGAAGCCCCCAGGAAGCCCCCAAGAGGCCTGATATGGCCTGCGGACAGGCCAAGACGCCACCAAAAGGCCACAAAAGGACACCAAGAGGTACGATAACAGCAACGGAGCAACAGGAACGATGTCGAGCGCCGTTCATGATTCGGACAAGCCTCGTGAAATGCAGTCCTGGAAGCTGACTGACTGACTGACAAACCATACACCAAGCGGTGCGTGGGCATGAACGCTGGCTGAAAGAAAAGCCTGGGCCCTGGCTACACGCTGGGCCACAGCCGTCGGCTCCCGGTGAGAAGCTGCACTTGTGCGCTGGGAGCCAAGGGCACCACGCACGGGAACAGCGCGCAAGTGGATCACACTGGGACGACCAAGATGATGAGGAGGAGGAGGAGGAGGGGGAGGAGGAGGAGGTGGAGGAAGAAATGAAAAAAATGCACGTGGAATTACAACAAGGCGCGAATAGTTCGATCAGATTGGCGAGTTTGCGCTGCAGCCTCGGCTGCTGCCGTGCTACCACACATGCGCGCAGAACGCTTCATCATCTCATTGGCAAGCTCTTTGCATGGCCTACCAACCCTCCTCGTCGTAGCATATGTTTGTGATGTCATCGAGCCGGAAACGAACGTGCACGTCCGCAGCGGATGTCTACGATCAGCGCGCAGCACTTGACCAAAGAGCAGAAGCTGCCGGCGCAGAAGTTGTTGGCTCGCTAGGGTTTAGTCTGCACGGCTCAGCACGTCTACGTTCCGTACGCGTGACATCCATGAAGGTCGGATGTCTATGAACGGACGGGCACACCTGTTCTGGAAGCCGTCCAACCGCCTCAGCTGTGATTTTGCCAAGCACGACCCTGCAAGCCCGCATAATAACTTAGACTCCGCAATTGAAGTGTAATTTCGAATCTTTCGTGGCCACGTCAAGGAAGAATGAGACCACACTTTTCGCAACGTTGTGAAATTCCTCTTGGCCTCTCCGAATGTTCTACCCGATTCGTGGCCCATGTCTGCATCTGCCGACTGATGTGCTCCAAGGTATTGCAAGTGCATATGCTTGAGGGCCGCGCCGTCAGGGGCATGCATCTCGCCCTTCGACTGAACTGCGAGTACCTGAGACTTGTTCCAACGCAACTCCATTCCGCAGCGCTTGCCCGCGGAGGCAACGGCACCCAGAAACTCTTTCAAGTGCTCTTCGTTGGAGCTGAGCCAGAGCGCATCGTCTGCGCAAATGCAATCGGACAAAATCGCCCTTGAAGTGCGCCTCCTCGCCTCCGCCGGCAAGCTTCGAGGCAGCATCGTGCAAGAACACCGTCATGACCAGGACGAACAACAGCGGGCTGAAGGCGCAACCTTGTGAGATCCCGGACAGTTGGGGTCTAGGAGCGGACTGGTTGTCGCATTGCCTCACCACGAACACCCTTTTCTCCATCATCACGCCGACCATCTCCCGGAACTCAGATGGGGCGCGAATCCGATGCAATGCGCCCAGCAAGCTCTCTGCGCGCAAACTGTCGAATGTCTTCTTCCAATCCAACGTCAACAGGGTTTCAGCTCCTCCTTTTTGCGCCCTGGCTGTCTCTATGCGCCTCCAGGCAACATAGACAGCGCGCTCGGTGCTGCGGCCAGGTCGGAAACCAAATTGAGACGCCCACAACCTCTCATCCACGCCTGCATCCAGGAGCCTCTGCTTGAGCATGGCAATGATTTCACGGCTACGCATTGAAGCGACAAGGGTCGGCAGCTGTCGCAAGTACCTGGGTCACCCTTCTTGTGGAGGAAGCTCACACGAGACTCGCACCAATCATCCGGAAGGTTTTTCTCCGCCCACGCGGCATTGCAGATGACTAGCAACCACTGCAATTGCCCTGGCTCGGCAACGAGAGATTTATAAACTTCTGCTGGGATGCCCCCTCTTTTGCATGATCTTCCAATGCGCAACTTCTATAAAGCGCGACGTTATTCTGCATCCGCAAAGCGATCCAAATTCACGTTCAACGCCTGGTAGATCGCATCGTCTGTGTCTGGCGCAAAAGTTGCAGGGCGCGCGCACTACTGGATATTGCCGAAGTGCCCCGCGAATGTCTCCGCGCGCTCATCTGTCGCAACCGGGTCGCCGCCTCGATTGCGAAGTCGCCCTTGCGGCCGGCCCTTGCGTTTCAATATCTTCTTGATGCAGCCCCAGTCTCCAGTAGCTGTCAGGTTCTCGAGGCACGCACTGCGATATTGCTTGGCTGACTGCTTCAAGGACTTTCTCAATCGCAGCCTGGCGCCCCAGTCGCCGGCAGTCCGCGCCTGGCGTCTCTGGGCGATGAGTGCCAACGCACGCTCTGATGTCCGGGGCTTGTTCGGCTCACGAATGGAATCCGGCACGGCGGTGTCCACGGCCGCCATGACAGACGCAGACGCACTCTTTCAACTCAGCGTTCGATTAGGTTCGCCTGCGGACTCTTCCACCCGACGTCCAACTTCCTTCATGAGCCCTCGTCTCCCAGATGGTGAATGGGGGCGGCCCAATGAATCCGCCGGTTTGCTGGCTGGCGTTCAGGTCTCTGGCGCGCCCACCGCAACGGTTGCCAGCACTGGGAAATGATGCGCAGCAAAAGTAGGAGGTGTCGCTTCGAATCTCAACCAGGCCCTGCTCGCGAGCAGCAGGAATAACCAAGTACTCCAAGACATTGAAGCCGATGTCGTTGATTGAACTGCCAGGCCGAACTGCTGGTTCATGGTACGTCGCTGTCTGGTCGGCGGGCTGGTGCTGCAGCGCATTCGCCACGAGGAGCTGGAGGTCCATGCAGAATTATGTAAACAAGTCCCGGTTGGGAAGGGCAACATTTCTCTTCACCTCGCGCCCAAGTGCGTGCTCGCCCATTATGTCCTCCTCCCCGGCACGTCTTTTGCCGAGCCTCGCATTCCAATCTTGTTTCACCCCTCGTCCAAAGAAATCTGGAAGAGCGGTAAATCAGCCTCATTTTTCTTGAGCCAAAAGTACACGGGAACAGTCTCCTGACACAGCTCCCGACCAGGCGCGCTTAGCCCCACGGACGCCCCCCCCCCCCCCCAGATTTGGACTAGGGGCGAGCACCTCTCCTCGTGGTCGGCATGCGCAAGAGCGGGCAAAAATAAAACGCCCTCATCCACGGTCTGCGCCCTCATGATCAGACAAGGCGCTCCCGCAGGCGGTTCATGACCTCCGCGGTGGCGGTGAGCATCCTTCGGATGTCACGTCCGCTCGCCAGCATGCGAGCCCGCCACTTCACGTCGATCCCGTGGTCCTTCCACTCATTCGTCAGCCGGGTGATCACTTGCATCTCCGTCGGGTTGCTCCTTCCAGCGCTCTCGACAAGCTCCTCCTTCCTCGTGTAGCCGTCCTTGAGCACCAGGCCCCGCTCGACTAGCAGCTCCCGCAGCTCGCCGACGGTGTAAGACCTCGCACAGGCGCTGAACCTCCCGTGCGATGTACTTCTGTTCCTCGAGCCTCCATCCAGCCTGCATGCTCGGCTGCTGCTTCGACTCGGCATACTCCTCGCGGTGCTGGTGCCTCTCGCCTATCAGTGCCGCTCTTGGGCCCTCCTCGGCCGTCCGGGAGACCGCTTTGTGCCTGCCCACGCACCAGCCGCAGAGGTACGCGATACTACACAGCACCACGACCAAACTCGCCAGCAGCCACGGGAAATCCCCCGACTGCACTGCCTCAAGCTTCTCGCCCCCGTAGTCCATCTCGCACTGGTCATTGGCCGCCACCGCGCCAGGGATCACCAGGAGAGTCGAGACCATCATGGCTGCATCCGTCATCCTCAGGTTCAGCTCATGTAGGTGCGTCGCCATGCTTTCCTTGTTCACATACTTCGTCAGGACGTCCGCCACCATCTTGCGCGCGTCCTCCTTCACGAGCTCGAACATATGGAGTCGTAGCCGCTCCTGGATCCAGAGGTGGCGCAGCTCCAAGTGGCGGACCTTGCCCACTCCGTGCCGCGGGGCCATGCCCGGCGCGGCTGCGCTGTCCGAGGCCACCACCAGGCGAACCTCGATCCCGACCTCGTCCAGGAAGAACTTCATCTGCAAGCCCTGCGCCGCGACCGAGCCGAGCGCGTAGAACTCCGACTCGCCACTGCTGAGAGCCTGGGTGGCCTGGCTGGCCGAGTGGCACTCCCAGGTGCGATTGCCGAACCTGATCGCGCCTCCAGATGTGTTCTTGCGTGCCACTACCGTCGGGGCCGCCCAGTCTGCATCGCCGTCGGCCGTCAGGATACTCGGCAGGTCTTGCAGCCCGTAGCACCAGTCTAGGACCTGGTGTCCCTCAAGGTATCGGGCCAGCCGCATGAGCCTCGCATTCATCTGATGGCTCGGCTTGCTCACGTCCTGCATGATGGCTTTGCTCGCGAACATGATGTCGGACCGATCCGCCGCCAGGTAGAACGCGAGACCTCCCGCTGATGCTGTCTTGCGTGCCTCTGTCGTGGGCATCGGGTCCGTCGCATTGCGCAGCTGCGCCCCGATCGCCTTGGTGCCTGGGGTGTCGACCGCCCTGGCGCCCTCCTTGGATCCGAAATTGATGATCTCCGCCACGTGCTTCGGGTCTGCGTGCCAGAAGAAGTCTGGCAGCATCGTCTCGGGCAGCTGGTCTACGCACCCGCAGACGCGCTTCAGGCAGCGGGCAACTCCAGGGTGCCCAGGCCCCAGCGGCGGCGATGAGGTGATCTCGTACCCCACGCTCAGGACGTCACCCAGCTGGTCGAGCGTCCCGACATGGCCCTCCGCAGTGAAGTCGTCGCCGTGGACCCCCATCGCGGCGTCGTTGCCGTCGCTGCAGAGGTTGGCGAAATAGAACATGCCAGGGGCGCACTTCAGCGCCTTGCCTCCAGCGTCGTCCGAGGTAGCCTTCACGTTCTCGCCACACGGCTGCCTGGCCAGTCGAGTCCCGTACAGGGCCTTGAACAGTTCCCGATGAATAACATAGCAAGAAATAGTATGCCCCCAACCGTACAGGGCCTTGAACAGTTCCCAGAAGTAGCCTCGTTCGCACAGCTCGCTGCCCGGGTGGACGTAGATCTTCTCGGTCAGGTCGCCGTTGAAGAACGCCTTGCGGACAGCCCAGATGCGGATGCACCGTCTGTGCTGTCCGTCGCTGTCTGGCCTGCTGGCCGCCAAGCTGAGAATCGCGCGAATCATCGCGAGTGGCGGCGTGCCCTGGCGGTTGTCCTCGCGGTGCTGGTGGGCCACCTCCGTCGCCACAAAGCCAGCGCACCTCGCCAGCCTTCTCGCGCGCGACGGGGAAGCCCCCGACGCGCTTGCCACCAGGCTCGCAGTCCGCGATGCGGATCTTGCGGTAGACGCCGTGCTCAGCCATGGCCTGGAGCTCGTCTGCCTTGCCTTTCTGGTACTTCTCCTCGTCGAGGGGTAGTAATCGTAATGGATCCCCACCGTCGGCTCGGGCGAGTTCGGCTCAGGGTTCCAGTCGGGCTGCTCGCACGCCCTACGTCTCGACCACAACGCGCACAGGCTCGCCACGACCTCGGCGTCTGGTCTGAGCCTCCTGGCGCAGCCGATGAGACATCTCCTGCACGCACACTGTCCAGCATGGTCGCGTCGGTAGGCACAGCGGCCCACGCGCGCCTCGCACAAGCCCTCACACCGCTCCTCAGCCCTCGGCATCGGGTCCCAGAGCGGGCCCCCCTCCTGGTCGTCGTCTTCCTCGCAGACCGCCAGCTCGCAGACTGAGAGGCCCGCGATGACCATGACCTCGGGGGCCTGCACCAGCGCACCGATCCTCTGTCGTTTGTTCGGCTCTGATGGTCTCTGCTACAGGGTCTCGCGCCAGTGCCTTAGGCGCGCTCGAGTCCATCCCTGGGGTCGCAGGCGCCGCGACTGGCGCGGGTGCCGTGGAAGACGCTTCTGCCGCTGGACTCGAGGCCGCCGCCTGCGCGTCGGCAGGCACACGCGGGGGAGCCAGGGGCGCCGGCCACGGCGCCGCTGGAGCGCCTGGGGCGGCCCCGTCCCAGGCCTCCTCCGCGAGCTTCGCCTCGAGCCTCTCCTGCGCGATGGTCTCGAAACGCTGCCTGCACTGCTCACTGTGCTGGCCCCGTCCGCAAGTGCACTTCGGGCAGCTGTCCGTCGGGCCGTAAGTGCTCAACATATTCTCGGTGATAGACATAGACTTCCTGATGCTCGACCTCACTCGCTCAGGCACAGGGCCCCAAGGTGCAACGTCGATCTGCTTCACGACCTCAGCGTTCCAGCGGAACTCCTCAGGCATGCGGCGGACCGAGCGGACCTTCAGGAGGCCGCGCTGCAGGTCGACCACCAGGCGCTGGTCGTCGAACTCCGACTTGCCCACCCAGATGCCCCTCGCGAAGCGTGCCTCGAACTTGCCCTGCCCCGCTGCGACTCGGGCCGCGATGCGGCACCACACCTGCTCACCGACCTCCGCCACTTCGCCCACGCACTCGTGGCCGAAGAGATATTTGTAGCCAGATGCACCAGCCGACCGCGTTGGCGAGGAAGGCGAGGATGGAGTGCGAGAGCTCGAGCGTGCAGCCTAACTTGGTCTCGAGTGAAAATCGCAACGTGCGGAGTAGTTCCGCAGCTGCTCCGCTGCTGGCCTCGATGCGCCCCATGCTCGTGGATGAGCACGCCGGGCCCTGCCGCGCGATCGTAGAGTGCGACCTGAGCTTCTTCACCTGCTCCGCCAGAGCGCCGATCGCATTCTCGCCGTCCGCGAGCAGAATCACCGTCGCGCGGCCCCAGCTGCCGATGAGTTTGGCCACGAAGTGCGCCTTGTAGTCTCCCATGCGCTTGGAGCCGAAGATCGTGCCTGAGGCGTTGGACCTGCAGTCCACGACGTTCAGGATCGCGGGCAGCCCCCCACGCCCCCTGTGCTCCAGCTTCCTGGAGTCGACGACCTTCACGACGTAGCCGCACACCATGGGGTACTTCCTAGCTATCTCGTCGGTGGCCACGTAGACGAAGTCCATCTCCACGACTGGGTACTCGTCGTCGCCTTTCGGCTTCGCGCTCACCTCGCGGGGCGTGCCCCTCGCGCAGCCCATGACGCAGTCGCTGCACCACGGCCTGAAAGGGAGATGATGTACTGCGCGGGCTCGCCTCTCCTCGTCCGAGGGCTGTCCAGGCCTCGCGAGCGCCTTCGCCTTCAAGGTGGCGTTCTCGCTGGGGTCTGGCCCGAGCGCCGTCGGCAGCTGCTGTCGGGCCTCGGTGGCTGGGACCTGGGCGCGCAGGGTCTTGCGCGTCGCGCTGAGGTACAGCTCCTCGCCCAGCTGCTCACCGATGACCTCGCCCACCCCGCCGGTGCTCTCGCCCAGCTCACCGATGCTCGCCATGCGCACCGCCCGCTTGCCCTCGGAGGAGCCGCCCAGCATCTCGTCGCACTCCAGGTAGCACGTGCCACGATCCTTCCTCAGCTTGATCTTGTTCGCCGACGCCGGGGGTGAGATCGGGCTGTCCACGATCCAGTTTCTCAGGGGAGAGCGGATCACCGACTTGCCCTGCTTCGTAATCGCGTCTGTGGACATCACTGGGAACTCCACGTCGGCCGCCTCCGCCGAGATCTGAATCACGTCCTGTCCCGTCTTCAGCCGAACATCCGTCTTGCCGTAGCGCTGCACCTCCGCACCGTCGATGGCCCGCAGCTAGGAGATCCCAGACTTGGCGAGCACGTAGCCCTTGCCCTTCAGCATGTCGTAGGGGAACGCTGTGATCTGGGCCCCAGAGTCTATCATGATCCCTCTGACCCCGTGGATGCCTGAGACACACACGCTGTCGCTGCTCTCGCCGCGCCTCGATCCACTGGACTCCGCCGACCTCGCCCTCGGCCTCGAGTGCTCCGCCGCCAGGGCGAAGATGCACTTCGGCCTGGTCGCGCCCTGCTCTGCAAGGAGGCCATTGA
Source organism: Prorocentrum cordatum (assembly GCA_963575745.1). NCBI lineage: Eukaryota > Dinophyceae > Prorocentrales > Prorocentraceae > Prorocentrum > Prorocentrum cordatum. Next base: position 8,811 of record CAUYUJ010019490.1, read on the forward strand.
TCCCGCGCACGCCCGTCGGCACCGTCGGGATCGTGCTCGCTGTCGAGGCTGCCCCCGATGAATTCGGGGCGTGCTGCTGCGGCTCCCTGCACACCGCGTTGTGGGTGAGGTGCTGCGAGTGCCGGCCAGCGCCGTCGCACCCTGGCGCAGGGACCGCGCCACCACCTGCGGCCAGTGCCGCCGCCATGGCACGACGCTGCTTCTCCTCATCCTTGGCCTTCTTCTTTGCTCCCGCCTTGGCCCCGTTCTCTCGCTTGAACTTGCGGCAATCGTCCTTGACGTGGTTCGGCTTCTCGCAGTGACTGCACCACTTCCTCGGATGGTTCGGGTTGTCCTTCGCCTTCGGTTCGAACTTGTGCTTATTCTTATCATTGTATTTGTCCCTGTCAGCCTTGCCTTTCCCCTTGCCCTTCGGTTTTCCCTTCAGCGCACCGATCTCCATCGCGTCGTCGCCCAAGCTGCGCTGAGCCTGCAGGGCACTCAGGACCCCATTCTTCACGTCGAGGAAGGTGACCAGGTTCCGCAGGTTGCGGAAGACGCACTTCTGCAGGTCGCGTTCGTTCTGGAGCGCGCCGAGCAAGATCCCCTTCTTGATGTTGTCGCTCAGCTGCTCCTCGGCCGCCTTCTCATACTTGCTGATCTCCAGGTCCAGCTCCTCGGTCTCGTTGGCCACGTCCGCATTCGTCACAAACTGCGTGGACATTATCTGCCTCAGACGTGCCACGACGTTGCCAGGCTCATCGGGCGCGCACTCGCCCTTCAAGCGGATCCACGCTTGACCACCTTCTCCGTGTAGAACGTTCCGCATGATGGGTCTCACCCGCTGAGTCTCCTGGCATCGCGAGCACCAGCATATAGTAGAGCTGTGTGCCCAGGTCCTCCCAGTCTACGTCGCCCACGCTCATCGTGGCATTCTCGGCGTCGTCCAGCTGGTCTAAGGCCTTATCCTCTAGCTTCTAGCTTCTCAAAGAAATCTTCGTAGCGCTTGTCATTCGCCACCATATACGCTCTCCATTGAAACTTCCATGTCGACCATGCGCTCCTCGAGCCGTCGAACTGCTTGGCTTTCCCTATGATCCTGGCGTCCAGGACTCCCTCGAATCGCTGGGCGACGCGGACTGGTTGCTGTTGAGCTGCCTGTCCTGCTGCGCGCAGCTGTTGCTGCTGCTGCAGCTGCTGCACCGTGGCCAGTAGGTCTGCTATATGTTGCTGCTGTTGCAGCTGCTGCCCCATCACGACTTCGCTCCGCTGCTAGAGTCGCCGCAAGAGTCGCGCAGCGGTTCCTCGGCTGCGGAACTGCACCCAGATCCGCGCTACCATGTTTCAGCCCTCGTCCAAAGGAATCTGGAAGAGCGGTGAATCAGCTCCATTTTTCTTTAGCCAAAAATACCCGGGAACATTCTCCTGACACAGCTCCCGACCAGGCGCGCTTAGCCCCACGGACGCACCCCCCCCCCCCCAGATTTGGACTAGGGACGAGCAAAACTCCGAAGAAAGATCTAAGACCATACTGCGAGAAGCCGACAGCGTGGCGTTGAAGACGGTCGTAGAAGTCAGAATTTTCCCGCGTGGGTTTCTCGTTGCGTGGAGCGTAAACAATACACACCGTAAAATGACCAAAAACTGTGCGAATCTTAACCGTAGCAATTCGATCGCCCAACTGTCAGTGACCGCAAATTCTACGCCTCATCTGTGGAGCGACTACAAAACCCACTCCGGCTGAGTCGCGATGCACCCCAACACTGCCCGACAGGATCACCAGACATCCGTCCTCTGCGTCGTAGTGGTCGGAATTTGGCCGGTGCGTCTCCTGCATACATACTACATCGATGACATTCGCACGCATGCATATGCAAATTTCGCCCTCCTTTACATCCCTCATTCCTGCGACATTCCACAGGCAAGTCTTCACAAAACTGTCCAGAATGTCGCGGCCCACATCTTCGCACAGGTCCGCCTCCTCGCCGCTCTCCGCCACGAGGGGTGAAACGTCGCGTTCGCCCACGCACCGCTGTGACCCCTAGTGGGGTCCAGGGCCTTTCCCCTTCCCTTTGTTCTCGAAGAAGGCCTTCGCCCTGTCGAGCTTCCCCTGGGCGCTGACGGTGATCTCGGAAAGCTCTGAAGACGACTGCAATGCATCCCACTTCCCCCACCCCTGGTCCACCCACTTCAGCTCCAGCTGGAAGTCTTTCACTACCATCTTGGCCACCACGGCCCCCGCGACTGACAAGGAGGAGTCGCCCGCGTTCACCTCGACGCACGTCTTGTTGAAGCCCAACGCCCACAGCAACCGGCGGAGCCCGAAGAAGACGCCGCGCTGCATGCGGATGTCGAGAGGGAGGTCCGGCTTCGCCCAGACACTGTTCCCGAACCCCCCGGCTGTCCTCTCGCGAACGAGTTGACAGTGTCAAGGAACACCTGGCGCGACGGGTCAGACATAAATTTGATGAAGAACACCCCCTTGAATTCGCTCTTGCAGCACATGCCCCGCGCAGCAGGGGCTGGAAGGCCATGGTCCAAGCAGAGAGTAGACGCCAATTTCATTGCATCCTCAAGGGTCGTTACGTTGGGCACGTTCCCGACGACGGCCGTTGCTGTGGATGAATTTGACGTCGTAGCCAAGTTGCGCGGAATAGTGCATTGTGACATCGTCTCTTCGATCATCCTGGACACATCCTCTTTCGTGGCGGCCGGCTGCTGGAACTTATAGAACTTGTCCTCCAGGCCGCTGATATCTAAGGTCGCTTTGAGCGCCGACTACCTCGCCGACGTCGTCTCGTCCTTAGCCTCCGGCGCGATCCTCTCGCTCCTCGTCATCATCAATTTCATCTCCTTCATGTCCGTCATCATGACCCCCATCATCTCCTTTACGTGCACGTCCTCCTTGTTAGTGTTGCTTGCTCCTCCACCCCCGCCAACCTCGACGTCGCCATCCATCCGGTCCAGCGGGGAATCGTGGCGAGCTTGCTCATGCTCTCCACCGACTGGCGCCCCCATGTGGCGCTTCTTCGCCGGCATCGCGGCAGCACGGGGGTAAGAGGCATGGTGTGGTATGAGGGCCCAAGAGGGCTGCGACTGGGTTGCTCCTGGCGCCTGCAAGGATACAGGAATGTAAAATTCACACGCCCTTGAGCGAGACGCTTGAGCCAAAATGGCCGCGGGGGGGTCGGCGGACGCGGCGTAAGCCTATAGAATCCACGCCCAGAAGTGACGTGTTGCCGGAGGCAGGTCGCGCAGCGGAGCGGAAGCCCTAATGCAATGGATCCTATGTGTCCAATGCTTGCACAGTTGCCACGCATTGTATTGCGTTGCGTTACGTTATTATGTCTCCCCCCTAACCCCCCGCCCGGAGTCGCGCCACTTCCGTCGACCCCAAGGTGGGGGGCCCCTTGTGGGCCTAAAAACAAACAAAAACCAATGGAAAGTCAATGATTTCGGCTCCTTGGGCCTCCTGGGGGCCCAAGAAGGCGCGAAGACGGCCCAAGATGGTCTCAAGACGGGACAAGGCCGCCCCAAGACGGCCCAAGATGGCCCCAAGAGGGCCCAACGCGCCCCCAAGATGGCCCAAGAGGGCCCCAAGAGCGCCCACCAGAGCGCTTCCAGAAGCCAAAAACATAGATGTCCCTTAGGTTGTTGAAAGATTTTAGCGTTCTCGCTTTTCTCCGGCTCTCACAAACCCACGACGGCCCAAGCAGCCTCCAAAAGAACCCCAAGACAGCCCAAGAGGCACCCGAGGGGGCCCCAAGACGGCCCCAGAGGGCCCCAAGACGGCCCAAAGAAGACCAAGACGGCCCAAGAGACCCCCAATACGGCCCAAGAGGACCCCAAGAGGGCCCCAAGGCGGCCGCGAGAGGGCCCAAAAAAGGCCTCCGAAGTGGCCAGACGGCGCAAGAGCGCCCACAGACCGCCCAAGACGTCCCCAAGAAGCCCCAAGAGGCTCCAAAGAGGCCCCCCAGAGGCTCCAAGAAGCCCCCAAGAAGCTTCCAAGAAGCTCCCAGGAGACCCCCAGGAGGCCCCACAACGACTGGACTGAACGTGCTCTGAAACACCCTCGGTGAGTCACTAAACAATAATATCCCGCCCTGGGCGAAACGCGGCGCAGCGCCAGCCAGATGAAAGTTGGTCGCGGCGGCGTCCATGATCAGAGCCAGCGCTGGAAGGGAGGAGGGGGAGGGGAGAAGGAAAAGGAGGGATGGCGGGAGGCGGAAGGGAGGGGTAGCAGAGGCACAGAGCGCCCCAACACAGCCCAAGACGCGCAAGAAGGACAACAGGAAGCCCCCAAAACCCCACAGACGCCCAGAAGGCGCAGCCCAGAGGCCCCCCCGGAGATCCCCTGCAGTCTGGCAGCGACTGGGCCGCACGTGTTCCCAACCTGCGCACGGAACACATCGATTGCAATCTCCTCATATACTATCCAAAGATCCAGATGACTCGCGACAACGTGGCGCCAAATGTTTTACATCATTTCCTGTCAAGGACACGATAAGTGGCAGCGACGATAGCCGAAACCCTAAGTCTCTAATCCTACCATTACTAAACCCTAAATCCTCTGAAACCGGCCGCTATGCAGGCCCGCTCCATCGATTGCAAGATATACTACGTCGTGAGCACGCGTGCAGGATACCCTATGTTTTTCCATACAGAATGCCCGGTCCCCGCTGCAAGCCCTTAAGTAAACCGGCTCCATCTACTGCAAAAAAAACATGTCCTGATCCTGTGCATGCTCCATCCTGAGCATGCGTGCAGAATCTCTCGTATTTACAATATAAAATGCGACCCCCTAATGCACATCGCCTCCATCTCCTGGAACACCTCGCGCTTCCTGCGCATGCGCGCAGCATCTTTAGCCCGTTAGAGCACTCGCGTGCCAACTTGATCGCACATCCGTCGTCGCCGTCGTCGTCGTCGTCGTCGACGTTGCACCTGCAGCGCCCTTGGGTACTTCCCCTGAATATCGGATGGACTTGGGTTCATTTCATTTGTGCGATTGGCTTTAGGATTTGGCCATATTGCGTCTATCTTGCATTGTTCGCTATGCATCAGCTCAGGAGTTGGTCTTCAGTCTATCACAGTATTTGTTCATTTCATTTGTGCTATTGGCTTTAAGTATTTGGTCGCGATGCGCCTATGCAGCTGCATCCTTCGCCATGCATCGTGTTTCGCTTGCCTCGTGCCATGACCTGTGGCCGACTATGCCTATCATTTGTCAGTCTGATTATGCGTGTGATTTGTTTCTCTCGGATGCTCTCTGATTCTTATTTGTGATGTTGACTTTTATATTTGGCTACACTGCGTCTATCTTGCATTGTTCGCTATGCATCAGCTTAAGGTTGTAATTGTCTTCAGTCTATCAAAGTATTTGTTCATATTTCACTTGTGCTATTGACTTTGAGTATGTGGTCGCGATGCGCCTATGCAGCTGCACCGTTCGCTATGCATCGTGTTTCGCTTGCCTCGTGCTATGGCGCGTCCGATTATGCGTACTTTTGTCAGTCTGATTGTGCGTGGAATTGATTCTATCGGATGCTCTCCGATTCTCATTTGCGTTGTTGACTGTAATATTTGGCCACACTGCGTCTATCTTGCATTTGTGGATCTTTGCCTCGGGCCTATTCCGTCATCGCCCCTATAGCAGCACAGCATTCCAATCGAAAAAGTGGGGATGCGTTATCTCTATGTGCCTTTCTTTGTATTGCACTGTGTACGGTCTATCCCGCCACCGTGCTATATTAGGCCATCTGGGTCCCCAAAAAGTGGGTTCGTTATCTCTATGTGCGTTGTGTCTTACTTCCCTCAGGTGCACCCCGCCATCGTGTCTATGGCATCACAGGATGGGCCCTGAAAAAGGTCCGGGGTCCGTTATATCTATGCGTTTGCTTTGTGGCTCACTGTCTACTCTCTATCCCGCCGCCGTGATATAGCCAAAAAAATGGGGACCCGCTATCTCTGCGTGCATGTTTTGCACCTCACTTGCTTACGTCCTGTCCCGCCACTGTGCTATAGCAGCACCGCATGGGTTCCCAAAAAGTTGTCACCCCTTGTATGTTCGCGTGCTTATTTGCATCTATGATGGTTAATTTGCATCTTACGCGCCTCGGGCCGATTCCGCCACCACACCTATAGCATCACAGCATGGCTCTCCAAAAAGGCAGTCCGTTATCTTTATATGTATCTTTGTATCTCACTGTCGACGGTCTATCCCGCCACCGTGCTCTAGCAGGACAGCATGGGCCCTCAACAAATGGGGAGCCGTTATATCTTTTACTTCTCAAGGTTATCCCGCTACCGCGCGCACAAATTGGGCAGCCGTTATCTCAATGTGTTCCTGTATCTCTATGGGGTTTCTTTATATCTTACTAGCCTGAGGCGTCTCCCGCCACCCTGCCTATAGCAGCGCCGCATGGGGCCCCAAAAAGTGGGGACCCTTATTTCTATATGCGTTTCCTGTACCTCACTTGCCCACGGCCTATCCCGCTACCGCGCCTATATCAGCACAGCATGGGCCCCGCCGCCGTGCTATAGCAGCACATCGTGAGTCTTCCAAGAGTGGGCGCTATCTGTCTGTGCGTTTCTCTGTACTTTACTTGCCTGAGGCCTATATCGCTGGCGTCCTATAGCAGCACATGTTCTCTGCATATCTTCTGTCAGCGGCAGCGGTCGCATCTATCATGTTCGTTCTGCCATTTTTGGTTCAGTAGGAGCTTTCGCTTGCATTCAACTTCCTACTCGTTCCTCCAAGTCTACTGGAAGATCCAGCATGGGGGGTATCATACGATCACCCTCTTTTTGCCCGCCCCCGCCGCGGCCTGGGTGGCATATTTCTATTCTCTGCTCACGAAGGTCGCTGACCGGTACGATCCGATCGACGTGCCAGATGGGGCCTGGCACGGCTGGCGTGCTATCATGCACGCGAGCACTCACCATCACGACATGATGGACGTGTACCTATGATACGGCACGCCCCACGACTTTTTAAGGAACTATCGTCACGCTCGTGGCTATCATCGTCTGGGTTACATGTCCATATATTCCATGCTCCACTTCCACTACGCGATATTCCGGAAGGGGCAGTACACCGAGGTGTTGGCCTATAGCGAGGACATGCACGACGATCGTGTATCCGATCTATATGTGCGTGTTCCTGCCATTGCCGCTGACCTTTACGCTATCGTCCCCAGCGACTGCTCTATCGAGCGCGTTTGGGAGAACGAGCTGCGCTTCGTGCGGCCGACGGACATGTCGCGCGTCCTCTATCACATCTCCTCGCTGCACGGCTTCATGATGCCGGTGCTGCAGCCCCGCGCCCTCAACCCTATCGTTGAGGACTATCAGGTGCAGCATTTGCACGCCGTGGTCTCCGAGGAGCTATTCGAGCGCATCTTCCGCTTCGCGTCCTATGTCCGCACGCACTATTACAACGAGGACCATGTCGATGGAGGGACTATTACCAGTCCCAGCGGGCAGCAGAGGGCTACGCTGCTCAACATCTGCGAGCGGCTGCACGGCACTCTCCACGGCAACCCTCAATGTCATCCACGCTATGGTGGATGAGGGCCCTCTAGTAGTTCCTGGGAACTGAGTGGCCCTATGCATGCTATCCCAGCCGCCATCCTTTCCACTCTATCTCGCCCACTTGTTATTGCACGATGTTGTCTTAGCATATCACACACGTTGTCATCTATTCATCGTTGTTCAGGCTAAGGTGGTGCGTCAATCCAGGCATGTATTCATCGATCTATCTACTTGCGCATTGAATTTGGTATTCACGCATTTCTCGCAATCAGTTCGTGCACCAATTTGTCTACTCCATGGTTACATCATCGACGCATACATCCATGCATCCATGCATGTCATCGTTTGCTCTCTATCTCTCTCTTGGCTTGGGGCGCTCGCCCTCTCTTGCCGCTTATGGAGCGCACGATTTTAGCAACACTGCCTATCGCTGGTCAAATCAGCGCTGGGGCGGCGCTATCTTGGGGCGCGGATCCCCACTCTTTGGACCGGCTTCTCTGCGCGCCAGTCGCAGAGGCGCGACTATGATCGACGATGTCGCGCTGCCGATGGTGCACGCATGCTATCCCAGCCGCCATCCTTTCCACTCTATCTCGTCCACTTGTTATTGCATGATGTTTTCTTAGCATATCATACACGTTGTCATCTATTCATCGTTGTTCAGGCTAAGGTGGTGCGTCAATCCAGGCATGTATCCATCTATCTATCTACTTGCGCATTGAATTTGGCATTCACGCATTTCTCGCAAACAGTTCGTGCACCAATTTGTCTGCTCCATGGTTACATCATCGACGCATACATCCATGCATCCATCATCCATGCATATCATCGTTTGCTCTCTATCTCTCTCTTGGCTTGGGGCGCTCGTCCTTTTTGCCGCTTATGGAGCGCGCGTTTTTAGCAACACTGCCTATCGCTGGTCAAATCAGCGCTGGGGCGGTGCTATCTTGGGGCGCGGACCCCCACTCTTTGGACCGGCTTCTCTGCGCGCCAGTCGCAGAGGCGCGACTATGATCGGCGATGTCGCGCTGCCGATGGTGCACGCATGCTATCCCAGCCGCCATCCTTTCCACTCTATCTCGTCCACTTGTTCTTGCATGATGTTTTCTTAGCATACCATACACGCTGTCATCTATTCATCGTTGTGCAGGCTAAGATGGTGCGTCAATCCAGGCATGTAACCATCTATCTATCTACTTGTGCATTGAATTTGGTATTCACGCACTTCTCGCAAACAGTTCGTGCATCAATTTGTCTACTCCATGGTCACATCATCGACGCATACATCCACGCATCCATCATCCATGCATGTCATCGTCTGCTCTCTATCTTTCTCTTGGCTCGGGGCGCTCGCCCTCTCTTGCCGTTTATGGAGCGCACGTTTTTAGCAGCACTGCCTATCGCTGGTCAAATCAGCGCTGGGGCGGTGCTATCTTGGGGCGCGGATCCCCACTCTTTGGACCGGCTTCTCTGCGCGCCAGTCGCAGAGGCGCGACTATGATCGGTGATGTCGCGCTGCCGATGGTGGAAACGAGCGCGCGGGCAGTCTATTATGTGCGCTCTTGTTCTCTCGGCTGTCTTCGTTCATGCACCTCGTGGCACAGCGTTGTTGCCTCTGCGTCGGTGTGTGTGAGCGCGTGTGTGTGTGTTTGTGTTTGCGTGTGTCTGTGCGTGTGTGTGCGGGCTTCGCAAGCTAATGCAGATTGCGTCTTGTGGCTGTGGTGTCGGGGTCGCGCAAGGCCTCAAATTCTATTGGTGGTTAGTTTGCTCATGTGTGGTGTGGCAGTCGGATTGGCGGGCAATGACACTCTTGCAGAATCCTTAGCCCGTTCGAGCACTCGCGCACCCACTGGATCGCACATCCGTTGTCGCCGTCGTCGTCGTCGTCGTCGTCCCGCCACTCTGCTATTGCGCGGTCGTCCTCGTCGTCGTCGTTTGCCGTCGTGCTTGTGCACCGATGTTGTTACAAGGAGAGGAGAGATGATCTTTATGGTGGGGTGGCTTGCGGGTGGGATTGACGGCCACCGCAGGTGGGTTCGTGGGCAAGTTGTACTCGTGGCCAAGCCTGTTAGACCCTAAACCCTAAACCCTAATGGCCCCAAAAGGGCCCAAGAAACTCCTAAGACGTCCCAAGAGGGCCCCAAGACGACCCCCAAGAGCTCCAGAAGCCAAAATCATTCATTGTTCTATAGTTTATATATGATTTTAGCGTTCTCGCCATTCTCGACTCTCAGAAGCCCATGGCCGCCCAGGCAGCCACCAAAACTGTCCTAAAAAGGCCCAAGAAGCGCCAGGGCCCCCAAACGGCCCAGGAGGGCCCCAAAACGGCCCAAAGAGGCCCCCAAGGCGGTCCAAAAAAAAACCTGAAAAGGCCCAAGAAGACCCCAAGAGAACCCCAAGACGGCCGCGACAGGCCCCCAAGACGGCCTCCGAAGGGGCGGAACGGCGCAAAAGCGCCCCAAGACAGCCCAAAACGCCCCCAAGAGGCCCCGAGAGGCCCCCAAGAGGCCCCCAAAGGGCTCAAAAAGAAACCAAAGAGGCCTCCAAGACGTCCCCAAGAAGCCTCCAAGAGGCCTCAAAGAAGCCCCAACAAGGCCACACAACGACTGGAGTGTAATGTTATTTCTCCCCCCCTGGGCGAACGACGGCGCAGCGCCAGCCAGGTGGAAGTTGGCCCCGGCGAGGCCCCAAAGAAGTCCCCAAGAGGCCCACAGAAGCTCCCAAGAGGCCTCCAGGAGGCCCCCAGGAGGCTCCCAAGAGGCCCCGCGACGACGAGAATGCACGTGCTCCGGACGTGCACCCCGCGAAGCGAGAGGAATCCACGTCCGGAAGTGACGTGTTGCCGGAGGCAAGTCGCGCAGCGGAGCGGAAGCCCTAATGCAATGGATCCCATGTGTCCAATGCTTGCAGAATTGCAGGGCCCCTGACTGGAGCCCAAAAACCTATAAAAACCTACAAGAAATCAACAAATTCGGCCTCTTGGGCCTCTTGGGGCCTCAAGAAGGTATCAAGACGGCCCAAGATGGCCCCAAGACAGCCCAAGCCAGCCTCAACACGGCCCAAGACGGCCCCAAGAGGACCCATGAGGCCCCCAAAAAAGTCCAACAGGCCCCCAAGAAGACTCCCGAGAGCGCCTCCAGAGGCCAAAATCTTTGATTTTCTTATAGTTCTGTGTCAATTTCAACGTTCTCGCCTTTTTCGGCTCTCAGAAGGCCATGACGGCCCAAGCAGCCTCCAAGAAGGCCCCCAAACGGCCCAAGAGGCCTCCAAGGGGGCCCCAAGACGGCCCCAGAAGGCCCCGAGACGGCCAAAAAAACCTCCAAGACGGCCCAAGAAACCCCCAAGACGGCACCAGAGGACCCCAACAGAGCCCCAAGGCGGCCGCGAGAGGCTTCCAAAGTGGCCTCCGAAGTGGCCAGACAGCGTAAGAGCGCCCAAAGACGGCTCCAAGACGTCCCCAAGAGGCCCCCAGAGGCTCCAAAGAGGGCCCCAAACGACCCAGGAGGGACCCAAGACGGCCCAAAGAGGCCCCCAAGGCGGTCAAAAAAAAAGCTGAGGCGGCCCAAGAGGACCCCAAGAGAACCCCGAGGCGGCCGCGAGAGGCCCCCAAGACGGCCTCCGAAGGGGCGGAACGGCGCAAAAAACGCCCCAAGACGGCCCAAGATGCCCCCAAGAGGCCCCGAGAGGCCCCCAAGAGGCCCCCAAGGAACTCCAAAAAAAACCTAGAGGCCCCCAAGAAATCCCCAAGAAGCCTCCAAGAGGCCTCAAAGAAGCCCCCACAAGGCCACACAACGACTGGAGCGTAATGTTATTTCCCCCCTGGGCGAACGACGGCGCAGCGCCAGCCAGGTGGAAGTTGGCCACGGCGGCGCGCATGATTAGAGCTGGCGCTGGAAGGGACGTGTTGCCGGAGGCAGGTCGCGCAGCGGAACGGAAGCCCTAATGCAATGGATCCCATGTGTCCAATGCTTGCAGAATTGCAACGTATTGTATGGTATTGCATTATTATGTCTCCCCCCTAACCCCCCCCCGGAGTCGCGCCACTTCCGTCGACCCCAAGGTGGAGGGCCCCTTCTGGGGCCCAAAAGCCTACAAAAACCTACAAGAAATCAACAAATTCGGCCTCTTGGGCCTCTTGGGGCCTCAAGAAGGTTTCAAGACGGCCCAAGATGGCCCCAAGACAGCCCAAGCCGGCCTCAAGACGGCCCCAAGAGGGCCCATGAGGCCCCCCAAAAAGTCCAACAGGCCCCCAAGAAGACTCCCGAGAGCGCCTCCAGAGGCCAAAATCTTTGATGATCCTATAGTTCTGGGTCAATTTCAACGTTCTCGCCTTTTTCGGCTCTCGGAAGGCCATGACGGCCCAAGCAGCCTCCAAGAAGGCCCCCAAACGGCCCAAGAGGCCTCCAAGGGGGCCCCAAGACGGCCCCAGAGGGCCCCGAGACGGCCAAAAAAACCTCCAAGACGGCCCAAGAAACCCCCAAGACGGCACCAGAGGACCCCAACAGAGCTCCAAGACGCCCCCAAGAGGCCCCCAAAGGCTCCAAAGAGGGCCCCAAACGGCCCAGGAGGGACCCAAGACAGCTCAAAGAGGCCCCCAAGGCGGTCAAAAAAAAAAAAAACTGAGGCGGCCCAAGGGGACCCCAAGAGAACCCCAAGGCGGCCCCGAGAGGCCCCCAAGACAGCCTCCGAAGGGGCGGAACGGCGCAAAAACGCCAGACGGCCCAAGATGCCCCCAAGAGGCCCCGAGGGGCCCCGAAGAGGCCCCCAAAGGGCTCAAAAAGAAACCAAAGAGGCCTCCAAGACGTCCCCAAGAAGCCTCCAAGAGGCCTCAAAGAAGCCCCAACAAGGCAACACAACGACCGGAGCGTAATGTTATTTCCCCCCCTGGGCGAACGACGGCGCAGCGCCAGCCAGGTGGAAGTTGGTCACGTCGGCGCGCATGATTAGAGCTGGCGCTGGACAGGGATATGGGGAGGGAGCATGAAAAGGAGGGAGGGGGGAGAGGCCCCAAAGAAGCCCCCAAGAGGCCCAAAGAAGCTCCCAAGATGCCTCCAGGAGGCCCCCAAGAGGCTCCCAAGAGGCCCCGCGACGACGTGACTGTACGTGCTCCGGACGTGCACCCCGCGAAGCGAAAGGAATCCACGTCCGGAAGTGACGTGTTGCCGGAGGCAGGTCGCGGAGCGGAGCGGAAGCCCTAATGCAACGTATCCAATGTATCCAATGATTGCGTAATTGCTACATACATCCCCAGGCCGAAAATTTTTCCTTTTGGACTAAAATTTTGAGAACACCCATGGATCCACTTGGATCCTTTTTCGGGTGTGGGAGAGTTTCGTGGATCCTATTTCTGTGCTGCGCGGATCCAATTTCCTGTGTGAAAAAACGATGGATCCATTCATTCCCCGGGAATAAATATATAATAATAATTAACATCCGGGACCCAAGGGAAATCGGATCCGCGGAGCACCGCACGTGAAGCATCATGCTATCCACGGAGCTGTGGATATGCAGACCAATGCTATGATTATACTGGGAAGGGGGGTCTTCCCAGGATGAAGAGGGGAAGGATGAGGGAAGAGGCAAGAGGAGGTGGGACGAGAACAGAGGGGGCGCAGGGGGGGAGGGAGGAGAAATACACAGCGGGCCCTGCCAACTCCCGCATCTCCAACCACAACAAATCTACCCCACCTCGAAAAGAGCGCTACATGTATCCGCTCACCTGAGCGGCGCGTCGCTTCCGACATGTGGGGCTCAAGAGGAAAATCGTTCGGCCTGCGGAAGTATTGCATTGTGTTACATTGTTATCTCTCCCCCCCTAACCCCCCCCGGAGTCGCGCCACTTCCGTCGACCCAAAGGTGGAGGGCCCCTTGTGGGCCTAAAAACCAACAAAAACCAATGGAAAATAAATGATTTCGGTTCCTTGGGCCTCCTGGGGGTCCAAGAGGGCGTGAAGACGGCTCAAGATGGTCTCAAGACGGGACAAGACCGCCCCAAGACGGCCCAAGATGGCCCCAAGAGGGCCCATGAGGCCCCCAAGAAGGTCCAAGAGGCCCCCAAGAAGACTCCCGAAAGCGCCTCCGGAGGCCAAAATCTTTGATGATCCTATAGTTCTGGGACAATTTCAACGTTCTCGCCTTTTTCGGCTCTCAGAAGGCTATGACGGCCCAAGCAGCCTCCAAGAAGGCCCCCAAACTGGCCAAGAGGCCTCCAAGGGGGCCCCAAGACGGCCCAAAAGGGCCCCGAGACTCCCAAAAAAACCTCCAAGACGGCCCAATAAGCCCCCAAGACGGCCCCAGAGGACCCCAACAGAGCCCCAAGGCGGCCGCGAGAGGCTTCCAAAGTGGCCTCCGAAGTGGCCAGACGGCGTAAGAACTCCCAAAGACGGCCCAAGACGTCCCCAAGAGGCCCCAAGAGGCTCCAAAGAGGCCCCCCAAAGGCTCCAAAAAGCCCTAAGAAGCTTCCAAGAAGCTCCCAAGAGACTCCCAGGAGGCCCCACAACGACTGGATTGAACGTGCTCTGAAACACCCTCGGTGAGTCACTAAACAATAATATCCCGCCCTGGGCGAACCGTGGCGCAGCGCCAGCCAGATGGAAGTTGGTCACGGCGGCGTCCTAGATCAGAGCCAGCGCTGGAAGGGAGGAGGGGGAGGGGAGAAGGACAAGCTAGGTGCGCTCGCGTCATATCTGACGTCCTACCCCTCCCTCCCATCCCTTACCATGGCGCTGATTTTCTCTATCCGCGGACGCGTGTCGTAGCGGACCTGTGGCTCCGCGCGCGCGTGCGTAGTGGGTGGTGGTGCGCGTGCGTGCGTGCGTGCGTGTGTGCGTGGTTGTGGTGGTGGTGGTGGTGGTGGTGGTGGTGGTGGTGGTGGTGGTGGTGGTGGTGGTGGTGGTGGTGGTGGTGGTGGTGGTGGTGGTGGTGGTGGTGGTTGTGGTGGTGGTGCTGTTGGTGCTGGTGGTGCTGGTGGTGCTGGTGGTGCTGGTGCTGGTGGTGGTGGTGGTGGTGGTGGTGGTGGTGGTGGTGGTGGTGGTGGTGGTGGTGGTGGTGGTGGTGGTGGTGGTGGTGGTGGTGGTGGTGGTGGTGGTGGTGGGTGCGGCGCGGTGGTGGCGGGCGGATGGGCGCGCGAGAAAGAGGCCCGCGCTGGGGCGAGAACGCCATCCTGAACGACGGAGGCCAAACACCGATCCGAAAATGAGGCCCACGCTGCAGCTGGAGCACGATTCGGAACGATTCGGGAGCAGAAATGAGGCCGGCGCCTCAGCGAGAACAGCAGTTTGAAAAAAAAAAAAAAAAAAAAAAAAACGCAGGCGAAAACCCAACTCCGGGGAATCCTGTGTGTAAAAAACAATACGCGGGGGGGGGGCGGCCACTCCCAGCACGCCATCAGGGGAAGAGGGAGAGTAGTATTCATATTGAGTAATTGTAAAGGAAGGATGGCGGGAGGCGGGAGGGAGGGGTAGCAGAGGCACAGAGCGCCCCAAAACAGCCCAAGACGCGCAAGAAAGGCCCCAGGAAGCTCCCAAGAGAACCCCACAGACGCCCAGAAGGCGCAGCCCAGAGGCCCCCCCAGAGATCCCCTGCAGTCCGGCAACGACTGGGCGGCACGTGTTCCCAACCTGCGCACGGAACACATCGATTGCAATCTCCTCATATGCTATCCAGAGATCCAGATGACTCGCGACAACGTGGCCCCAAACAAGCCCCAAGATGCCCGCAAGAAGCCTCCACAAAACCCCCAAGAGCTCCCAGGACACTCCGAAACGACTGGACTGCACGTGCTCCGGACGTGCACCCCGCGAAGCGAGAGAAATATGGCGTTCCGGGCCGTTTCGTCTGAGACATCCTCACGACTATCGTTTCTGAGTTGTCCGGCCGCCTGAGATATCCTCGAAAATCTGGGCCCTGGAACGCAGCGCGCGCGGTGTTCTGGGCCGTTTCACTTGAGACATCCTCGAAACTCTAAGCCCCGAGGTGCCGTGCGAGAAGTGTTCTGGACCATTTCGCATGAGGCATCCTCGAAAATCTGAGCTCCGAGACGCCGCGCGCGAGGTGGCCGTTTCGCCTGAGACGTCATCACAACTCTGCGCTCCGAGCTGCCGCGCGCGAGGTGGTCCGGTGCGTTTCGCCTGAGACATCCTCCCGATTCTGGGCTGCGAACTGCTGCGCGCGAGGTGGTCTGGCGCGTTTCGCCTGAGACATCATCACAATTCTGCGCTCCGAGCTGCCGCGCGCGAGGTGGTCCAGTACGTTTCGCCTGAGACATCCTCCCGATTCTAAGCTGCGAGCTGCCGCGCGCGAGGTGGTCCGGCGCGTTTCGCCTGAGACATCCTCTCAACTCTGAGCTCCGAGATGCCGCGCGAGAGGTGGCACAGCGCGTTTCGCCTGAGACATCCTCGCATTTCTGAGCTGCGAGCTGCCGCGCGCGAAGTGGTTCGTCCCTGGAGTTGAGGGCCCTACGGCCTACGGGCTAGGCGGCAGGCTTTTGCGTCCTGGGCCAAGGGCTGCGAGGAAGGCCGCATCAAGCCGGTCTTCTCCTTCACTAGGCCAACGGCCGCCCCCCACGCCCAAGTTCGGCGCGTTGGCTTCCACACGACCTTTGCCCAGCATGTGGCTGATGATGGACAGCTGGGCTTCGATCTGGCAGGCTTCGCCAGTATCATCCTTGGCCACGGCGGAGCAGGTGGATAATGGCATTGGCAGTGGCCCTGATGGTTTCGAAGTCTGACACCTGGCCGACTTCGATGACACCGACGATGCGCCTGCCGCCTTGCGCAGCTTGCCGAAGGCGGCCCTACCTATTCCGAGGATCGAGGAGGTTCGACAGGCAGCCAAGTCTTTCAAGTGGCACACTGGTCAATGGGCGCACAAGCTTGCGCCGCGGGCCTTGAGCCTCCTGAGCGATGACATCCTGTCCCTGCTCATCTATATCATGCGGTTGGCGGAGCACTTCGAGCGCTGGCCCACGCAAATGATGGCCGTCCACATCGTGCTGCTGGCCAAGCCTAAGGGACACTGGCGGCCTATCGCCCGCCTGCAGGCGGTCTACCGTGTATGGTCGCAGCTGCGTGGCCAGCAGCTTCGGGCGTGGCTCCTGGCCACGACAGACCCTACTTCGCGATGGCCGCGGGCAAGACCACCCTCCACGTGGCCTCGCGCGCGATGCTGCATGCGGAGGCGGCGCTAGCGGAGGAAGCGGGTGTCACCACTGCCATCGTGGATATCAAGAAATGTTTCGACCGTGTATGTTGGCGTCGCCTGGTTGAGGCAGCCCGAAAGCATGCTTTTCCGAGGCAAATATTGGCGTGCGCCTCGGCCATGTATCGGTCCCGGAGGAGACTTGTTTGGCTTCTCCCTACGTCCTACTCAATTGTGGTCAACGAAGGGGTACTACCAGGCTGCAAGTTTGCCATGGCCCTGGTGCAGTTGCTGATGTTGTCGGCCATGGATGACTATGTGGACCGGATGAAGCCCATGCAGCAGGACATTGAGTGTGGCGTCTCTTCACATTAGATATCTTCTCCGATGACCTGACCCTGCAGATTGTGTCCCGTCTGAGCCCCCTGTGCGATGCCCTCCTGGACCTGGGCCTGCCTGCGGCCAAGTCCAAGACGCTCTTGACGGGGTCGAGTGATGCGACGGCAGGGCACGTGGCCAAGCGGTTCAGGCGCTATGGCTTCAGGGCGCAGTCGTGGCTGGAGGTGCTGCTCAGGCAAAGCTGCTCATTCTGCTGTGCTACGGCGACGGGTCCGCAGGGTGGCTCGGCGGTCGCGGCACTTCAAGCGTCTCTCGGTTCTCGGCACCAAGTTCCGGAAGGTGGCGCGCGCGGCAGTCGGGCCCGCCATCGCGCACGGCCGCGGCGTCGTGGGGGCCGCGCCTCACATCGCGGCAAGGATAACAGACCTCGTGAAGCAAGGTTGGGATGCGATCCCCAGCGGAAGCTCTCACTGGGTCGCGTCACGCCTAGAAAGAGCTCCTGATCAGCATCCTGCGTTCGTTGCAGTGGTGGGCCCCATCCACAACTGGGCGGCCATGTTGCATGCTGGCGAGGTCAAGCACGAGATCATGCAGCAGGCCTGGCGATCCCAGTACTTCAAGGTTGCCTCGGAGCCCCTAGCCTCCAGCTGGCGTCAAGTCGCGGGGCCTGCGGGCGCCTTGGCTCGCTCCATGCAGCAGTTGGGCTGGACGTGCTCATCTGCTTTTGTGGTGCGTACCTGTGCTGGTGACGTGCTCGACATGTGCGACGCTGCCCCCTCCGTCGTCAGGTGGGCTGCCCACCAGGACTACGAGGCGGCTGGGTGGGCAGCTTGGGCTCAGCGCGACGAAGTCATGCCTGAGGTGCAAGGTCCGTCCCACAAGGACCCCGCTGGTGCGTGGCTTGACCCTGTTCGTGCTATGCTGCAAGCGGGAGGTAAGGACAAGCGCCGGGTCATGGACCCCATGGCGCGCGCGGCTCTGCGGACAGCGGTGTTGGGCGGCCACTACTCTCAGAAGCGCATGCACCAGCACGCCTACGCCAGTGACCCCAACTGCTTGCATTGCGGGGACACCCAAGGCACACTGCATCATCGGTACTGGTGCTGTCCGTTGCTGGAAGGATACCGTGAGCTTGCGGTCAATGAAGATACGTTGCATACTGCTCGTGCGACTGTGCCTGGTGACCTCCTCTTCTCCAAAGGGCCGTTTCATGACTCGTTCCTGCCCGCGCTGCCGCCCACGAATGACTCAGAAAGATGGCGCTACGATCGAGGAGCGCGAGCTGAGCCCATCATGGTCACGGGCACGGTATTCACGGATGGCCCGTGCAAGAAGCTGCAGCACTGGGACGCGGCAGCTCGCGCGGGCCGGGGTTTTGTAGTCGCGGGCGAACAGCTGTATCGTGGAGCTGACTTCGGCCCATTGCCAGGGCCGCGTCAGACGTCTGGACGCGCTAAATTGCATGCAGTCTTGCAAGTGCTCCTCGTCGGTGTAGCCCCGCTGCACATCCGCGCGGACTGCCTGCCTGCTGGATGGCATCGCGCGCGGCAGGCGCCGGTGCACGGCGCCCACAGGCGTGACAACGTGGACATCTAGAAGCGCACCTGGCACGATATCGACGAGCACGGTCAGCATTGTCCGTCCGAGGCTGCAGGTGTGGCCCCAGTCCAGTTCTCCTACGTGAAAGGCCATCAGAAGGAGGACCCCTGGGAGAGGAGGTGCAACGACCTGGCGGATATGGCCGCCAAACGTGAGCGTCGGTTGCATGATGTGCCTCAGCGAGTCGTCGAGCAGCACTCGGAGGCCTTGGCGAGGCTGAGGCAAATGTCGGCATGGATTGGAAATGCCTGTCTATATTCTTATTACTAACCATATGATTAGTAGTAGTAGTCGTCGTCGTCGTCGTAGTAATAGTGGTAGTAGTGGTAGTAGTAGTAGTAGTAGTAGTAGTAGTAGTCGTAGTAATAATACTAGTAGTAGTAGTAGTAGAAGTTGTAGAAGTAGTAGTACTAGTAGTCGTAGTAGTAGTAGTAGTAGTAGTAGTAATAGCAGTAGTAAAAATAATCACAAATATTACTACGACTAGTATTAGCATTAGTATTAAACGTTGTCTCAAGATCATTTCAAGCATCAATATTGTAATAGTGTTATTATTAACACCATGCGTGATAGCATTACTAGTTCTACGATCATTAATAGTATTGTTGGTGAATTATTCGTAGTAGTACATCTACGCTTATGGATAAGATCAGTAGTATTAATATTATTGTTGGTGTTAATAACAATAGCAGAGCCATTACCATCATTATGATTAACCGTAATATTCATATTATTAGTACTACAATGAGTACTAGAAGTAGTGATAGCAGCGTATCATTATTAGCGTATTAGCATTATAAACCGCATTACTAATATAGATGTCCATGTGTAGTATCATTAGTATTTCTACGATGTTTCATAGTATTGGTGATAAATCAGTTCTATTAGTAAAATTACGCTTATGGATAATATCAGTAGTAGAAATACAACTGTCATAGCAGTAGCAAATTCATTACCATCATTAACCATCAGTTTTTTAATATATATATATGTATATATGTATATATATATATAAAAATAATTTTTTATATACATATATATGAAAACACAAAAAAAACAACTTATTATTTGTACTACAATGAATACTAGTAGTAGTAGTAGTAGTAGTAGTAGTAGTAGTAGCGTATCAGTATTAGGAGCATTAGCATTATCATCCGCATTACTAATATAGATATGCATGTGTAATATCATTAATATTTCTACGATTACTAAGAGTACTGATGGTGAATTATTCGTATTCGTAAAATTACGCTTATGGATAATATCAGTAGTAATAATAATGTGATTGTTGGTGTTAATACCAGTAGCAAATTCATTACCATCGTTATGATTAACCATAGTATTCTTATTCTTTGTACTACGATGAGTACTAGAAGTAGTAGTAGTAGTAGTAGTAATAATAGTAGTAGTAGTAGTAGCGTATCATTATTAGCAGTAATTAGCATTATCATCCGCAGTACTAGTCTAAATATTCTTCTTACCATGAATCATACTATTCAAATTGATACTAGCATTATGATTTGTAGTAGTATTCGTAATATTAGTATGCTTTGTTGTATTATGATTACTACTTCTGTCTCATTAATATGTTTATTGTGATTATGTATCCTCCTCCTCCGCCTCCTCCTCCTCCTCTTCTTCATCCGCCTATTCCTCCACCTCCCTTCTCCCCCTCCCCCTCCCCCTCCTCATCCTACGATTCCTTCTCCATCCTCCCCCTCTTGGGGTATGACGGCTTCCCCTGCCCCCATGTATTCCACCGCAGGCTCCTCCACGTCCCTGATCAGGGCAACTCGCCTGAGCATCGTTTCTGGATGGGCTGATGGGGCTACGCGAAGCGTCTAGAATTTTCACATAGTCTGGCCGCCAACCGCGCCCCGCATGCAACTTCACTCACTGGCCCGAACGTCTTGTAGCGCGCTCATGCACTACTAGCTCGAACAACAAACTCATGAGAAAGACAGGCTTCGTTCAATCAATCCGCCTCGTGGGTTACCTTTCCAGCCTTGCGCGAGCCCTTGCCCCCCGCCTCGTGGTCCGATCCGTGCCTGCCCATGTGGTCGGCCTTGTGGGCATGCTCTCCGTGGCCCGCCTTCTTGTGGAGGGCGGTGCCGGCACCGTGCGCACTCTCACCCTTCCGGTCCGCCTTGTGGCCAGATCCATGTCCAGCGCTGAGCTTGCCGTGGTCGGCCTTCAGTCCCACCTGATTGCCGCCCTTGCGGCCGCCCTTGTGGTCCGCCTTGTGGCCAGCTCTATGTCCAGAGCTGTGCTTGTCATTGCGGTGGGCCTTGTGCCCCGCCTTGTGGTCGGCCTTGTGGCTGCCCTTGTGGTCTGCCTTGTGACCAGCTCCATGTCCAGCGCTGTGCTTACCCTCGTGGTCGGCCTTGTGCCCCGCATTGTGGTCGGCCCTGTGGCCGCCCTTGTGGTTCGCCTTGTGGTCAGCCACATGCCCTGCCTTCCGCTCGGCCTTGTGGCCGCCCTCACCGTGTTTCATCTTCTTACCGCCGCCGCTGCTTGCATCACGGGCGCCGTCATTGACCGTCTCGCTGCTGTCCGCGTCAGTGATGACCCTCTGCTTCGCCAACTCGGCGTGCGCCCCTTCGGCGTCGTGGGATGTTTCGGTAATCTCAGTCATGTCGGATGATTCCTTTGTCTCCGCTTCATCGGTTGCATCAGCAGTCTCCACATCGTAGTAGGCCTCACCTGCATCAGCCTGGTCGGATACCTTTGCAACCTCGGCCGTGTCGTATGAGCCCTCTACAACAGCAGTCTCCACCTCGTCCGAAGCCTCGACTTTCTTCTCGGCCTTGTCAGATGCCTCCTCCATGACCGCCTCGTCGGCAACAGCAGTATCTGCCTCGTCGGAAACCACCTTGGTCTCCCTGGTTGTCTCACCTAAGCTAGCAGTGTCAGCCACATCCATGTTGGCTGCCTCGCCTGCGTTGGCCGCAACGCTAGCCTTCTTGGCAGTCCACTTGGACTTCTGCTCATGTTTATGCTCCACAGCGGACGCCTTAGCCGTGGAACTGATCTTCTTGGCAGAACCCTTCGATTTATGCTGCTCCTCTCTCTGGGCCGCCGTGGCCGTGACGTTGACCTTCCCGAGGGCATCTTTATCGGCCTCCACGGCCTCCTCAAGGGTGGCCATGTGGGGCGCCACCTTGACGGCCCCGTGCTCGGCTTCCTTGGGCGCAGTCTTGATGGCCTTCTTCACCTCCATCAGCTTGGCCCTCTGCTTGATCTCAATCGACTCGAACATCTTCTCGGCCACGTGGACCGCCTCCTCGAACTCAGAAACAGTCCTGTCAACAGCGATGGCCGCGCGCGCCTGCTGCGCGCCCGTCTGATAGGCGGCGCTGGCTGCCCTCCTCTTCTCGTGGTGCGCCTTCTTCTCCAGCGACTTCCGCCTCGGGGTGGCATCCTGAACCTGCTGGAGCCCTGCGGTCAGCGCAGGGAAAGCTACCAGCACGGGCACGATCAGCGCCGACCACCGCATGGCGCCGAGCCCGAATTACACGGTGATTCGGTTCGCAGAGGCGTGAAATGACAAATACATACGGTCGCCAATGCTTGAGCCCAAACAGACACGAAAGAAGTAGTG
Organism: Prorocentrum cordatum; assembly: GCA_963575745.1. Lineage (NCBI taxonomy): Eukaryota > Dinophyceae > Prorocentrales > Prorocentraceae > Prorocentrum > Prorocentrum cordatum. The sequence goes on from CAUYUJ010019490.1 coordinate 31,000, forward strand.
GAAAGCAATGGCGGCGACACGGGAGGGCAAACGGCAGGTCCAGAAACCTTGATTCCGACTGAAACGTCGATCCTTCACAATTACACAATATGAATACTACTCCCCTCTCTCCCCTGACTCTGTCCGGGAGAGTCCCCCATCCTCTCCGCGTATTGTTTTTACGCAAAAGATGTCATGAATTGTTTGTTCCTGTGTGATTTTTGGATCCAATCGTTTATGGTGTTTCCACAATGGCGTTCCCATTCCAGCGCCTCCGGACGGCACTTGGCAGTCGAAAGCGCCCACATCGGGCAAGCACTGTTGCGGAATTCTGGACAGGCCCTGTCCTCTCGCAGATGGGCCAGTTACCCTCCAAGTCATCCAGCGCGATGCCACGGCATGCAGTGCGTTGGTGTTGCGCACCCCTGTGCGGTACTATATTTTGCGTTGCTATGTTTTGTGGCGCAGCGCTTCACTAGGCAATGCCACGCCATGCTATGACATGCTATGCTCTGCCGTGCTCTTCTACGTCATGAGTTCCCATCCATCGCGTACCCTTTTGGGATCATGGCCCTGCTCGACATCCGACTGTGCGAATAGATAGGATATCTACGACATGGTAATGGATAGGAGGGAAGGGAGGGACGTCAGATGTGAAATTCGCTCGTGCACCTAATTCCCCACATGCTTCGAGGGGTTCTGGTGGTCTTCCCTGCCGCGCCGCACCCGCGTCTCCTCACACCTCCCCTCCTCTCTTTCTTCCTCCCCTCACTCACACACACACACACTTCACTCTTCCCCCCCTCGTCACAGCACTGCTCAGCTCAGCTCAACTCACCTCAGCACAGCACAGCACAGCTCAGCTCAGCTCAGCACAGCACAGCTCGGCTCAGCTCAGCACAGCTCAGCACAGCCCAGCACGGCTCAGCTCAGCACAGCACAGCACAGCTCGTGGTACTTTCTCGACACCACAGGGGGTGCGCAGGGGTTGGTCTCTCAGCTCGGCCGCTATCCACGACACTGGCGCAAAGCCTAGCAGGCGTAGCACTCTCTCGACACCAAAGGGGGTGGGCAAGGGGTGGTCTGTCAGCTCGGCCGCTATCCACGACACTGGCGCACAGCCTAGCAGGCGTGGCACTTTCTCGACACCACAGGGGGTGCGCAGGAGGTGGTCTCTCACCGCGGTCCCTATCCACGACACTGGCGCAAAGCCTAGCAGGCGTGGCACTCTCTCGACACCAAAGGGGGTGGGCAGGGGGTGGTCTCTCAGCTCGGCCGCTATCCACGACACTGGCGCAAAGCCTAGCAGGCGTGGCACTTTCTCGACACCACAGGGGGTGCGCAGGGGGTGGTCTCTCACCGCGGTCCCTATCCACGACACTGGCGCAAAGCCTAGCAGGCGTGGCACTTTCTCGACACCACAGGGGGTGCGCAGGGGGTGGTCTCTCAGCTCGGCCGCTATCCACGACACTGGCGCAAAGCCTAGCAGGCGTGGCACTTTCTCGACACCAAAGGGGGTGGGCAGGGGGTGTCTCTCAGCTCGGCCTATCCACGACACTGGCGCAAAGCCTAGCTGGCATCTCGACGACTCTCAGCTCGGCCGCTATCCACGACACTGGCGCAAAGCCTAGCAGGGCGCAAAGCCTAGGCGTGGCACTTTCTCGACACCACAGGGGTGCGCAGGGGGTGGTCTCTCAGCTCGGCCGCTATCCACGACACTGTCGCAAAGCCTAGTAGGCGTGGCACTTTCTCGACACCACAGGGGGTGCGCAGGGGGTGGTCTCTCAGCTCGGCCGCTATCCACGACACTGGCGCAAAGCCTAGCAGGCGTGGCACTTTCTCGACACCACAGGGGGTGCGCAGGGGGTGGTCTCTCAGCTCGGCCGCTATCCACGACACTGGCGCAAAGCCTAGCAGGCGTGGCACTTTCTCGACACCACAGGGGGTGCGCAGGGGGTGGTCTCTCAGCTCGGCCGCTATCCACGACACTGGCGCAAAGCCTAGCAGGCGTGGCACTTTCTCGACACCACAGGGGGTGCGCAGGGGGTGGTCTCTCACCGCGGTCCCTATCCACGACACTGGCGCAAAGCTAGCAGGCGTGGCACTTTCTCGACACCACAGGGGGTGCGCAGGGGGTGGTCTCTCAGCTCGGCCGCTATCCACGACACTGGCGCAAAGCCTAGCAGGCGTGGCACTTTCTCGACACCAAAGGGGGTGGGCAGGGGGTGGTCTCTCAGCTCGGCCGCTATCCACGACACTGGCGCAAAGCCTAGCAGACGTGGCACTTTCTCGACACCACAGGGGGTGGGCAGGGGGTGGTCTCTCAGCTCGGCCGCTATCCACGACACTGGCGCAAAGGCTAGCAGGCGTGGCACTTTCTCGACACCACAGGGGGTGCGCAGGGGGTGGTCTCTCAGCTCGGCCGCTATCCACGACACTGGCGCAAAGCCTAGCAGGCGTGGCACTTTCTCGACACCACAGGGGGTGCGCAGGGGGTGGTCTCTCAGCTCGGCCGCTATCCACGACACTGGCGCAAAGCCTAGCAGGCGTGGCACTTTCTCGACACCACAGGGGGTGCGCAGGGGGTGGTCTCTCAGCTCGGCCGCTATCCACGACACTGGCGCAAAGCCTAGCAGGCGTGGCACTTTCTCGACACCACAGGGGGTGCGCAGGGGGTGGTCTCTCAGCTCGGCCGCTATCCACGACACTGGCGCAAAGCCTAGCAGGCGTGGCACTTTCTCGACACCACAGGGGGTGCGCAGGGGGTGGTCTCTCAGCTCGGCCGCTATCCACGACACTGGCGCAAAGGCTAGCAGGCGTGGCACTTTCTCGACACCACAGGGGGTGCGCAGGGGGTGGTCTCTCAGCTCGGCCGCTATCCACGACACTGGCGCAAAGCCTAGCAGGCGTGGCACTTTCTCGACACCAAAGGGGGTGGGCAGGGGGTGGTCCCTGAGCTCGCCCGCTATCCACGACACTGTCGCACAGCCTAGCAGGCGTGGCAGTTTCACCACACCGGAGGGGGTGCGCAGGGGGTGGTCCCTGAGCTTGCCCGCTATCCACGACACTGTCGCAAAGCCTAGCAGGCGTGGCACTTTCTCGACACCGTAGGTGCGCAGGGGGTGGTCCCTGAGCGCGGCCGCTATCCACGTCACTGTCGCAAAGCCTAGCAGGCGTGGCACTTTCTCGACACCAGAGGGGGTGCGCAGGGGGTGGTCCCTGAGCGCGGCCGCTATCCACGACTGTCGCAAAGCCTAGCAAGCGTGGCACCTTCTCGACACCAAAGGGGGTGCGCAGGGGGTGGTCCCTGAGCTCGCCCGCTATCCACGACACTGGCGCACAGCCTAGCAGGCGTGGCACTTTCACGACACCGCAGGGGGCGCGCAGGGCGTGGTCCCTGAGCTCGCCCGCTATCCACGACACTGGCGCAAAGCGTAGCAGGCGTGGCACTTTCTCGACACCGTAGGGGGTGCGCAAGGGGTGGTCCATGAGCGCGGCCGCTACCCACGACACTGTCGCAAAGCCTAGCAGGCGTGGCACTTTCTCGACACCAGAGGGGGTGCGCAGGGGGTGGTCCCTGAGCGCGGCCGCTATCCACGTCACTGTCGCAAAGTTTAGCAGGCGTGGCAGTTTCGCGAGACTATAGGGCCAGCGCAGGGGGGGGGTCGTGCTGCAGCGAGTACGACGACGAGTACGACAACGAGTACGACGACGAGTACGATGAGTACGACGACGAGCGTGACGAGTTGGTCTGGTTGGCGTGGTCTGGTTGGTCTGGTTGACGTGGTCTGGTTGGTCTGGTCTGGTCTGGTTGGGTCTGGTTGGTGTGGTTGGTTGGCCTGGCTGTCTCGTGTGGCTGCTCTGCTTGATTGGCCTGGCTGGCTGGTCTGATTACTTTGGCTGGTTATGGCTGGAACGACTGATCCGACTGGTCTGGTCAGTCTGGCTGGTCTGGCTGATCTGGCTGGTCTGGTCAGTCTGGCTCGTCAGGATGGCGAAGCGGGATGTGATACGGTTTGTGAACACACGTGACATCAAATAAGTATGTGGGGTTCCTCGGTAACGTAATTTGTCTTTTTTCCCCTCCCCCGTTCCGCTTTCCGCTCCTCCTACGGCGGCCCCCGATGGAACCACCGCAATCCCCCCCCTCATCCAACCAAACTCTCTCAAATCTGTCCCCGGACCCCTTTCGGGGTCCATCCTGGCCACGTTCTCGTCCCAGATCGACCGCCCCTGGTGCCCGAAACAAGCCTCCACTGACCAAAAGCAAAGAAACACCTCCAGCCCGCCCACTCAGGGAAGCGCTAATCCAGGTCAGCACAAACCCGGGCCAGCCAGGGCCACGTCGCGAACGCGGGCCTGCCCCCAAACCCCGGGTCAGCGGAGGGAGGGAATGGGGTCAGCTTCATGTGGTTCTTGGTCAGTAGAGGAAATGAGAAGGAACTGGGTGGCCCCCCCAACGCTGCCCCCCTCCACCTGAACCCCGACCCAATCCCTCAAGACGCACGCCGACCCCACCCGGAGGTGGGGCTTCGGCCTCGGGCCCTGGAGTTCCGCGCCAGTCCCAGCAGGAACCGTTGCTGGCGGAAGAGGGGCAGAATAACATGAGGAAGCTGGAATGCAAAGCGGATGGTGCACGAGAGGTTCTTTCTAGCGCGGCGGAATATAAGCCTCCCATTTCCACATCCTGATTTGCTATACATGCCATATTTGCCAGCGGAGGAGGTCACCTACCGTCCGAGACTGGCGCTCAAACGGGGCCGTCGCGTCTCGGTAGTCGCCCGGACGCAAGCCATCTAGACCACCAAGCCACAACGTAAGGACCATGAACAATTGCGGCGACAAGCAGTACGGAGTAGGGTGCTCTAGACCCCTAAAAAAAGAGTCACAGTGCCTGGGAACTTTTCACTGCCTAGGTTCCTTATTGGAAGTCGTAGTGATTGGGGGCCTTCTGCCAACCAGACACCTCATAAAAAAGTGACTGTCGCAACTGAACCCAAGGGTTGGCAGCTGACTACTGGTGGAAGACAGAATGCACTGAGTGCTCAACGCGCAACGGCCTGCTGCCCCACGAGCACAGCTCGTGGAGACAGCCCCTCACCGGCGTGGCTCACCACGTTGCATTCGCAAACAGTTCGTGGCATGCGAGGATCTGCATACTTGGCCCCCTCTGATGCACCATGTCGCATTCGCGAACACAGGTCGGACATGCGACGCCGAGTAGATCACCCGTCGTCGTTATCCTTGTTGAGGTTGCTGTAGCTGGAGCTCGGCACCGTCTTCTTGTGACGCTCCTTGCGCAAATTCACTACGGGGTGTGCGTATGCGAGCTTCCCCTCCACGATGTCGAGGATGAGCTCCAGGCCGATACTTCCCTTCGTCATGGGTCGGCCCTCATGTCACAGGTGTCGCACCACAGCATGTCGGACAGCTGTTTGGCGCGCGGCTGGTCTGCTAGCCACCACGCGCGGCCGGCCACGCGATTCCCCGACGGCGGCCGCACGCGGTCCGCGGCCAACGCGGAGGAGACGGACATGTCATACACAACCAACTCGGCTGGCACAGCGCAACCCCCCTCCCCCCTCTGCCTCCGGATCTCATCTGCCGAGGCGGGCCCGCGCGCCATCTCGCGGAGCGCGAGGAGGCGCGCCTGGAGGCCGTCTGCTGATCCACGTAGCAGCTCAGAGTGTGATCGGATCACAGCGTCGAGCAGGTGAAAGATCTGTTAACCAATGCTGCGACACGTGCCCAGGCGCATGTACACGGCGCCGCGCATGCCGCATCCTGTCCTCCTCACGCCTGAACGAGCAGTCGCTGTGCACGCAGATCTGGCCTGCACACTCCATCGCCATGACTACGCGCGCTCCGATCTTCTGCACAGCCAGAACAAAGGAGCTGAGCTGCAGAATGCGAATGATGAGCAGCTTGTTCCCGGCCGATGCGGCGCGACGACGCAGACGGCAACGCGGCGCTGCGCGAGCAACGCATTGGCGGCTGCCCCGAGAAGGGAGACAGGGAGGTCCGAGAGCGGGCCACCGGTCGACGTGCCCGACGGGGATCAGCGCGTCGACGCACTCGCCCCGGTCGCGGGTCACTGCGCCATCAGCACTGCGATTTTGGTGGACCCTGCAACTTGTGAAGTCGTCGTAGTCCCCCTTCATCTTGCCGAAGGCGCTCTCCATGTGACCGATGAGTCGGTCGACGTGCCCATTGCGCCCTGCGATCTCGAGATCGTCAACGCGCTTGGACAGCGCGAGCACTAACTCTGAGACGCCGGCACCACAGGTGCCGGACGCCTGGCCCTTGACCTCATGCTCTAGGGCGACGAAATCTATACATATCCACTGCTCCCTGGCCAGGCCCATCCTCAACCCCGCAGCGGTGTATACGCCACGCCCTCCTGGCTTGACCAGGAGGGCGCATACACAGCTCCTGGGTTCAAGATGTCAGGGAGCAGTGGATATGTATAGATTTCGTCGCCCGATGCTCTGGGCCCCACCGCGTCGGCTTGGCGCTGCACTCGGGCGAGCGCGTGACCCGGGCGAGCTGCATGGAGACAGCCCCGGGCGCATCTTTGCAACTCGCGCCCGGTCTGATGCAGCGCAGGCACAATCGGCCGGCTCGTCAAAGGACTCGCAGCCTGGGACATGCCAGAGGATGACAGCACTGCTGGGCGGCAGGGTGAAGTTCTGGCAGGGTGAAGTTCACCTCTCTGGGTGCTTCGCACTGCTCCTGCATCTCTGCAGAAGTCACACCCCGCCGGAACGCTTTCTCGACGCCCGCTGCGACGCGCACCCAGTCCGGGCGACAAGCCCCCACTGAGGACAGCACGCGCCGAGACGCCCGCTTCGCATCTCTGGCGAAAGTCTCCAAGGCTCCGGCGCCCATGTCGCGGATACCCCTCGGCGCCACGCAGCACTGGGAGATCCCGACGGCCTTGCCGTCCAATCCCTTTCGGAGCTTCCACTTGAACACGCGCCTGGACCCCATAACGTTCCGAGCGCCTTTAAGAGAGCGTCGCTCGCAACACTTGTTCACACACACACATGGCAAACGGCGGCCATCAAAAAAGCGGCGGAGCGGCGACAGCCGATGCACTAAACTGCTGAGACTCACACGTTGTCAGACAGGTCGAAGCATGGTGCCATCCACGGCAAGTACAAAGCAAGAAGCGCTTCCAACGCGCCAGCAGCACGATTTCACATTTGCTGGAACTCCCATGCCCACGTGCACGCCCAGGGCAGCGGCGGGGAAGCGGATCGCGAAATTAACGGTACTGGCGACAAGCATTATTGAGCAGGTCTGGGAGTGCACGACCGGCTGCCAGTACCCGGCGCCAAAGGCGCGCTGTCACTTTGTGCAGCTGTCTCAGGGGCGCGGCGCGCTTCTCATATCTGCGCACGGAGGCCGCGCATGTCAATTTGCCACGATCCTGGATATGCTGAAACATTGTGGCGCGATACGGATGCTCTAAAACTCCAGACCCTCACGGGCTTCCTTGATCGCCTTCTCCTGGACTGGCAACGGAAGGTGACGACAGACACGCTCGCTGTCATGAGCTGAAGAACTAAGGAAGTTGGCAACGTCCTTGACGAAGTTGCGATCGAGGATGCCGACGATCAGGGCGTTGCCCTGCTCGACCAACTTGACGCGGCCCGTTCGCGCACTGACAGCACCAGGCCCCGGGTATACCTGGAGCCTCGTTGCCGCGGAGGCGGAAGGATATCCTCGCTCTCGACGTCGAGCAGGGCACCACGGCCAGGGCGCACCAGACGTGGAAGGCCTGGTTCGCTAACAAGAGCCACTGCGCGGTCAGCACGACCGCCTCGATCGAGCACGGGCCCCGAACGCGGCCGGGCATCTGCCCCAGCCAGCCCCTCAGAGCAGCCCTCGTTCTGGGTAGGACACGGCCACCTCTTCCGAGATGGGCCAGGCGCAGCAGCGCGCAGCCGCACTGCGTCCATCTGCCCAGCTGGGGCTGCCCCCTCTGCGCGCGCAGCCCGTCGAAGTAATCCGACATCGCGGAGTCGGCCGCCGCTGGCGCGCGGGGGCTGCGGTCATTGCCAGCTGCCCACCGCGCTCTCGGCCTCGCACGTCGCCAAAGTGGCGGGGCTGGCGCTGGACTCCACGAGGCTCCGCAGCTGCGGAGCTGGTCCGCGGCGCACCGCGGGGGGGCGAGCGAGCCGCTGCCGCCTGCCGCCCGGCCCCCCCGAGCTCCTGGGAACGCTGCCGCCAAGGCTCTCCGACGCGCGCAATGAGCCGCCAGGGAACGACGTCGAGGTCCTGGCCGACTGCCAGGGCCGCGGGCGACTCGTCGAAGCCCCCTCGCCGGCAGCGCCGAGGCTCTGGGGCGGCGGCTTGCGAGAAACGGACTTTGTCAACGACGTGTCTGACTGTGACGTTCTGAGACGCCACGAAAGATACGATGGCGCCAGGCTTCCGCCGAAGCGAATCGAGCTACACTAAGACAAAACTTTGAGTCATAGACTTCTGCATGTTGCGAGGCTTACTTCACTGAAAGATACGCCGAGCCTCATCCCACACTCGCAACTTCCCTGCGACGGCTGCGAGGGCGCGATTTCCAGGACATCTCTCGGCTAGCTTCTCCAAACCACGAAGGACACCAATAAGATGAGTGGGCTTCGTGGCTGTGCCCTCATATCCACAGACATGAATTCGACGACAGAAACGCGCGAGTCCACCAAACTCCGCGATTGGTTCTAAGCCCCAGAGGCTAGATGCACGAGGGTTGACAAGGACAAAGGCAACAGTCGACTTGAGACACTGTCAGATCACCTCAGACGAGAACCACGCATGTTGAGCTCCCAGAAAATCTTCCTCCCCGACGACCTCAAGGTTCTCCCCCCCCACCTCGCGATGCTGAAAGCACTGCAGGGGGGCGCAAGCCACGCACGCACACACACACACACACACACACACACACACAACCTGACCACGTTGGTTAAGGCCGACGACATACTGCCTGACCCAAGGGTCGGAGAGGTCATATTCGGTGCCCTTGGAAAGCTCGACGCTGTCACCGCACGGCACCCCCAGGGGCGCAACAACCCGCGTGAGGCCTTCCCCGCGTTCAACTCAGGAGAGATAGCTCCTCGTCGGGCACGGAGATTTCGACCGCGATCGCAACGCGGCCGCAGTTGCGCCAGACGCCCCAGGAGTGACGCCCGCACGGGGCCGTCGCGCAGCTGGAAGAACACGGGGACCCCATAGGAGGACGAGGAGACCTGGTAGGAGCCCAGAAGCGACACCTCGCACAGGGAGCCGAAGGCCTTGCAAGGGCACACCTTGAGGCCCCTGCTGGAGTCGGAGCTGCCGAAGACCATGGCGGAGACCCCGTAGGAGGAGCCCTTGAAGAGGCCGAACTCGTAGTAGCTGGAGCATTCGGGGCCCCTGAGGCTTGTCGAGCCCTCGGTGGGACCTCGCACCTGTTCCATTTTCGCGTCTCCACCGCGCACCTGGATTCTTCGCCTGCAGCCGCTAGCAACGCGCGAGCAAGGGCGCCCAACGCGCCGCCGACAGGTCAGCTCTGGCAGGACGCCCGGACGGCGGCCACGCGTGGACCACCGCGCTCGAAGCCCCAAAGGGCCTTCTCGGCCGGGGCCCCCCGCCGATGAAACGTCTCGACCCCTCGTCGGCGGGGCCGCGGGCTCCCTCGAGATGCCCGGTCGACCACTGGGTCTCGCAAGCGATCTGGAGCGCCGCGGCCCGCTGGCCCAGCGCAGAAGCCCCAGTTCGCTTGCTCCTCGCCTCGTCCGCGCTCGCGATCGAAGGCGCACAGGCGACCAAGCTGTCGGAGAGGGACAGGGGCCGTTTCCGATGGCAGAGGGTTGCGGCAGGCCCGCCGCAGGCCATCGAGCATCACCCGACCCTCCTTCGCGTTGACGTGTTCTGCCGGGCACCCCCACTTCCGCTCGAACAATGTCTGCCAGCGCTCTGGGGGGCCCCAGTTCTGATCCGCTCACGGATCAAAGGTTGGCAGGCGCCCGGGTCGAGCCTCCCTGCGAAGGCCCTGGGCCCGCGCTCAAGCCGAGTCGGAGCGCGGCGCGGGGCGCCCGCGTCAGGCGGGACCGCCAGGCCCTCCCGGGGCTCTCGCGAGCCACCTAGCGTGGAGAGCCCGAGCCCGCCGCGCAGGTCGAGGTAGTCCACAAGCCCACTGCGGGCGCCCACGCGATCCTCGACGAGACGCCAGAACTCACGATAAGCGGAGACCTCTCTCAACTCAGCGTCCGAAGCGGCGGCCACGGCCAGGCAGTGGCCCATGTCGGTGATCTCCGGGTGGACTGAGGCCCAGATGCGACAGCGACGGCCCAGGGCGCACTGGATGAACTGGCAGCCCGCCCAGAGACAGGCGAAAGCGGGTCTGTCCAACATGAAGAGGCGCTCCACGTAGCCGATCCAGATATGCAGAATTTTGTGAACAACACTTTTCTCGAGGCCAGGTGGGTGCTAAGACGTCGATCCAGTAGCAGTTCGCCCGGCAGCCGGGATACAGCAAAGTCGGAGGCCGCCTTGGGATACCTCAAGCACGGCGGCACGACCTCTCCGAGACCTCTGCGCAGATCCGCAGGGAGGGAATTTAGAAAGGGGGGCGCTTGAGCCAACAGGGTCACGGATAGACAGATCCGTCGTGATTCCGAGATCACGCGCAACCCCAAGGCGGCCCATCCCCGAGACATTGGCTAACAAAGGCGTGATAAACACTGGGCATGTGAGCAACATTTTTCTCGAGGCCAGGTGGGTGCTAAGACGCCGATCCAATAGCAGTTCGCCCGGCAGACGGGATACTGAAAAGTCAGAGGCCGCCTTGGGATACCTCAAGCACGGCGGCGCGACCTCTCCGAATTTGCTCTAAAGCACACTCTGGCCGAAGGCCTTGATGGAAGGGCTGGCAAGCAGAACTACCGCGGGCCCCTGGGCAAACAGATCTACGAGAAAGGGTGAAGGATCTTGTTCGCAAAACAACGCACAAACGCGGAGCAGAGTTGTGAGGGATACGGCTCTGCGAGCTTGCTACATTCATTGCCACAGATATGGTTGCCAATAATTTCTACATACAGCTTGCCTGAGAAGGAGCAGACACCTCGGCCACAACAGGTTACACAGAGGTGCTTGCACGAGAAGTGAGCACAAAGAAATCCGGTGCGCTTGCGCCAGGGGGTCCCCCAGGCGCAATAGTCAGTGACACAAGTATCGATATCCTGAGTCCTGGCCAAGCTCTCGTACGCTTTTACATTCCACAGAAGGCTAGTGCGAGGATTCTCGACGACACAAGGAACGCCTAGCTTCCTGCAGAGGTCGAGGAGGCTGGAGGCAACTTTACACAAGCGATTAGCTACGTTGACGACGCGCTGGTCTGATGGGGAGAGGGAAGGGAGGCCGAGGGGAAAGGCCCAAGACCGAACAGGCGAGAAGAGGCACCGCAGGGCCGAGAAGGAGGAGCAGGGAGGAGCCAGCCAGACAGCAGCAATCAGACCAGCGCGCGCCCAACCTCGAATTTTTCGAACGAGACTCTCATTCAACAGATCGAAGTGAGCACCATGACGAATGTCAACCTCAATTATATCGATGTGCTTCAAAGCGGCAGAGTGGCGCCAGGCACGAGCAAAGCGCCCTGAGCCTGAGAAAAGTTCCAGAGCAATGTGTCGCCCGCTCAACGCCGCCCGCCGGGCGGCATCCTCAAGAAGTTCAGGCCGATGCTGGCCGCGGCGGCGTGGGCCTGGCGCTGGACGGCCTCTGACGCCCGCTGCAGCTGCGTGGGCAGGAGTCCGCTCTTCTCGTAGCGACGCACGCTGCTGTCCGCCGCCCACCGCCCCCGCTTCTTGATCTCGGCGAGCGGGCGGGCGCGGGTGGCCAGCTCGTGGCTGGCCCCTCCGTGGCGGAGCTGATACAGCGTGGGCGGTCCCAGGCCGCCTAGGCCCGCGTCTACCGCGGCCCGGGTGAACAGGGCGGCCCAGGTCGCGCACTTCAGGTCGAGCAGCGGCAGCGTTGCGCCGCGGCGGGCGCGGAGGCGGGTCAGGAAGCCCCCCACCCACCAGAACTCCGTGTTGTCGTGACTCAGCGACTCGTCGAACTCGCCCGTCTTGGATGGCGCGCTGTTCTCCGATGCGTTCAGCAGCAGAGTCCAAAGGGCGAGGGCTCTGGGCCCTCCCCGCGGCGGCGGGACGGCGCCCTTTACCCGCAGGCGGAGCAGCTCCGACGGCCAGGTGTAGAACACGAAGCACAGGAGCGTCGCCGCAGCCGCAGCCCAGTGGCCCTGGCCGATCAGCGAGTCCGCTATCAGCGCCACGAACGGCCACGGGAGGGGCCAGCGCGACCGGTTGGGCGCCGCCTTCGAGATGCCCAGGAGGGCCCGCCTCGCCCGCGGCAGCCCTGGCGCCTTCGACGACAGGTCCTGTCGGCAGCACGTCAGGGCGGCCAGCAGGAAGGTGCCCACGGAGCTCGGGAAGCCCTCGAAGAACTGCTCGTGGAGGTAGGCCGCCACCGCCGAGTCGAGCTGCGTGGTCCTGCTGATCGCCATGTTGGCCGTCGCACACCAAAGGCAGAACTGGCTCACGATGTGCTTGTACCGATCCTCCTGAGGCTTTTTCACGGTGCGCCTCTCGAGCAATGTCAGGCCGTGCTCGTCGGACGCTGGCTCCCCGCCGTAGTCCCGGCGACGCCGGACGGCTCGGTCGGCTCGCAGGTCTGGCTCGATCCCGCGGGAGGGAGGCGGGCGGCCCGCTGCAGGCCTCTTGCGGCACCTCCTGCGAGCCGGGGGAGTGGTCCCCGGCGGGGGCGGCGAGCTCATCAGAGGGGCCGAAGTCGACGCCGAAGGCCCGGCCAAGCCTGGCTGCAAAGGCGCGGACGCGGAGACCCCGCTGGCCGCAGGAGTCCCCGCCCAGCGGAGCACGCCTCGGCTCTGGCAGCACGGCCGGCGGCGGATCGGCTTCGCGGGGCCGGGTCGAGGCCTCAGCCCAGTCCCCATTCTTGCGTCTTGAGCCGCGGTCAGCGGGGTTGCGCTCTGAGGGGAGCCAGCGCCACCGAGAGGTCATGTTGAAGGCCAGGTTGAGGCCGCCAATCTGCCGGCAGACTCGCATCAGCTTCGAGGATGATCGACCCTTGGATACGGCAAGGATGCTAGCCATGGCGTCTCCCAAGAACAGGTGGCGCTTCCCAAAGTTGGCCAGGGACCGCGTCCTGTGGAGGTGGGCCAAGACCACGCTGCGGCCCTCGAGGATCACCTGGGCCTCCGGATCGGCCCATCTCTTAGCTAAGACACGGCGCCACTCGCCATCCCACACGCCCGAGCCGATGTCGAGCGTACCCTATGGGATCTCTGGAGCAGGACCGTCTATAGCGAAGCCACCCAGAGTAGCCAGAGCAAGAGCGTGGTCCAGAGGTCGAAAACCCAGCTCGTCTTGTCGAGAAAACCTCCACCTCTCGTTGAACCGACCGAGCGACCAGGCACTCTCTGCTGCACGATGCAACCTCCCCAGCACGACGCGTCGACGGCGAGGACATTTTCAGACCAGGCAGCCCCGAGATCCCGAGAAGCGAGAAGTATAGGCCCAGCGGCCCGGCCAAGTTCGCGGCGAACAGAAGCCCACAGCGGGCGGCGACGAGAGAGTAACATGCAGAGAACACGCATAACAACCCACGGCGTACAAGTGTAGTGCGACATAACGACAGTTACAGTGTCCCCACTTGCGTATCCCTCCTTGAGAATCTGCTGCATGGCCAATCTGACCCTCCAGGCAACCCGGGGCCTCGACCCGACAGTAGCATTCTCGTCCGAGAAAGTCCAGCCCAATGCAGTGATGCCAGGGCCAGCCTCGACTGGATGAATTGGGGGGTCGACCCCGTTCAACTCCTGCTGAACCTCCTCCGCCACCCCTCTGACGACTTCTCGATCCTTTCCGACAGCGAAAAAATTGTCGACATACTCCGTGTGTGTGAAGGGCTCCAGGCTGGGAGGAGGAAGGTGATCGACGACAGCGTTATTTCTGAGACGCCGGGCGCCAGCCGGGCCCGATGCTCCAGTATCTGCTGACACGCCCAAAGAGAAAGCTTCCAACCCATCGGGATCACCTTCAGGACTGGAAAGAGGTATTGGCCACGTCTGATAGCGCGGCCCTGGGCTGACGAGACATTCACCAGGTCGGCACGGATCCGAGGAAGAACGAACATGCTTCGAAGGGCCTCTGGTAACTGCGTGTTGTAGAAAGCGTTTACGATATCGACCGAGCCGACCTGGATGGGCGCAGCGCTGTCAACCTCAATGGCGGAAAAGGCGGCCCCGGAGGCTAGCGAGACAGGGTCACTGTCGCGAAAATGGCACGATGGTAACCAACCATCGACAATCAAACGATATTTCCCTGACTTGTTATATACGAAGAACAGGCCGCAAGAGACCTCACCCGTCAGATGCCACTCGAGCAGGTCGCAATCGGCCATCCTGCGCAGCAACTCTGCGCACAGGGCGGGCGACCGTCGGATGGCGGGGTCGGAATAAGGCCGAGCGGGTCCCTGAAGTTTAGCTACCTCCCTGCCAGTGGATTCTGGCAAGCACAGTTGAATTAGTCGCTCAGCAATCTCTTTGCCCCGATCTCCAGCCAGATGCTCAAGAGAACGCGAGACCGAACCAGCAGCTGGCAGGTCGATCAGGTGGGCGGTGCCCATGCTGAGGGGAGCGATCACGGCGCCTTCGCCGTAAGCACTCTTGGCCCGAAGCGCTCGCAGGGCTCCTGTGCCGCTCATGTCGTCCGGCGGCGGGCCCATGGACAAGACAGACTGGCGAATCGAGTTGAGACTGGCCTGCTGACTCGCCGAAGGGCCATGGTTCATCCGTGGACGAGATGAGCCAATGTACAAATCGTTCAACGAGCCGGCAATCTCATCGCACACCAGATCGACATGATTAGTGCGCTGAAGCCAACGACGAGTAGACCTGCCAATCTGCACAGCAGCTCCACTAAAGCCTCGATGCAAAACTGAGTGGGGACGAGGAAGAGGCAGCAAGTTCCGCTGTCGCTCGTCGGCCCAGAAAGGATGGCTAAGAGCAGGCTGCCCCCTGGTCGACAGTCTAGGAGGCCCTCCCCGCCCTCTCCTCTCGGGCCTTGCGGACCTGCTTGAGGGTGGCGGCGTCGCGCTCGACCTCACCCGCCACGTGGGCGATCAGGTCGGGGCAGACCATCGCCATGCCTGAGCCCTTGGTCATCCCTGAGAAGATGGCGGCCTCGTCGAAGACGGCGTGCTGGGGGGAGGCCGCGCCGCCCTTGTTCTTGCCTTTGGAGTTGGGTCCACGCGAAGCCAAGAAGTCCATGTGGTACTCACACTCCATCAACTGCGCCTTCCTGAGCAGCAGCTCGAGGGTGGCACTGTTGCTGACGTCCACCACGTCGTAGAAGCCCTCGTCGAGGCACCCCATGGCCGCGTGGTGAACCTCGGCGCCCCAATCCTCCGACCGCAATCCGAAATTCATGACGAGCGAACGGTGGTGCTCGAGCGGCCCACGCAGCACCACTTCACTGTCCTTGGCCCGGGCACGGCACAATCCGGGAACGGCGACTCTCGAAGCTGCACGTCCGAGCTGGCGAAGCGGCATCTGGCGCGATCCTTGGAGGCGATGACCGACGCCTTGCTGATCCTAAGGTCATGGTGGCTCTCCATCGCAAGGTACTCCTCCACGGGGTGCGACTGCAAGTCGCGGACCAGCACGGCAGCGCCCGCAGGCGCGGTGAAGACGCCAACCTCGCCCTTCACAAAGTCCGTCGCCGACAAGACGACTGGGGTCCCCGTGGACGCGAAGGAGGTCGACTCCACGGTCACCCACTGCGCCCCGGCCGCGGCCAGCGCGGCACCACCAGCCAGCGGGGCGGCCACGGCCGGCCGCCGGGCTGGCCGTCGGCGGGCGCCCCCGCGGCCGGCGGCACGAACGGAATGAGGGCGCCGCCTGGCGGGGCCACTGCTGGTAGCCCGGCAGCCGCTGCCTCCTGACCAATGAACGTGCCGAGCTCCGCAGCCGTCGGCGGTCTCCAGAAGCGGCAGGTCAGACCGCGTGCAATTCCTGGAGGGATGGTCCGCCGATCCGGCGAGAACCTCACAGCCTGGTAGTCCGGCCTCGTGCCGTCCACCAGCTCGAAGTAGACGTCGGCGTCCGGCGTCGCGCACACGATCAGAAAGTCATTGACTGGAGTCGCTCCCGGCGGCTGCAAGTGGCCCAGGACCCGTCGCTGCTGCCATTCTCGTGCCCCGCTGTGCAGGATCCATGCCCAGCGCTGGACGACTCCTGACGTCATGGCGGCGGGCGGTCCCGAGGGTCAGGGCGCCGCACCAGCCGATCGCGACGAGGAAGCCCGAGGTCGTGATGGACGCGAGCGCGCCTGCGAGGAGGCCCCAGAGACGCCCCGGGGCAGCCGGCGCCTCGAGCGTCGGACAAGCCGGAGGCTCAGGGCAGGTCGCCTGCACTGGCGTAGGCGCCCCTGGGCACGCTGGGCAGCTCGGCACCGCTGGGCACGTCAGCTGACAATTGTATGGCGGGGACTCTGGACAGGAGGGAGCGGCGGGGCAACGACTGAGGTAGGAGATGACGCCCGCTCCAAGCCAATCGGCCACACGGTTCAGCATAGAACCGTGCTCTCGCTTGAGCCAACAGGGTCACGGATAGACAGATCCGCCGTGATTCCGAGATCACGCGCAACCCCAAGGCGGCCCATCCCCGAGACATTGGCTAACAAAGGCGTGATAAACACTTGGCACACCGCGAAGCCACCCTCAGCGAAGAAGCTCTTTCCCGGCAGGGCAAACTCGACAGACACGTCGACGCCGATGGTGTAGGAGGCGACGCGGACCATCGACGATAGGCCCTATGTGCTCGAGTGAGACGGCCTGATCGGTCACGTCATGCGCGCGCATCTGCTTATGTGAGAAACGTTCTAACACCGCACGTTCATCCGAGGCGTCGGCATCAGCACTCAGCAAAGCAGCGTTGTCAACGTAGGTGGAGGTGATCGGGCCCACGACAGACACGAGGAGCCCGATGCTTTTCGCGAGCCGCCCGCGAAAGCCCCCAGGGGACTCCGGAGCTCACGATGTGCTCCACGGCTGAGTGGCAAACATGCAGAGCCCACGCACAACAGATGCTGGGCACTCTGAAGCATGGGTGCACAACGCCAATGGACTTCACCGGCACAATATCCTCACGTCATTTTTGCATTCACGTAGCGTTCACAATGCAGGTGGAGCCCCACCCGCAGCGCGGCGTCAGGTCAAAAATCATGACCGACCGAACACCCTCTTTGCACCACCTTGCCAGTGCTTACAACTGCTCAGGGGAAGCAAAAAATATAAAGTGATACACAAAAAGTAAATCACAGCCGAGCAGGTTGCCTTAGCCGTGATACGAATGATACTTGATCTCATGATATGCGACTGCGGCTCACTCGTTCATTTCAACCAGGGCCAGGAAAATGCTGTCGCGAGTCTTCGCAGCGTGAAAGAAAAAATCGAGCGAACCAACATCGCGCGAACCGACACGAGGACGCACAGAACTGGAATGAAGGATGTTCAGCTTGAAAGAGGAGCCCTGTTACATCAGAGCCCAAGCATTGAAAGAATACAGAACACAGACGTGGAATATCTTGTTAGCGCTACCCACATATGTTTGCTGCGACCAACCTACCCCTTCGAGCACGATGACCAGGTTTAGCACGTCACTTGGGCGGGTACATGTCTGGGAGAGAGGCCGCCGCTCGGTATGTTTGAACTTCAAATATCTCGATGGTAGAGAGGGTCTGAGCGCGGGAGCCCAGCCCACTTTCCGAAGACCTGCCCATTGATATGGATCCCCTGTGACGGGCTTCAAATAAGCTTCATCGCTTTGATTTCAACCATCGCCCTGATCGCGCGGGGGCTGCATTGCACTGGCGCCCCCCTACACTTCTTCCTCCGTTTCCTCCGTGTCTAGCGCGATGACTCTGCCCAATCCGTCGGGGGCGCAGCCTCCCGCGGCGACGGGCCCACCTGTTCCGTTGGGGACACTCGGGCCGTCACTTCAATTATGCTGGCCGCGGCCCCACCGCGACACGCCGCCTGCCCTTCCCAGCCCTCCGGTGGCTTCGACGCCCCGGACGCCGACGCCGACGCCGACGACCCAGACCCTGGTGACCCCATAGACACCGGCCCCACCAGGATCGGCCACGCCGACCACCCTCCAATTGTCAGACTGACGCAAGCCGCCCACCACGTCAAGCGAGCCCCTTGAGAATGGGGAAGGAAGCCAGGCCGCCGCGCCCTCCGCGCAACTCCGCCCCCTCCTCCTCCGCGCCCAGCTCGGAGCCCGATGCCGGCGAGCTCCGAGGGGCCGGGGCCACTGTCCCACCTGTCCGCGAGCGCCGCGATGGCGCCCAGGTCGGCGCGAGGAGGGGGATCGCACTTCTCGTCGGCGGCTCTGGCGCCCACGATGAGACGAGCACGCCTGCCTTCCTCCGCGCGGAAAGATCGAGACCCTCGAGCAGACACGGCGCCTGTAGGTGGGGAGCTGCATGTCGCGCCGACACATCTTTGAGCGTCGGAGGTCCAGGCGCCAGCACGGGGCGACAGACGCGCCAGCAGAGAGACATGCCTCCAGCCTGGCCACGCTCATCAAGATGCGTATATTGAAGCCCAAAACCCGCCGAAGCACGGCAGGAGGGGGCACAGACTCCACAGGAAGAAAGGTAGCGAAGCCCCGCGCGACCTTCAGCCTGCGCGGGCGCCGCGGCTCCTGCGCGCAGAAGTCTTTCGCTTTACACGCTTCTTTGAGCGAGCCAAGCGGGGCCTGGCCCTCTGGTCGGTCGCCGCAGATGGGGGGGTCGACAGCTGAGAGCTCGAGCGCCTGCTCGAGGTGCCATCATAGAGACCACCAACATCTGAACAGACTCTGGCGCGGCAAGGGAAATTGAGCGAGCGCACTGCTGGTCTCCATGCCCAGCGCGCCCCCGCAGACCACGCCACCGGCACCCAGAGCCCCCGGGGGAGCCCTTCACCAAGCGAGCTGGCAGAGGGAGAAGATCACCATGCCGCCCCCGACATTGATCATGCAAACCAAGGCGCACAACTCGGAGCTCTAAGCCACGGACTAGAAGCTCCGACCTGCGACGAGGGGCGTGGATATAGAGGGCACCCCAGCACGTGCTCTCACCCAGGCCCGCTCGGGGCCCACCCGATCTGGCCTTTGCCGTCGCCGGCGCCGGCCCCGCGACCGCCGCCCTTCGGTCCCTTCGCACCCTTGCGATCGCAGCGCCTCGCCCCAGGCAGCCCTCTCCTCGCGCAGCAGTCGAGTCTGCCTGAGTGCAAAGGCACGCTGATGCTTCTCGACAATCCACTTCGCGAACTTCGGGACGGCGGCCCTACCCTTGTCCTCAGTCGAGCCGGCCAGCATGCACCCGAGACCGCTGTAGTCGGGGTGCCTGGCGTATTTCTCCACCGCGAGCTCATGCTGGATGAACCCCATGACCAACTGCTCCGCCATGGCCGAGCTTGCCAGATTAACCCGGTCGTTATATGAGGCCGAGACGGTGAGACCCCAGGCTGTTTTCACGATCACAAGCGACGCAGCAGTTCGACGAGACGCCCGACGCTGAGCACCAATTCTGATGGCACGCGTCGAACGAGCCGTCCGCGGTGTCCCGGACCCGAACCAACTACTCCTTCGCGGCTCTGGGGTCCGCGGAAAGGAAGTCGTCGAACGTCGCCTCCTCCAGTTCCACGGCTGCCTCCTTGGACCGAAGGAACCTTCGCCCAGCGGCAAGCCGAAACGCGCCGCGCAAGCGAAGGCCCCCACCCCCGCCTCCTCGACGATTCTGCCGCAATTCCAAGTCATTGGTGTCGACCCTCTCCACGCGAACCTCCGAGCCTGCGCCCCCGGCGTCAAGCTGCACCACGCCATTGGACTCCCGCAGCAGCGCCCGTCCGGGATCGTCAATCATAACTGCCTTGATCCTATCGCCGAACCGCTGGCGCGCGGCGTCGCTGACCACCCATATCTCCTCATCGCCCACCTCGACGTCTTGCCCCGCGACGTCGCCCGAGCGATAGCCGCCTCAGAGAGCTCTCAAACAAGAATCGGATCGAAGACGAAGCAATCATTCCGACACCCGTCTGGCACGGCGGCACGGCCCCCCCTCGCGCAAAAGGCTCGAACCGAACCGCGGACGCGTCCAGGATCTGGAGGTCACCCGTCGGCGCGAGCACAACCCATCGCCCCGCTGCGACTCGAGCCAGCAGCACCTGGTAGTGCCACGCGAAGCTCGGCTCGTCATCATATCGGACCAAAACTTGACGCTCCTCGATGTCTAGAGCGCTCATGATGAGTCGACCAAGCGGAGAATCGAGGGCATCACTGGGCTGCTCCTAGACGGCGCAAGGAGCGCAGACTCTTGGACAGCAGGCGGCACCGGATCAACGGAACGGTGTAGAGCACAACGTCCGGGCACCAGGCCAAGCACGAGACTGATCAGGTGGAGGCTGCAGGCGAGGCACACGCAAAAATGGATGGCCACCCTGCTTCCCAACTAGATTTGGAACAGTTAAACTGACTGGTCAAGACACGCTCGACGATGTGACACCCCGCGCCCGATGTCCCTTCACAGAAGAACCTTTCAAATAGACAGTGTCACGCCGGCCCCGGTGTCGGAACTGCAAGAGAGACCACGTCCCGCAGGACAGCACATGCGAAGTGAAAATCCCGCGGGGAAATCGTCTCGCCGCAAGCTTCGGCCCGGCCGGGCATTTCTCGAGCAGAAAGAGAACTTGAGCCGCAAACTATCAAGGGTTCCGTCAGGTCCAAGTGCCAAAAACTCTCGTGGGAAACGCGTGAGAGTTGACATGATTGACCCAGATCATGAGCTCCTCGAGGATGGCGGCGGCCACCTCCTTGGTCAGCCTCAACCTCCTTTTTGGGCAGGCGGTCTGCGTCGCGCTTGATTACCGCGGTCTCGACGGCGGCGTAGACCTCAAGCACGGCTGCGGTGGGCCCGCAGGCAACATAGTTGCCCTCGTGGCAGCTCAGGAATGCTTCTCGCACTCATGGGTCAAAGTACAACTCCACATGTTTCCCTCATTCGCCCTCCTGCTCAAGCTTGGCGTAGTCGTCTAAAGTGGCGCCGCGCAGGTAGTAATGACACTGCGCGTGGGCGTGCTGGTATTGGGCCTGAGTCTCCACGTGCTGGGGCCACTCACGCGGTCTGTGGCCTATGCTGGCGGCCGCGCGCTCTGCTCGGCAGCAGCGTGGACCATCTGCTAACTGTCGTAGCCCTCCAGCCCCTGCACCTCCTGAGTCAGATCTTCAGCACCCTCGACCTCCTGCCGAGCTGCCAACGTCACCTGTTCGACGTGGCCGGAGAAGTCGCCGTCGGCCTCTTCGGGCTTCACCGACAGGGCCGATGGTGAACCACCCTCGGTGACTGTGGCGGCGTCCTCGGGGACGTCGATGACACAGTCGTCGAACGTCCCGCCTTCTTCCTGCCCAGCGTCAGCTGCCAGCAGCTGCTCGTCACCCAGGACAAACTGGATGGTGCGAGCGTCCTTCTGCTGCTCGACGACGAGGCTGCGGGCGCCGAAATGGGCGCCGCCAAAATGCAGTTGGTCGTCGTCCCTTGGATTCCGAGGGAACCACCAAATGACCAAACTGCGGTTGCAGCCAGGCCAGTCGCCCACTGAATTCTGACCTCGCACGAGACGCACGGCACGAACGCCAGGTAGCTGGAAGTATCTGCAGGACAAGTGGCGCAGAGCATCTAGGATATGAGGGCGCTGCCGAGACTGCGCGATCAGCTGCTTGCCTTGCTCGCCCTCCCAGTGGCCGAACGCCCTGGCTCATGAACCTGGCGCGACGTGCTCTAGGCAGTCCTCCACGCGATCCCAGGCCAGGCCTGCTCGCGCCATGCCGGTGCTCGTGTCGTTGAAGACGGCCCCGATGAAGGTTCGTGCGTCTCGCAGTCTGCAGACCATCTCGGCGTCGCGGTACTTGACCGCAACCTGGCCTCTGGCTGGGTCCACAAGAAAGACAGCACCAGAACCTGCCCAGCCTGATACGTCCCTTGTGCTGGGAGGCCGGTGGATCTCTACCTGATCACCCACGTTGAAGCGCCCCTCTCTGGCCCCTGTGGCGCGTGTTCGGAGGGCGCGGTTAACGCGGGCAATCGAAGTACCCTGGATCATACGCTGCAAGGCGATATCACGGAGACGCCCCTGCAGTGAGCTGGGATGCACCTCGCCACCGGCAGAGGGGCTGGCTCCGGCGACATAGTCGCCCTCGCACTCCTCGACTGATTGGAGCGGAGGCAGCATGCAGGGCTGCCTACTGGAGATGACGCCGCACGGCGCAAAGCCGCCCACGTGAGCGAGGCTATCGCCCGCGAAGATGACGCGGGCCAGCATGGAGTCGAGTTGGCGGCGATGCCTTCGCGCTCCACCTGCCCCCCGGCAGGCGCGTAGTGCGCGTCGTAGCATTGAACCAAGTCGCTCGATGAAACGAGCGCGCTGGCGCGGAGCACGGATGTTCACAGGGCCTCCTCTCTACGAAGTACTTGGAGGTCATCCCGCCTTCCCAGTCCACGACGAAGGTCTCCATAGCTCCAAACAGCTGGATCCATGACGTGCCAACTGCTACCAGCAACGTTTAGTCGCATCGGTCCGCGATCTCCTGGCCGCTGCGCCACCTCGCGGCGCGGCAGATCAGGTGCAGTATCATGTGATCATCACAATAAAAGGCGCCGCCTGAAACGTTAAGGTTGACTCGTGTCGAAAGGCACAGCGTGGGAATGGTCTGGCGTGCTGGTGGTAGACACTTGCGGAATTCCCAACAGTTGTTGGCCACTTTGGGGATGAAGTCAAGGATTGCCTGCGGCATGTCGACTGCACGCAGCGATCGCGTCATCTCCTCCCTAGCGGCGTGCCACCACGGGAGATGTCACTTGCGAAGCTTTCGCATTCATGTCTCGGGCGGTTCGCCACGTAGCGCTCGTAGTGACGTGGTGATGTAGAAGCGAGTCCAGTCTGCAAGAATTGGGTTACCTGCCTGCAGCAGATCGCGGCGCTGCCCATCTCGGCGCTGCGCCGGCTGCTGGACTGGCTCGTAGTCGTGGACTGGCAACACAGTTGCTGGATCCACTACCCTGAGCCCCAGCGCTGGAGGACGAGCTAGCTTCTGGCGCACTGGATGGTGCCATGGTGCTGGCGGTAATGCTGTCCGAGGTCGGCTCTCCCAGGTAGCTGAGCCTGTTGAACGGTGGTTGGACGCGGTCCTCCAGGTCGCGCTGGCGCTCGTGGACGTTGGCCTGTACGTGGTCGCGACCGAGCATGAGGATCCGCGAACCTACACTTGCCGAGCTCGTGGACGCGCGCTGGACGGTCGCGTTCTTTCGTTTCACGGCAGCCTGGGCATTCCCATAGGGCGCCGCGAGGGCACCGGCAGGTGGCCGGGCCCCGGGAGCGCACGGGAGAATCGGATCGCGCGTTGCGTCGGCATGCCTTGCACGAGTTGCGCGCGCGCTCAGCGGCCACGGCACTCCTGACTTCGCAACCCGTGGCCCCTGAGGCCGCCGCTGGAAAGGCTACCGCATCGCCACGTGCGACCGTTTCAGGCGTCGGCGTAGGTCCACGATGCCCTGGATAAGCCGTTCGGCCATCTTTCATGGCCAGACCTCGGAGTCGGTGCTGTCGCGCCCTCGATGCGCACGTGCATGCGCTTGTCGGTGCACCCTGAGGTTCACGAACTGCTCGAGCATCTCCAGGGCATTGGAGACAAGGCCAATGGTCTTTCTCAGAATATCCCGTGACAATCTCGAAGTCCCAGTTGGCACTGGTCGCAGATGACCTTTGCACGCCTGGCGCTGATAATACTTCTGGCCTGGACGGCGCGGCGCACGGGCCAGGCTGCTCGTCTACGAAGTAGCCGCCGAGCTGCAGCTGCAGCTGTGCAACGGAGCCCCAAAATAGGCCGTCAAGTGCTGTGTCCTCGTAGGATCGCAACCAACTGCCGCAGTTGCACTTGCAATTGAAAGTAGCCCGAGGACCGACAGGCCGGCAGGCGGGAGCCATGATGGCCGCTAGGGGCCGGTGTTTTCGGATGCATCGCTCCACGGCTGTCTGCTGGCTCTCGTTGTTGAGGTCACAGCCCGCGCTGCCTGCGCTTTAGGCGCGTGGCCCTCCTTTATCTTCGCATTCTGGCGCGCGCGCTCTGCTGCGGGGCAGGCGCCGACAACGCACTCGTCGGACACCTGTCGTTTAGCGGCCAGAAGTGCACTGGCAACAACGCTGCTCGAGGCCCCCCCCACTTCATTGACCGCTCTGGTCGCCCTCGAAATCTACCGCGCGGAATGCCCGTGACCAGCGGCCCTGTGCAAGGCCAAGAAGAGGCCCCGAATTGGGTGGCAAATTGTACGGAAACATTGACGCGCCATTTTAATAAGATTTGTCGCCCCGAGCGCGCTGCTCGACGTCGCGCGGCTTGGCGCGCGGCCTGGCGCCGCGCCTGCGCGCAGCCGTGGAACGGGAACAGGCGTTCGAATATGGCGCGCAAGCTGCCGTCACATCTTGCCGAGGGCGCGTCTTCCACAATGCACCCGCAAACGCCCCTGCGCCCCTAAAGCTCGGCGCTGCACCTGCACGGCCGGTTGCACGCGGGAGCTGCGGTGAGCCGCCAAAGACTACACTACTAGGTCTGGCATCCGGGACCAAGGGCTTGCGGCGCGCCCTTCTCTGCGTCAGGTAAAGCACAAACGCGCGTCGATCACCCGCCGCGCTGGCGGTCGTTTCCACCGCCGGCCGCGGCGGCCGTAGATCGCGATTCTGGCGCCAGGGTCCTCGTGGACACCAATCGGGATGGGGGGTCGAGAACGAGATGGGTCTCGCCCCTATCCGCGTCGCACATGATCCATAAAATGCTGCACGTGGAACTGGGAAAGGGTAGGGCGGGCTAGCGCCGTGGCAGCGCCCCCCGAGGCTGGCGGCGCGGACGATATCGAAGCCGTGATCTCGTAGCACTAAGAGACTAGTGAGGTGCCCCGTCCTCTCCAGGGCCCAGGCGGGACGCCCCAGCCATGCCCCCCGCTTCTGCTGGGGCAGGTCGGCCAGGCCAGCCTCGCGGGCTGACCCGACCTCCTCCTAATTCAGCGACTGGGCGGGGTCCTCGGCAACGAGGCTACCCTCGGACCCTGTCGGCGCAGCGGCGCCCGATTTCTGCGGAATGGGGTCGCAGCTGAGGCACGTCATGCGAGTCTGACCGAAGCCCCAGGGGCCGCGGGAAGATGGCGAAAGGCCCTCGACCACGACATCGCATCTCGCGGCGATGCGCCCCAGGATGAGTCGGGCAATCCTCTGGTCCTGCTCGACCGCGAACGTCCTCGAGCTGGCGTTGTGCATGATCACCTTGACATCGCCGAAGTAGTTGGGGCACGTCGATGCCCCTGAAGGCTTGCCCCGAGCGCGGGGCAATCCGCAGGTAGGTGCTCGGCGGCGCAAGAGCAGCCACGCCCGTGGACACCAGATCGCGACCACAGGTCACGATACTGACGCCCGCGAAGGCAAATTGGTCGTAGCGTGCTGCCAGAAGCGCGCCCCGCACTGGTGCTTGCACTTTGGGGCTAAGAAGCTGTACCTTGAGCTGATTCAACTCTCGGCTGTCGCCGGAATCGCAGTCCTAAATCTCACTGCCCAGCGCTAGTAGCGTGAGCTGTTTAAGTGGAAATCCCCTGGTCGGCGGTTTGAGCTGGTCAAAGTTGTCGACTGGCATGCTTGAGTTCCCACTAGAAAGCTGACTCGAAGTCGAAGTGCAAAGTGCCTGGGCCCCTCGTGATCTCGCAGCCTCCAGGGCCAGGGAATGAGAGGCGTTCGCGCGCTGCGCCTGTCTCCGCAGCCCCGTCGTTGGACTGGATGGATTCCAAGCCAAGTTGGACAAGGAGATCGAAGTCGCCACTGCCGCTGCAGGGGCGCGCATGCCGCGACGGGCGCTCACACCGCCGCCGGTGGCGACCGCGATGGGGCAATGCACACCCCAACAGGCAACCTGTGAGCCGTTGCCCACTCATACCACGTAGAGCGGAGACGTCAGCGCCCCCTCTGCGGGTTGAAGCCTGGCCCCCACGGCTTTCTCGGCCAGGTCCATCGCGAAGCGTTGCCCCCAGAGGCAGGTCCAGGCGCCAGTACCCAATGACACCGAGCCAGCGCCTGGAAGGTCGGCGCTCGCCAGGTCGCAGGGCGAGTCGGCAGGCGGACTCAGGCCTGTGCCAGACGGAAAAGGCCACCATGGGAACGTCGGTCGGCACGGCGAGCACGCAAGTCCAGGCGGGCGTCGCGCGGCACTGCCCGTTCGGCAGCGGACACAAAACTCAAAGCACTGCCGGGGAACTGCATGCGATCCCGCCGTGGTGTCCCGGGCGTCGGTGCGAGCCGAGGAATCTGCGCGGTGCCCTGGCATGGTGGAGTCTCCTCAGGCACGCCGATGTCCGGCGCAAGCCGGGCCACCACCACAGGTGCCGAACCCGGAGCACCAAGGTCTGCAGCGCAGGCCAGCAACAAAGTTGCTGGACCCGCGGTCGTACGATCTGCACCAATGCGGCTCGTCGTCGCTGCTCGTCCTGTTGTCGTAAGAGCTCAAGTGCTAGCTGGGTGCTGTGGAGCTCGTCGGGGTGTCGTCATTGTGCGCGGTCGAGTGCGGAGCCTAATCCACGTTCGGATCGCACGCCACTGGACATCCAAGTGTCGCGGCGGGCGAACCTCATAGTCACTCTCCCAAGTGGCTGGCTCACGTTAACAGGGAAGTTCTGGTTGAAGAGACAGATCACTGGGAGACTCCACCACCGGCGGTGACACGGAGACTGGCGCAAACTGCGATGGTCACATGGAGCTCGATCCACATGGCGCGCTGATGCCGAGCGCTGAGACTGAAGGGATGTAGGCCCAGCTCGGCAACTACACATCTGCAGGTGGGGCAGCTGGCACGGCGTCTCGGGCATCGATGTCGCTTACCCAGTCGCGCCCTCAAAAGCTGTGGCCCCAGCGGAGAAGCACCCGCCATTTCGGCCCAGCGCTGCGGCGTCGGCGATGGTGGTGCTGCGGATGCTGCTCGAAGGCGGGCGCTGCAACTGCCGCGCCCCCCACTCCTGCCGATCGGAATGGCAACATAATCGCCCCATCCGCCGGGTTGGCAGAAGCCGGCCGCGCGCGGCCCACGAGGTCGCCCATCCCCTGGCGCTGGCGCAGTCGCCGAAGTTCGGCCTCATAAGGGTTGGGCAAAGCTGGTCAAAACGACGAAGTACCCACCCAACTTGACCAATGGCTCTACCAACTGCCTGCCAGGAGCCGTCGGACGAAGCACTGGGACCTGCTGCTGCTGGCGCTGGCCGCGTAGTTGTCGACGCTGGAGTCGGCTGGCCGCCATTCCAAGGGCCAGCGCTCTGCGCGGGGTCTCTTGGGCCGTCGTCAACGCCGTGAAAGCCGAAAAGCCGTGCATGCTAGAAATATACGTTTCCCTTTTTCAAAAACAAAAAAATGACTTCGGCCTCCTGTTGGCCTCGTGGGACGCCTCTTGGGGGCCTCTTGGGGCTTCTTGGGGGGTTATGGGGACATCCCGGGAGCGTCTTGGGACGATAGGCTGGACTTTTCGGTTCGTGGTCCCCCTCGGGGCCGTCTTGGGGCCCTCTTGGGCCGTCTTGGGCGCCCTCTTGGGCCGTTTTGGGGGCCTTTTGGGAGCGTCCTGGGCCGTCTTGGGGCGGTCTTGGGGGCCTCTTGGGCGGTCGTCAACGCCGTGAAAGCCGACAAAGCACATATGCCAAAAATATACGTTTTCCTATGGAAAACCAATGATTTCGGCCTCTTGGCGCCCTCTTGGGACGCCCCTTGGGCGCCTCTTGGGGGCCTCTTGGGGGCCTCTTGGGACGTCTTGGGCGGTGTTGGGCGGTCTTGGGCTCTTCTGGGACAGAAGAAAAAAGAAATCCGAAAAACAGGCAAAAACCCGAAGGAAAAAACCCAAAACGACCATTAGAGCCCATCCGGGCGCGGTACGCACCCCCCCTGGAACCCCCCCATTAAGGGGCTTCGCCCAACACACAACGTCATCGCTCGTACCTCGCTCTTTCCGTTACCTGGCCTGGCACAGAAACGGAAAGAGCGCTTCAGAAACAGAAACCGAAATGACTCACACCACCGTTCGTACCGGGAGCCTTGGCGTTGAGAGCTTGTTACGTCACCCCTCGCTCTTGGGAGCCTTGATGTTCAGAGATTGTTGCGTTGCCGCCCGTTCCTGAGCCTTGGCTGGGCCTTGGTGTCAGGAACTTGTTACGTCACCGCTCTCTGCTGGGAGCCTTGGTCTTATCAGCTTGTTTACGTCACCGTTCGCTCTTGAGAGACTTGGTGTGAAGAGCTTTTTTACCTAACAGCGAAGACTGATAGGTTTCTAGTGGTCTCAAAAGAGCTCACAGATCACTCCACAGGGGGGTCCGGGCAGGTGTTGGGGCGTTTCCGGGCGGCATGAGCCGGGCTCGTTTTTCACCAACAGTCACACACTTCGTGCTCTTCGCCTTCCCAGAACTCCATTCCCAGGCCACATTCTGGGGGGCCGGATGCAACAGTCACACACAAAGTGCTCTTCGACATCCCAGAACGCCATTCCCGGGCCACATTCTGGGGGGCCGGATGCAACAGTCACACACTTCGTGCTCTTCGAGTTCCCAGAACGCCATTCCCGGGCCACATTCCCGGAGCCACCACAACTCCATTCCCGGGCCACATTTTGGATGCCCGGAGCCAACTGTAGGCCACTTCGTGCTCTTCGACTTCCCAGAACTCCATTCCCGGGCCACATTTTGAATGCCCGGAGCCAACTGTAGGCCACTTCGTGCTCTTCGAGTTCCCAGAACTCCATTCCCGGGCCACATTTTGAATGCCCGGAGCCAACTGTAGGCCACTTCGTGCTCTTCGAGTTCCCAGAACTCCATTCCCGGGCCACATTTTGAATGCCCGTAGCCAACTGTAGGCAACTTCGTGCTCTTCGACTTCCCAGAACTCCCATTCCTGGGCCACATTTTCAGCAGGGGCAAGAGCACGACGAGGAGGAGGACGAGCAAGACCAGGAGGACGAGGACGAGCAGGAGCAGGACGAGGAGCAGGAGGAGCAGGAGAAGAAGGACGAGCAGGAGGAGGAGGAGGACGAGCAGGAGGAGGAGGACGACCAGGAGGAGGAGGACGACCAGGAAGGAGGAGGAGGAGGAGGAGGAGGGGAGGGGGAGGAGTAGGAGGAGGAGGAGGAGGAGGAGGAGGAGGAGGAGGAGGAGAAGAGGAGGAGGAGGAGGAGGAGGACGAGGACGAGGAGGAGGAGGAGGAGGGGGGGGGAGAGTACCAGGAGGAGGAGAACGAGGACCACCAGGAGGAGGAGGAGGAGGAGGAGGAGGAGGAGGAGGAGGAGGAGGAGGACACCAGGAGGAGGAGGACGAGCAAGACGAGGAGGACGAGAGAGGACGACCAGGAAGAGAGGAGGAGGAGGAGGAGGGAGGAGGACTACCAGGAGGAGGAGGAGGAGGAGGAGGAGGAGGAAGAGGAGGAGGAGGACGAGGAGGAGGAGGAGGAGGAGGAGGAGGAGGAGGGGGGGGGAGAGCACCAGGAGGAGGAGAACGAGGACCACCAGGAGGAGGAGGAGGAGGAGGAGGAGGAGGAGGAGGAGGAGGAGGAGGAGGAGAGAGCACCAGGAGGAGGAGGACGAGCAAGACGAGGAGGACGAGAACGAGGACGACCAGGAGGAAGAGGAGGAGGAGGAGGAGGAGGAGGAGGAGCAGGAGAAAGAGGAGGAGGAGGAGGAGGCAGGCTGAAGCTGAGGCTGTGACTGCGACTGCCGTTGCCGCTGCGACTGTCATCGCGAATGCGACTACGACTGCGAGAACAGCAGAATTCGACAACTGGATTTTCATCTGAATCTTAAGGGGAATGCTTTCAGATATGCTTCTACACATCGCTGTTAGGTTGCTTTGCCGGGATAATGCGTTACCCATCGCTCTCTATTTGGCGTCTCTGGGCCTTCTTGGGAGTCCTATTGGGGCCCTTGTCGGGCCCTTTTGGAGGCCTCTTAGGAACCTCTTGGGGGCCTCTTGGGGCTTCTTGGGGGGCTCTGGGGGCCTCATGGGAGCTTCTTGGGGCGAAAGGCTAGACTTTTCGGTTCGTGGTCCCCCTCTTGGGGCCGTCTTGGCGCCCTCTTGGGCCGTCTTGGGCGCCTCTTGGGCCGTCTTGGGGCCCTGTTGGGCCGTTTTGGAGGCCTCTTGGGAGCGTCTTGGGCCGTCTTGGGGCGGTCTTGGGGGCCTCTTGGACCGTCTTCAACACCGTGAAAGCCGAAAAGCCTTGTATGCTAAAAATGTACCTTCGCCCATAGGAAATCAATGATTTTGGCCCCCCGGTGGCCTCTTGGGACGCCTCTTGGGGGCCTCATGGGGCTTCTTGGGAGGCTCTGGGGGCCTCCTGGGAGCGTCTTGGGGCGAAAGGCTAGACTGTCAGGTTCGTGGTCCCCCTCTTGGGGCCGTCTTGGCGCCCTCTTGGGCCGTCTTGGGCGCCTCTTGGGCCGTCTTGGGGCCCTGTTGGGCCGATTTGGGGGCCTCTTGGGAAGCTCTTGGGCCGTCTTGGGGCGGTCTTGGGGGCCTCTTGGGCCGTCGTCAACGCCGTGAAAGCCGACAAAGCGCATATGCGGAAAATGCACGTTTTCCTTGCGGGAAATCGATGATTTCGGCCTCTTGGCGCCCTCTTGGGACGCCCTTGGGCGCCTCTTGGGGGCCTCTTGGGGGCCTCTTGGGACGTCTTGGGCGGTCTTGGACTCTCTTGGAGCGCTCTTGGGCCGTCTTGGGGGGGAACCCGAAAAACATGCAAAAACCCAGAGGAAAAAACCCGAAAACGGCCATTAACACTCATTTGCTCGCGCTACCCCCCTCCTCTGGAACCCCTCCCTTTAGGGCTTCGCCCACACCAGAACGTCATCACTCGTACCTCGCTCTTTCCGTTACCTGGCCTGGCACAGAAACGGAAAGAGCGCTTCAGAAACAGAAACCGAAATGACTCACACCACCGTTCGTACCGGGAGCCTTGGCGTTGAGAGCTTGTTACGTCACCCCTCGCTCTTGGAAGCCTTGATATTCAGAGATTGTTGCGTTGCCGCCCGTTCCTGAGCCTTGGCTGGGCCTTGGTGTCAGGAACTTGTTACGTCACCGCTCTCTGCTGGGGGGGCCTCTTGGGAGCCTCTTGGGCTGTCTTGGGGCGGTCTTGGGGGCCTCTTGGACCGTCGTCAACGCCGTGAAAACCGAAAAGCAGTGCATGCTAAAAGTGTACAATTTTTCCCAAAGGAAGTCAATGATTTTCGCCTCCTGGTGGCCTCTTGGAACGCCGCTTGGGGGCCTCCTGGGGCTTCTTGGGGGGCTCTGGGAGCCTCCTGGGGGAGTCTTGGGGCGAAAGGCTAGACTTTTCGGTTCGTGGTCCCCCTCTTGGGGCTGTCTTGGGGCCCTCTTGGGCCGTCTTGGGCGCCTCTTGGGCCGTCTGGGGGCCCTCTTGGGCCGTTTTGGGGGCCTATTGAGAGCCTCTTGGGCCGGGGCGGTCTTGGGGGCCTCTTGGGCAGTCGTCAACGCCGTGAAAGCCGAAAAGCCGTATATGCGAAAAATGTACGTTTCCCTTCGGGAAATCAATGATTTTGGCCTCTTGGAGTCCTCTTGGGACGCCCCTTGGGCGCCTCTTGGGGGCCTTTTGGGGGCCTCTTCGGCCATCTTGGGCGGTCTTGGGCTCTCTGGGAGCGCTCTTGGGCCGTCTTGGGGAGGAACCCGAAAAACCTGGCCCGGCACAAAAACCGAAAGAGCGCTGCAGCAACAGAAATCGAAATGACTCATGCGTTGCCGCCCGTTCCTGAGCCTTGGCTGGGCCTTGGTATCAGGAACTTGTTACATCACCGCTCTCTGCTGGGAGCCTGGGTCGCATCAGCTTGTTTACGTCACCGTCCGCTCTTGGGAGCCTTGGTGTGAAGAGCTTTTTGCATTACCGACCGCTCTTGGCGTCTCTGGGCCTTCGTGGCAGTCCTAATGGGGACTTTTTCGGGCTCTCCTGGTGGCCTCTTCGGGGCCTCTCGGGGGCCTCTTGGGACTTCTTGGGGGTCTGTGGGGGCCTCCCGGAAGCGTCTTCGGGCGAAAGGCTAGACTGTCAGGTTCGTGGTCCCCCTCTTGGGGCCGTCTGGGGGCCCTCTTGGGCCGTCTTGGGCGCCTCTTGGACCGTCTGGGGGCCCTCTTGGGCCGTTGTGGGGGCCTCTTGGGAGCCTCTTGGGCCGTCTTGGGGCGGTCTTGGGGGCCTCTTGGACCGTCGTCATCGCCGTGAAAGCCGACAAGCCGTCCATGCTAGAAATGCACTTTTCCTAGAAATATATATATATATATATATGATTGTGGCCTCCTGTTGGCCTCGTGGGACGCCTCTTGAGGGCCTCTTGGGGCTTCTTGGGGGGCTGTGGGGGCCTCCCGAGAGCGTCTTGGGACGATAGGCTAGACTTTGCGGTTCGTGGTCCCCTCCCTCGGGGCCGTCCTGGGGCCCTCTTGGGCCGTCTTGGGCGCCTCTTGGGCCGTCTGGGGGCCCTCTTGGGCCGTTTTGGGACCTCTTGGGAGCCTCTTGGGCCGTCTTGGGGCGGTCTTGGGGGCCTCTTGGGCCGTCGTCAACGCCGTGAAAGGCGAAAAGCCGTATATGCTAAAAATATTAGGTTTTCCTTTGGAAAACCGATGGTGTTGGCCTCTTGGGGCCCTCTAGGGACGCCCCTTGGGCGCCTCTTGGGAGCCTCTTGGGGGCCTCTTGGGCCGCCTTGGGCGGTCTTGGGCGGTCTTGGGCTCTTCTGGGACGGAAGAAAAAAGAAATCCGAAAAACTGGCAAAAACCCGGGAGGGGGAAACAAACAAACAAACAAAAAACTGCCATTAGAGCCCATCCGGGCGCGGTACGCCCCCCCCTGGACCCCCCCTTAAGGGGCTTCGCCCAACACACAACGTCATCGCTCGTACCTCGCTCTTTCCGTTACATGCAAAACCTGGCCCGGCACAGAAACGGAAAGAGCGCTTCAGAAACAGAAACCGAAATTACTCACACCACCGTTCGTACTGGGAGCATTGGCGTTGAGAGCTTGTTACGTCACCCCTCGCTCTTGGGAGCCTTGGTGTTCAGAGATTGTTGCGTTGCCGCCCGTTCCTGAGCCTTGGCTGGGCCTTGGTGTCAGGAACTTGTTACGTCACCGCTCTCTGCTGGGAGCATTGGTCTTATCAGCTTGTTTACGTCACCGTTCGCTCTTGGGAGCCTTGGTGCGAAGAGCTTTTTGCGTTACCGATCGCTCTCTATTTGGCGTCTCTGGGCCTTCCTGGGAGTCCTATTGGGGCTCTTGTCGGGCCCTTTTGGAAGCCTCTTGGGAACCTCTTGGGGGCCTTTGGGGGCTTCTTGGGGGGCTCTGGGGTTCTTGGGACGAAAGACTAGACTTTTCGGTCCGTGGTCCCCCTCTTGGGGCCGTCTTGGGGCCCTCTTGGGCCGCCTTGGGCGCCTCTTGGGCCGTCTTGGCACCCTCTTGGGCCGTTTTGGGGGCCTCTTGGGAGCCTCTTGGGGGCCTCTTGGGGCGTCTTGGGCGGTCTTGGGCTCTCTTGGAGCGCTCTTGGGCCGTCTTGGGGGGGAACCCGAAAAACATGCAAAAACCCGAGGGTGAACCCGAAAACGGCCATGAACACGCAGTTGGGCAATCCTCGCCCCCCTCTGCACTCCCCCTAAGGGGCTTCGCCCACACCAGAACGTCATCACTCGTACCTCGCTCTTTCCGTTAACCCGAAAGAAAACCCGAAAACGGCCATTAGACTTTTGCACTCGCCCCTCCCCCCCCTTGGACCCCCCCCTCGTAAGGGCTTCGCCCACACCAAAACGTCATCATTCGTACCTCGCTCTTTCCGTCACCAGGTATGCCAGTTAAGCAGAGACTCGCGAGTAAGTATGGTGGGGCACGCTCGTAGAGAGGTGTAGAAAGAGAGCGCGCGGTGCTATTCCGACTATCTCGCAGCCCAATCAGCTGCGGTCCACGGGATGACCAAGGTCAACTGTCGGTGGCGGCGGCGGCCAGCGGGCGACAGCAGGGACGGAACCATGTTAACTGTCCTCCATCTCTCATATGCTGGGGCAGTACACGTGAATGGAAAACGAAGCGCTGGAGCTCTACGTATCAGAACACCTAACGAGCCAGATAGCACAGTGCGACGATGATGGCGACATGCAACACATGAGGTCTGCATGCATGGAGTGGCTATTCAAAGCAATGGCCTGGGTCATCTGTCCTGGAGCATATTGGGCGTTTGGCTTGTCGGCAAAAGGAAGGAGCCCCACGCCACTCCATCGACTCTATCGGGAAATCATAACATTGAGGGCTGATCCCTTGATGCGCGGGCACCACTACCGGGGTCGCTCGTTCACAATATCTACCAAGTCGGGCCCTTCCCTGCTCTATGCGCGGGTATGCTCCTCTGAGCGCTTCCACAACATTGGCGTTAGCGGCTGCAGGTCGCGCTGTCTTTGCACACGCGGACACCGCGCGAGTACTTGCAGGGCAGGCCGCAAGTGTGCGGGTGGTCCACGGATCCGTTACTGTGCACATGCGCATCTGCATGCGCTTTGCAGTGGCCACACGCGGCCCACCAGGAATGAGCCGTTCCTACTGGCCAGTCTTGCGCTGGCGCGAGCGCCACTCTGGGCTTTCTCTCGGAGCCTGATCTTCCTCTGCACGCTCACGCCGCAGCACACGCGGGAAGATTGGCGCAGCACCTGAACGCAGGGGTTAGCGGTGCGAGTGGCAACATGGAGTACTGCGATGCTTGCGCTCCCGACATGTCGTGCCAGAAGTGCCTGCCCTCGGGCGATTAAGTCCGAATCATTGACCCGCTGTGACCAGCTGCGTCGTTTGCGTGGCTATCGTCGCGGCCGCGGAGCTTGGCGACCGTTGAGTTTTCCACGGAGTCCTGACACCACCTTTTGATGGGTGTGCGTGGGGTCCTCGCCAGTTCACGCTCGTCCTCCGAGTCGGACAACTGCCACCTCGACGTTGTGATGGTCATGTCCAGGGCCAGGAGGCGCCTCCAGCTCCAGCTAACCAGCAGGGCCAGGAGTACAGCAGCGCCTCTAGAACTGAATGAGGGCCAGAGCCTCTGGTGCCAAACCGGTAGCAAAATTTGGGTGTGCCGCGAAGCCTCGTGCTTCTCCGAGCTCTTGAGCCAGAACGGTTAGTTAATCACAGAGGAGGGAGGCGGCTCGCCCTCCAGCTCCAGTGCTGCCTCATGCCTCCCTCCTCACCGTAATCCCCTCTCCTTCCTGTATCCCTCCTCCCTTCGGCTCATGGCGACCATCCAAGATGCGCTTTCTGGAAGACCGAAAGCTCGCTCTCCAGCTGCAGCTCCCGGCGCTTCAAGCGCCCGGCTCGCTCGTAGTCCTCCGCGCCCGCCGCCTGGCGTTTCTCCGCCCTCACGCGCCCCAGCTCGGCGAGCAAGGCCTCGGGGGGCGACTCCGCCCCAGCCTCCAGCGCGGGCTCCGGCAGCGGCGCCCGCGCGCGCGGGGCGCCCGCCAGCGCCCCTCGGGCGGCGCATGGCGGCTCCGGGCGGACCACCTCCGGGATGGCGGCGCCCGGCCCGCAGAGGCCGGCGGGTCCTTCCCTGCACGCGCGCGAGTCCGCGAGCGTGCCCTCGTCAGCTACACGCAAGGGTGGCCGGCCCTACCAGCAACAGTGACCTTTGATGCGCGGCTCTCTGGGGCCGCAGGGCGGGTCTGATCCCGACACGCAAGCCAGAACTGGGTGACTCATGTGGGCCTGCACCGAAAGGTCACTCTGGCGAAGGCCCACTCTTACGCGTATTGAGCCGACCTCGGCCGCCGCTAGGTGTCCTGGGTCGACGCCGACAGCCGCCGCCTCCTGCAGTGCCGCCTGCAGCGCCGCCTCGTCGTCCGCGGTCGCTGCGCCCGCGAGCACCAGCGCGGCCAGGAGTTCGCGCGCCCCCGACAGCTGCTGCAGACATGCTGCGCGGCGCTGCTCGCGGCGCCCCTCGCGCCGAGCACTGGTGGCGCTGGCGCCAACTCCATGGCCGCCGACCCCCGCGTCACCCTCACAGCCACAGGCGCTGGCCCGGGAAAGCGAGTCATCGTCCTTCGGTAATAACGCGCAAGAGTGACCCTATAGGCGGCTTTAGGGAGCCGGAGGGGTGGGCCAAACCCAGGCGCGCAGGTCAGTGATGGAGGACCTCTGCTGTACATCCGCACCAAAGGCAAGGTCACTCGAACGAAGGGTCACTCTTGCGCGTAACCGACTCCTCGGCCTCCAGGGTGACGGCCACCCGGTTGCCGAACTTGGGGTCCGCGCCAAGTGAGAAGGACACCGCGTCGCCCACCGAAAAGCCCGCCAGCTCCGCTGCGGCCACCGCGACTGGCCCGCCCAGGCCCCGGCACGCGATCCTGCCCATCCCCACCCGTGCGTTGAAGTCCTGTACGACGCCCACCAGCCGCCCGCCGGCCAGCAGGCTGGCCGCCTGCGCCGCTGGCCAGCGCGGCCGAGTCGGCGGGCGTGGCACCGGCGGCGGGCCCCGCGGCAGCGGGGCGCCCGCGGCAGAGGCGGCGAGCGGCGGGCCCCGCGGCGGCGGAAGGGCCCGGGAGGCGGCGGCGGGCCGCGGCGCCCCCTGGAGTCGCCGCCACTCCTCCTCCAACTCCTCGGGCGGGCGGGGGGGGCGGGCATCCTTGTTTTCTGCTCCGGCTGGCTGGCGGGCGGGGTGGGGCAAATGGACGGAGGCCGATGGGACTGGCTGGGCAGGGAGGAGGCAAAGGAGGAGGAGGAGAAGGAGGATCAGAAATAGGAGGCGGGTAAGGAAAAGGGCCCGCGGAAAAGGCAGCGGGCCCCAAAGGGAGGCGGGCATGCCCACGCTGGCATTTGCGAATAGCCACCCGTACAGCCCATGCGAACGCTAAAGAAGTCGCCAGCCTCCCATGTAAGAGTGGCACGACTGCGCGGGCCCCACGTTTTTTGCAATGTATCAGATGAGTGATCAGCTATCCGAGGCTGCGGCTTAGCATGATCACCAGCTTGGCAATCAGTACTTACCTCTGCTAAACTCATCCTCGGACATCAAGAAACTAACAACTTAAACTGTGGTCGGTGCATGTACCAAAACATACATGGCTGGAAAAGAGGTACCCTCTCGTGACCATGTGCACTAAACCGGAGGGACACACTCCCCAGAACGTGTGATATGAAAGAGACGACAGCCGCCGCGACTATGTCTAGTATGCCTCTTGGTGATCGGGACACAAACATGTACATGCACACACGACGTGTACATGCATGAGGTCATGTATATACAAACATGCATGTCTGCACACGTACATGGATGTATGCATACATGCATGCATGCATGCCTGCATACGTATGTACGTACATGCATATATATACACAAACATGAATGCATGTGTAAACATACATATAGATGTACAAACATATACATACATACATACATACATACATACATACATACATACATACATACATGCATGCATGCATGCATACATACAAACATACATACATACATACATACATGCATACATACATACATGCATACATACATACATTTATGCATACATACATACATACATACATGCATGCATGCATGCGTGCATGCATACATACATGCATACGTGCATGCATGCATGCATGCAGACATACACACATACATACATACATATATATATATATATATATACAAGCATGCGCACATATATACATACAGCCATGCATGCATACAGACAAGTATGCATACAAGCATATATATAAATACGCATGCGCATACGCATACATGTACAAATGTGTATGTATATACACGCATGCATGTATACAGACGTGTATACACACATACATACAGACAGAATACATCGATATATACATATGTCACCTATACGTACACAACTACATGCATACATGCATACCTTCACATATGCATGCATGCAGACGTGCATGCATTCGTATACACACATACACACATACATACATACATACATACATACATACATACATGCATACATACATACTAGATCCACGCGTGCTACGCGGGCTTAGGTTCTAGTCGCAGATGAACCACGGGTGCCGCTGTAAGCCCCGCTGTGGTCACAACGACGATTTCCAACGTTCTCGGGCCACGCCATCGAAGCAAAGAAACGCCTAGTCCGAACGCGGGGCGCCACCTTCCCGCGTATCTCACGATCTCGCTGCCGCCTTTGCTTGGTTTATCGAGCTGCGTTTGTTTCTCCACTTTCATTACCGCTCTGCCCCGTCGTGACACTCAATGATTTTGCACATCTGTTCGGTCTCCCCATGCCCTGTCACGCAGACATCCGCTGGCTCCTGATGTTGGGCTTGGCTCGGGGCCTCGTTGTGCGCGCGTGGGAGCGCGCTGATGTTTTTTCCTCTTCCTTGTGTTCCAGGCTTCTCGTTTTCAGAAGTCGTTCAGCCGTCGGCTATCTGCAGAGGGCGCGCGCAGATGTCCCCGTCATCAGTGCCCTTCTCTGCAGTCAGTTCTTGTCGAGTCCGTCCACGGGAGTGGGGAAGTTTTTTGTTGCTGGACGCCAAACCTCATGCCGGCGATAATCGCACCCGTGGGATCAGAAAGTTCGGGCTCACGGGGGATACGCAATGAATTGCCTGACAACTCCCGCGTATGGGGCCGCCTGGAGCTCTGACGGAGCCTCTGGCGGCACCTTCTTGGCGCTCTGGTGTTCCAGGGGGGCATATTTCGAAGATGGGTTTAGCTTTTGCGTTTCACTCCAGGGACAGATGGCCAGAGATCCATCTGGTGTGCGTTCCGTTCCACATGTGGCTCAAGGGAAAACCTTACGGCTCTTCTCCTGCTGCCACAGTTGGTAGCGGAGCGGGGTCGGGCCCCGGGCCATGGGCGAGAGCACACGGCTGTGACTAGGGGAACGAAGAATGACATAAACATAAAAACTCGGAGGTCCGCGCGGATTCCTCGGATCGGCGCAGGACCCCCCCTCCCTGGCGCGCGGAGCGCGCCAGGGGCGGCGCCAGAAGCGCCGACAGGGGGGCCCAGCGCGAATCCGAGAAATCCGCGCGGACCTCCGAGTTTTTATGTTTATGTCATTATTCGTTCCCCTAGTGACTGCCCAGTCGCTCTACGCTCGAGCGCTTCGAGGCCAGGCTCCGCTCTGACCGCTGAGCGGCGTGGGATCCACAGCAGATGCCCGCGGACGACGAAGAACAACGGCAGGAAGAACTGTTCACGGGAATGGCGACGCGGGGGTCCGAGGCCATTTCAGCAAGCGGCAGTGCCTCAGCCCCAGCAGCAGCGCAAGGATCGCCAGCGGGTATCGACCAAGAGGTGCTGACCAAGACTGTGCAGAGCATAGTCCAGGAGACTATGAGAAGTCTCGGCCATTTTGGCCAACAGCAGCAGCAGCAGGCGCCATTGTCCTCACCGGCGGCCGCTGCAGACCCGTGGGAAAGCCGGGGGGCCGACCCATGGAGCAGTGGACGCAGACAGTCGGCCGAACACCAGAAGAACGAGGCAGCAGGAGACGACCGCTGGTGGCAGACGGCTGACAAGCAGGGCGACGAGCTCAAGGACGACCAGAAGTGGGACCGCCTCCAGCCCTGGGAACAGAGCTGGGGCGGCTGGTGGCAGAGCTCGTGGTCCCGAGGCTGGGGAGATTTCTCGGATCCCCCGGCCTGGCCAGCATGGGCTCACTACCGCCAGCGGCGACGAGCCATCCGAAAATGGAATGACAATACTGACGTAGCAGTGTGGAGATGCTCGGAGAAGTTCATGAGGCTCTTCGAGTGGACGATGCAGGCGAAGTTCGAGAACATCCCCGACAGACAGCTCACGTCGACGTCCTGGCTCGAGACCCTCCTTGCCAGGATGGACCTGATGATCGGGGAGAGAGAGAGGGCGACGAGCTGCGCCGTGCCGGGCGCAAAGCATTGTATCAGGCCGCTCGGGACTCCAAAGAGTCTCTGACCCAGTACGCGAGCAGACGCGAGGCCGAGCTCATCGAAGCCGAACGTCATGATCTCTGGATGTCGGAGAAGTTGAAGGGTCCGCTTCTCGAGGAGGGCGCCAACCTGACAGCACAGGGCGCCCAGAACCTACGGACGCTGACTCGAGGCGACCTCTCCTACGACAGCGTGAAGTGGGCGCTGCGCCAGCTCGACTCCTCCACCAAGATCGAGCGGCTCCTGCTGGGCAAGGCCGGCCCAGGCGACATGCTCGCGACATCAACGGCTGCTGAGGACCTCGTTCCAGGCGGGCGTCTAGAGGCTGGCAGGGATGTTCAGCTCTCCCTCTCCTCCCCTAACATCGGTCGGTCAGAGGAAGGTAACTACCCTGTCGACGACGATGAGGAGGACTACTACGACGAGGGCGGCGAGGACAGCGAGGAGCTGGACGAGCACGACGTCGAGGCGCTCCTGGCAGAGATCGACGACATGGATGTGAACGAGGACGACGTCGAGCTCGTCATGGCGAAGCTCACCATCAACCGGTCCTGGGAGCGAAACGAGGACCTCAAGAGGGCCGCCCGGCGCGACCGGGAGTACTTCGGCCCGAAGAGCCAGGGCAGCGGCAGTGCCTCAGCCCCAGCAGCAGCGCAAGGATCGCCAGCGGGTATCGACCAAGAGGTGCTGACCAAGACAGCGCAGAGCATAGTCCAGGAGACTATGAAAAGTCTCGGCCATTTGGGCCAACAGCAGCAGCAGCAGCAGGCGCCATTGTCCTCACCGGCGGCCGCTGCAGAAACGTGGGTGAGCCAGGGGGCCGACCCATGGAGCAGTGGACGCGGACAGTCGGCCGAACACCAGAAGAACGAGGCAGCAGGAAACGACCGCTGGTGGCAGACGGCTGACAAGCAGGGCGACGAGCTCAAGGACGACCAGAAGTGGGACCGCCTCCAGCCCTGGGAACAGAGCTGGGGCGGCTGGCGGCAGGGCTCGTGGTCCCGAGGCCGGGGAGATTTCTCGGATCCCCCGGCCTGGCCAGCATGGGCTCACTACCGCCAGGGGCGACGAGCCATCCGAAAATGGAATGACAATACTGACGTAGCAGTGTGGAGATGCTCGGAGAAGTTCGTGAGGCTCTTCGAATGGACGATGCAGGCGAAGTTCGAGAACATCCCCCACAGTCAGCTCACGTCGACGTCCTGGCTCGAGACCCTCCTTCCCAGGATGGACCTGATGATCGGGGAGAGGGAGGGCGACGAGCTGCGCCGTGCCGGGCGCAAAGCATTGTATCAGGCCGCCTGGGACTCCAAAGAGTCTCTGACCCAGTACGTGAACAGACGCGAGGCCGAGCTCATCGCAGCCGAACGTCATGATCTCTGGATGTCGGAGAAGTTGAAGGGTCCGCTTCTCGAGGAGGGCGCCAACTTGACAGCACAGGGCGCCCAGAACCTACGGACGCTGACTCGAGGCGACCTCTCCTACGACAGCGTGAAGTGGGCGCTGCGCCA
The DNA here is from genome assembly GCA_963575745.1 of Prorocentrum cordatum. NCBI lineage: Eukaryota > Dinophyceae > Prorocentrales > Prorocentraceae > Prorocentrum > Prorocentrum cordatum. The sequence continues at coordinate 72,525 of CAUYUJ010019490.1, forward strand.
GCTCGACTCCTCCACCGGGATCGAGCGGCTCCTGCTGGGCAAGGCCAGACCAGGCGCCACGCTCGCGACATCAACGGTTGCTGAGAACCTCGGTCCAGGCGGGCGTCTAGAGGCTGGCAGGGATGTTCAGCTCTCCCTCTCCTCCCCGAATATCGGTCGGTCAGAAGAAGGTAGCTACCCTGTCGACGACGATGAGGACTACTACGACGAGGGCGGCGAGGACAGCGAGGAGCTGGACGAGCACGGCAGACATCGACGGCATGGATGTGAAAGAGGACGACGTCGAGCTCGTCAAGGCGGAGCTCAACAACATTCGGCCCTGGAAGCAGAAAGATAACCTCAAGAAGGCCGCCCGGCGCGACCGGGAGTACTTCGGCCCGAAGAGCCAGAGCAGCGGCAGTGCCTCAGCCCCAGCAGCAGCGCCAGGATCGACAGCGGGTATCGACCAAGAGGTGCTGACAACGACAGCGCAGAGCATAGTCCAGGAGACCACGAAAAGTCTCGGCCATTTTGGTCAACAGCAGGCGCCTTTGCCCTCACCAGCGGCCGCTGCAGACCGCTGGAAAGCCAAGGGGACCGACCCATGGAGCAGTGGACGCGGAGAGTCGGCCGAACACCAGAAGAACGAGGCAGCAGGAGACGACCGCTGGTGGCAGACGGCTGGCAAGCAGTGGCAGAGTCGCAAAGCGATCAGGGTGCTTTCCTCTCTCCAGCGCGCAGCACCAGAGCTCTCATCAGCCGCCCGCGGGGCGGAAGACCGTAAATTGGTCTAGGGCCCTGCGGGGCCCGCAGGGCCAAACGGCGGCGGCGGGCAGTCGACCTCCAGAAGGCTCTCCAGAGGTCCTCAAGTACACAGGCCCCGGCCGGGCCTGGTCACATGGCCCCTGGCGGGCCAGCACAAAAAGAGGCAGCCCTTGGTGGGCTGGCAAAATATACGCATGCCCTTCGGCCAACATCTCAGGAAGTCTCAGGAACTCAGGAGAGGGCGTACGCGTCGGGCGGAGGATGGGAGATTGTAGGAACGCACGAACTCCGTCAGCTCCTCCTTCCTGCCAGATGTCATCTGGAGCTCGAAGGGGCAAAAAACTAGCGATCAACGACTGAGTCGCTCGCTGCAGCGTGAAACCATGGAACAACCTCATGAAATCGAACCGCTCGCCAGGAGCATACTCAAATATGAAAATAAGAAACTCAACTCACTGACGCTGCCAACGTTTCCTTAAGTCTTCTCCAAGCTGCAGAACGCTCCTCGCATCCTCAAGCGTCCGTCAATGGACCTGGGGTCCACGTAGTAGCCAATGCCACTGGCCATCTCGTTCGCCTCGTCCTTAGTAATCTGCCTGCCCTCGGGACCGCAGTGCCTCATCACGCGCTCGGACACCTTGATCACCACGGGGATTTCCTCGAGACTGGCCTTCAGCAGCTTCGTCTTGATTCCCGCGAAATCAAAGTCCTGCGGCACCGACTTGGTCTCCACCTGTCTGGCCGGGCGACTCCTTGGGTCTCGCACAACTTCATCGTCAATCGTCTTTACCGTCTTGGCCGTCCTCTGCCTCGTAATCTGGACTGGTTCCTCTCCGAATATGGCACTGTCGCTCTCGACCTCCATGGGCTCGGGCACCTCACCTTCAACCTTCTTGGGCGCCCTCGTTCTCGTAGCGATGCCTGTCGCCGCCGTCAGAGTCGAGCCTGGGGTGCGATCATCGCCCGCGTGGATCAGCCGCGGCATTCTCTCGATCTCCTGGGACTGTCGGATCGATGCTCTGATCTCCCTCATCTGCCACATGAGGTATGTCACGGCCATAATCATCACGAACAGGATAGCCAGCAGAATGTAGATCACTGTATTGTCATCTTCCTCAGTAAGTGGCGCAGTAGGCGTTTCCCTTGCTGCGGCCATGGATGATATCAACGTGGCAATGCGGAGTCCGAGGCTTGGACCCGCCCTGCTCACCGTTGGGTCCGTCAACCTTGATGTTCCTCCTGGTGTGGTACCCGATCCACTCGCGGTTGATCTGCCACGCGTGGTACCCGATCCCCTCGCGCCTGATCCGCCACACGTGGTACCCGATCCACTCGCGGTTGGTCTCCTCAGCGTGGTACCCGATCCCCTCGTGGTCGATCTTCTTGCAACGAAATCAGGACTTTTGTTGGCTTCACGGCCTGTCGCTTCCACTGCGGAGGTGGAATCTCGAACTTCTTGGAAGCAAAGAAGGCAATCAAAATCGCAACGCACGCCAAACTCTTAGTCAGGCCGTCAGCTACCATTGCTTCAGTCATCGTCCAAATCAGCGTAGTATAATATTGTGCCTCAACACTCTCACGAAGCATGGAAACAACAATGCGTAATCTTTTGTCCGCAACTGAACCACTATCCTTATTCACAGTGACCTTCACATTGTCGCTGTCCGTCACAGCAAAAGCCGGCCTTGATGCACATAACCTCTCAACAGCCTTGAGCTTGGCGTTGGCTGGCATCTGTAACTCCTGAGGAAACTGTCGTAGAAACTGGCCATGCCACATAGCCTCGCTGATGCTGTATGCCTCCGCAGCTAACGTGGATCCCACAACTCCCTCGACTCAGAAACTTGCCCACGCCAATGGCACCTGCTTGTCGAACCGTCAAGCTCTTCTCACTCGGCATGTTCGCGAAGGACGAATCACCGTAGGCCAGGACGCACGCTGTGCTGATGTCCACGACGCCCCTGCGGAAGTGCAGGCCGTACTCGATGATGTTCTCTTTGACGTAGTCCACAAGCTTGTTGGCATCGATGAGGCCCCGGACCTTCAGCTCTGACGTCCTCTGCGCAAGCCTGTTCTGCTCGAAAGCTATGTCGGGCCTCGAGCAATGTGCCAGCCACTGTAGTTGCCCGTTCGTGCTGCGAGACATGCTCAGCTCCTCCATAGTTGCTCGTCCGTCTGAAACCTTCTTCCTGTCCGGGGCGATGGGGATATACCCCACGGCCATGACCGCCTTAGCCTGCGTAACGTAGACCCCTGCTCCGCAGTACTCAAACTTCCCGTCGCGTCTCTCCAGATGTAGAAACTCAGCCATCTCTCCCAGTATATTGTCGACCGTGGGGCTTGCGGCCTTCCTGGCAACCAGCATGTCGTCAACGTGGCTGTGTATTACCATCTGGAGCTCCCCGTCGTAGTAATACCTGTAGACCCCGCGCTCCAGCTCGGACTCGTATATGTGCTTCCTTCGAGGTATGCAGATGCTTATACCAGGCGCGCCCCGCGTCCTTGGCACCGTAGATTGAGCCCTGTGCGTAGAACACATTGCCCAGGCCGTGGGGTGCCTGTTGGGCATCCTGATGAGTAGCAATCTGTCGATGCCCTCTGCCTGGAGGTAGGCCGACTTCGCGTCGTAGGAGCATCCTGTCCAACCCCTCTGCGCCATGAACCCGAGGGTGACCATGAGAGCGCCCACTGAACCTGCGGGGGCGTCGCTCCTGATGTAGGCGGAACTCTCCGGACAGCCCTGAACAACCAGTCGAGACTTGTACTTGGACCTGCTGGTCTGCTTCAGCGCGAACCCCCAGCGCGCGCCCACGACCTTGGCGCCGTTGGCGAGATGCTGCTTAAGCTCGTGGTCTGGAAATTTCGCGCAGCTCCGTACGCCATCCACTTCTCCCACTCGTCTTCCATGGATGCCGTGAGCTCCCTGATAGATTCGCCTGAGACGGCGTCCAAGTCGACCTCCTCGGACCTCGCAGCCTTGGTCAAATAACATCCTCGAACTCCCTCGACCTGGAGGACCAGTGCATGCCGTTATTGTGTTTCATGGTTGTCCCGGTTGCCCTCTCGAAGACTTGTTCTCGTACTTCACCTCGCTCTGCCTTCGGCGTTGCTCCAGGGTCCCCTTGACAGAGATCGGAACGTCGTCGAGGTGATCGCATGTCTGCCTCGGGGCCGTGCGCACTGGCTTGAATGGCGTAGCATGTGGTGTGGGTCCCGAGCTCGATGCCGCTCCTCCTTGGTCCTGAGCCCCTTCGGGCCGTGGTAGGGTCTCCTCAACGTCGTAAAACTCGTCGGCATTATCGGCGTCCTTCTCCAACTCCTCGGGGTCGTGATACTCAAACTCTTGGCACTACACTTCTTCGTCCTCGCAGCGATCTTTCTGAAACGCAAGGTCCTCCATATTCGGCACCTGCGGCGTCTCCTCCTTCTCGTGACGATAGGGAAGAGGAGGATCTGGATCATGAGGAGGAGGCGGGGCGTCCTGGGATTTCCCAGGTGCTAGAGGAGGCGTCTCCTCCTCGGGATGCCCTGGCGATCTAGTAGGCTGCCCAGGAAGCTGAGGCACTTGCTCAGGGGGTTCTTCGGAGTACATGGGTCCTTCCAACACGAGCTGCGGAAATGGTGTAGGATCTCCGACTGCCAGCTTCTCTTCCCAGTTAGTTTGCAGGCGGCGTCTGCTGCTGGCAGACGGAACGTAGGGAACATCCTCAACATCCTGAGGCCCTCCAGCGGCGGAATGCTGCTCCACGTCCATGGGCGCGCGAGCGTGCTCATCGATTGCCATGTCCAAATAAGTGTGGTCGTGGCCGACGTCGGTAGGAGGTGGGTCGGCGACCTGCGGCGTCTCGTCGTCGACCTCCATCGGGGCCTGGCCGTCCGGCCTGGGCGGTGACCACCAGGATGGTCTTGAGGCGGCAGGCCCGCTCGTACCCTCCGCACGCTCGAAAACATCCTTCCAGTCGACCAGCTCCGACGCCTCCGCGGCTCTGACATGCCGCGCCGATGCCTTGATAGCGAGGTCGCGATGCGCCAGCCACAGGTTGTTGGACTCACGCCCGATGACTACCGCTGGTCCGTGCCAGCGTGCTGCCCAATGCTTCTTGGCACGGGCCTTGCCCAGTCCTCTCCAGTAGTACACCTGGTCGCCGATCTGGTACGTTGAAGCCGCTGGCGTCGTAGCTGCAGCTCTGCCCTTGGCGAGGGATGCCTCGCTGATCTTGTGGTTGGCCTCAAACGCGGCCACCGAGCGCTTCGCTGCGCTGAGTTGTCCGACGCGCTGACTGAAGCTCGGCTCGTCGTCGTCTAGCATCCGCTGGTGCAACCTGAGGTTGCTGTGCTGGCTGAGGAGCTGATACGGGAGCTTGATACCCCGGCCCAGGACCCACTGGGGCGCTGAGTACCCCGACGGGCCCACTGCAGAGTTCACCGCATAGTTGATCGCCACCAAGAGCCACTTGACCTGGTCTGCCTTCTTGAAGGCGAGGAAACTCCGAGATCAAGGCGCGAGCGCGCACCTTCCAGGTCTGGCCATTCCTTTCGCAGATGGCACTATCCTCGAGCCCATGGTCTCCAGCTCATCCTTGACTTCACGCTCGAACTCGCCCTCCATGTCCGCCATCACGACGTCCGGAACGCCGAGCGCGAGCAGCCAAAAGTCGAGCATGGCTTGCCAGATCACGGTCGGCTTGCGGGCGGTGACCGGGACAACGACCTGGTAGTTGGAGACCATGCCGATCTGGTTGAGGACCAACATGTCGGTGCCCTGGGCGTCGGCCAGTTCGAAGGTATCGATGGCCAGGCAGTCGCCGAACTCTCCCCAACGATCTCGCAATGATGATGCCGCTGTCGACGGCGGGGCCGCTAGCTTGACGCACGTGGGGCAATGATGCGCGAGCGCTGCTGCTATCGCATACTTCGAGCCGCCTGCAAGTCGAATGGCACGCGCGAGGGCCCGATTGCCTGGAGGTCCCAGGTTGGCGTGTATCTTAGCCACAGCCCTCGCGAGAGTAAGACGCTGCTCACACTCCAGGCTGGCCAGTATACCCTGAGGCTCCTTCTCTGTGCCCTCATTCTCGTCGTCGCTGAGCAGCGTGACCAGCGCGTAGTTGACGTCGGCGATGCCCCTCATGAAGCCCCCGATCGCGGCCCCACACAGCTCCTTGGTCTAGAGCCCCGTCTTATTGGACGTCCTCCGGTTGAACTCTCCTTTAGGTGCCCATAGTACTGGGAGCACCTTCGGTTTAAGAACTTCTGCAGCGGCTGACGGTTGGCGATCACCTTCCAGGGCTTCTTGACGGTCTGGCCAGTCCTGACGTCCATGAGGCCGTAGGCGCCTCCATCGAACAGGCACTCGCATGGCAAGATCCTCTTGAGCCCCTGGACCTCGGGCTGCTTCCACCCGTGGCAGTTGACGGGCCACTCGAACGCAATGATCGCGCCAAACTCCAGCGCGCGCTGAGCCTCCCTGGTAAATAGCTCCTGTAGCGCCGCCCAGGGACTGCAGGGCAGACCGCCCCAAAGAACGTCGGCACGCCCAGCTCGGGGCCGCGCTGCCTGCTCGAGGAAATCGCCAGCCTTAGCCGCCCGACGTCGGACTCGAAGATCGTCCTCAGGAAGTCCGAGGCGGTGCGCAGCTCCCCCTGAGCTTGCCAGAGCTCCGACATGAGGCTGTTCGGCTCGCAGCAGTACTCGACCAGGGCACATGGAGTCCTCTTCCTTGTCCTTCGCGCCCCTCTGGAAGCAGTGGGGACCATAGTGTCGTTCAGCAGTGTCTGAACCATCTTCTTCACGCATGCTGGTCGAGCTCCATGTTGATGTAACGCGCTTGCTTGTCTCAGCCAGGCCTTGTTCTGCGCGACGGTGCCATTGCGGAGTCTCCTCCATGATTGGTGCTGTGCCGCGAACTCCGCGACCGTGCCTACTCCCATCTTGTAATCACTCACGCCGCGATAGCACCTCGAGCACTGCAACACTCGAAGGTAAGACGGGCATGTTCCCATATCATACAGCACACCTGGCACTCGTAGAGCGCCCCAGTCGCGCAACAGACCGAGCAGGCACCACGCGCGACACCCCAAGTAGGCGCGTCCTCCGATGTGACGTTTACCGTAGTCAGAGCCCAGGTCGTAATGGTCACGTTCCCTACAGTGGTGCTGTCGTTCGTCTTGTCCTGACCCTTGGGCTTCTCGCCAATCGCCTTGCTGACCTTGGCCTCTGAACAGCACATGGTCGCCGCGATGGCGAACACCTTCAGTACCAGTGCGCCCATGCCTCCACGAGGAAGCGGTGATGGCCTAGCTCGATGGCCGAGCTTGGGCGGGAGCTCCTCTCTGCCCGCGTAGACCTCCGAAAGGGCGCGATACTTCTCGGGCTTGAGCTCCAGCGCGAAGTGGCGATTCTCCGAATCTAGCAGCGGCTGCGATCCGGGGCCCACCGTGAGCTTGCGCCTCGCCACGTCGATGCCTGCGCCGATCGCCTCCAGGAAATCACGCCCCAACAGCAGGCCCAACTTGTCGCTCTTCACTACAGAGGAGCGCACCATGACGGGCATGCCCGCGACCACCGCTGGGAAGCGGAACGCCTCCTAGGACATCAGCGCGCCGCCGTCACCAACCTGATTTTCTCGGTAATCTCCTCGCGCTCGACGAGGTAGCTGATGCCCAGCTCTGTCAACACCTCCGATCGCCCATCACCGATATGACGCACGCCGTGTCCACCACCCCTCGGAGGTGGTCCTTCACCTTCTTGATCAGCTCATTCCTCAACACCTCCTTTGCCTCGGCCATGTCGCCTGCCCGACAGACAGCGCGTCGTGGACCGAGCCCGAGTCGTCGCCTGCTGCCGTGACCATCGTAGCGCGCGGTGCCTTGCACTCTGGATCACCTGCCCAGCGCCCTGACTGTCCGCAAGCCGTGCAGGTCGACTTGAGCTTCCTCTGCCTCAGCTTCTCTGCGAGCTCCTTACCCTTGGCGGGCCGGAACCCGCCGCGCCCGGTACCAGAAGATGACCGTCCACCTGACTTGCCACGGCCCTTACCTTTCGCCTTGCCGTCACCTCCGACGCGACCCTGAATACATCCACGCGCGCCCCTGATGACCTCCAGCGCCACGGTGAACTGCGACACCTGGAGCGCCGCCGCCTCCAACGCTGCAGAGTCCTCGGGCGGAAGGTCCAGCGGGCTATCCTCGAGCTCCGTCGCGAGCGCCTGCAGCTCCTGGCGCGCGAACCCGCGGATCTCCGAGACCGACCTCGTGGACCTCGTACTCGTGCTCCCCGGGGCCGTCGCCGCAGTCGTCATCCTGCTGCTGCTCGCCCCCAGGGCCCTCCGCATGGTCCTCGAGCTCCGTCGCATTCACGCCACGCGTGGACGTGCCAGAGCCTGCAGGACATGTCCGCCGCTGCCCGAACCGCCGGCTCTGGCCCCGCTGCTGGAACCGCGCAGGATGCGACGTCCGTCTGCTCTCCGCCATGTGTAGGTCCGGGCAGATTCTGACCACGATCGTCTTCAGGTCTCTGCACGAGTACTTGTCATCTGGGAGGGCCGCCACCACTCGCCCCCGCCGCCCGGGCGACAGACAGCACTTCTCGAGGAACCACCAGCCGTGGATGTCATCCTGGTCCGCAAACCGCACTCCATCGTCCTCGAGCCTCTGGGCGCCTTCCTCGAACCTCGCCACGAAGTCCGTCATGCGCTCGCCAGCCCTCTGGTTGTAGCGGGAGCCCTTGAGGAAGTCTGACATCGCCTCGCCTCTCCGAGCTGCATGCTGCCCACCTAGCGCTGCCTGCAGCGCCTCGAGCACACTGCTGATGCCTCTCATGGTGTCGGCCTCCGTCGCCTCGCGGACTAGCTGCCCATCGTCATCGCACTCGGCTGGCGACGCCTCGAGCGGGTGGAGACGCCCCCTCGGGATCCTGAGGCCGACCCTCCTGGCAGCGCCCTTGAGCCGGCTCACGAGCCGCGCCGCCGCGCAGTAGTTCACGCCCAGGTTAGTACCCAGCGCCCAGAACTCCACGTCATCACGATAGCGCCTCCAACCCTATGGCGCGCCGTCCCAGACCGGGATAAGGCTGTAGCCCTCGGCGCCGCCTCCACCGGGATGGTCGTCGTGGTCGCGATCCATCCTATACTGCATCACGCTCGAAAGTCGTCTCCAGCGCCGCTAGAGCTGCTGCTGCTCGGCGCCGCCGAGCCCGTGGATCTGCCCGCCAGCGGCGGGCTCCGCTACCACTGGCGGAGTCGCAAAGCGATCAGGGTGCTTTTCTATCTTTCTCTCTCTCTCTCTCTCTCTCTCTCCAGCGCGCCGCACCAGAGCTCTCATCAGCCGCCCGCGGGGCGGAAGACCGTAAATTGGTAAATGGCCCTGCGGGGCCCGCAGAGCCAAACGGCGGCGCCGGGCAGTGGACCTCCAGAAGGCTCTCTAGAGATCCTCAAGTACACAGGCCCCGGCAGGGCCTGGTCACATGGCCCCTGGCGGGCCAATACAAAAAGAGACAGTCCTTGGTGGGCTGGCAATATATATATATATATATATATATATATATATATGGAAGCCCTTCGGCCAACGTCTCAGGAAGTCTCAGGAACTCAGGAGAGGACGCACGCGTCGGGCGGAGGATGGGGGACGGTAGGAACGCACGCACTCCGTCAAGCAAGGCGACGAGCTCAAGGACGACCAGAAGTGTGACCGCCTCCAGCCCTGGGACCAGAGCTGGGGCGGCCGGTGGCAGAGCTCGCGGTCCCGAGGCCGGGAAGATTTCTCGGATCCCCCAGCCTGGCCAGGATGGGCTCACTACCGCCAGCGGCGACGAGCCATCCGAAGATGGAATGGCGATACTGACGTAGCAGTGTGGAGACGCTCGGAGAAGTTCATGATGCTCTTCGAGTGGACGATGCAGGCGAAGATCGAGAACATCCCCGACAGTCAGCTCACGTCGACGTCCGACCTGATGATCGGGGAGAGAAAGGGCGACGAGCTACGCCGTGCCGGGCGCAAAACATTGCACCAGGCCGCTCGGGACTCCAAAAAGTCTCTGGCCCAGTACGCGAGCAGACGCGAGGCCAAGTTCATCGAAGCCGAAGGTCATGACCTCTGGATGTCGGACAAGTTGAAGGGTCTGTTTCTCGAGAGGGGGGCGCCAACCTGACAGCACAGGGCGCCCAGAACCTACGGACGCTGACTCGAGGCAACCTCTCCTACGACAGCGTGAAGTGGGCGCTGCGCCAGCTCGACTCCTCCACCGGGACCGAGCGGCTCCTGCCGGGCAAGGCCAGCCCAGGCGCCATGCTCGCGACATCCACGTCTGCTGAGGACCTCGGTCCACGCGGGCGTCTAGAGGCTACGAAACCTGGGGCAAATGATGGTATAGCCACATCCAGTGCGCTCTGACGGGGCGACCTCGGGTGTGGTGGAAAGAGCAAGAAAGAACAGGGACTGCATATGGTATAGCAATACCCCTCTCGCTCTGCCGGGGCCACCCTTGAGGGGTGGGGCAAAGCAATTTGTGAAATGATAGGGTATAGCAATGCCCCGTTCGCTCTGGCGGGGCCTGTCTGGCGCTCTGGCGGGGCCGTCCCAGGAGAGGAAGGAGGAGCACGAAAACTGAGGGGTGAGGGGAGGAAGAGGAGAGAGAGAGAGAGGAAGGAATGAAACAAGGGGAGGGGGCGGGAGGGAAAGAGGGACGGAGGGGGGAAACCCAAGCCATCTGGGCCGTCTTCGAACGCCCTGGGGCCTCTCGCTCCCGCTCTGTGGCCCATCTTGGGCCTGTCCTGGGGCCTCGTGGGCCGTCTGGGGCTCCTCATGGGCAGTTTTCGGGCTCTATGGGGCCGTCTTGGGGCTCTTTGGGAAGCCTCTTCGGCGGTCTTGGGGCGGTCTTGGGGGGTCTTAGGCCGTCTTGGAGCGTTGGTAGCTCGAAAACGCGAGAAAGCGGAAAACATCGAAAAACTAATGAAAATCTAGGATTTGGGACCGGGACGTCTCTCGGAGCTCTCCTGGGGCCTCTTGGAGGCCTCTTGGGCTCTGTGTTTGCCGTCTTGAGCTCATCTTGGGCCACGTTGGGCTGTCTTGGAGGGGCTTGTCGAAGTCCCCCTGGGGCTTCTAGGAGCGTCTTGGAGCTCTCTGGGGCAGTCTGGGGGCTCCAAGGCCGTTCCGGGGTGCTCTGGGAGCGGTCTCGGAGGCCCTGGTCCTCCCATGCGCTGTCGGGGGGCCCAGCCCCCGGGCCCCGGTCCTCGTGCGCGGGGGATATAAGTGTGTGTATATATATACACACACATACGTACATAAGTGCATGCATGCAGACAGACAGACAGACAGGCAGGCAGACAGACAGACAGACAGACAGACAGACAGACAGACAGACAGACAGACAGTTAGACAGACAGACAGACAGACAGACAAACATGTGTACGCATACACCTGTATATACACGTGTGCATACTGTGTGTCCGCGCTCCCAAGGTAACTATCCAGCGCGTAAGATACAAAGCATCTGCGCTCTCATGTACAGGACCTGTGCTCCTGGGGCCACGATACTTTCCAGAATACCTGGGCCACGAGCCTTCGTTTGATGGAGTTCATTCGTGACCTCACGTAAGCCTGACCCACAGGGCGCAACGAAACGGGACCCCAAACCGCGCCGCGTAATACAGTGCTCGAAAGCCCGCCTGGCCAACTGAAATCTGACGACGAACTCGCTTCTCACTACTGGCTCTTTTGTCGCGCGGGAGGCCCCAGCAGGATCTGCCCGAACTCCCAAGAAGCCCAGGACGACCCGGAATATCTGGAGATGCGCTCAAGGCTCCAAGGTGCCAGAAGGGAGCGAGGAGCAGCGAAGCGGCGACGAGTGGGCAGGGGAGAGGGACGAGGGACCGGGGAGCGTCCCAAGAGGTCCCCAGAGGCCCCCGCGGAAGTCTCCGCTGAGGCCCCTGGGCCTGAAGGCTCTCAGAGGAGGCCCCGAAGGGGACCAAAGCGTCCGAAAGCCGTTGGCTCTCAATCCTTGGGGGGTGAGAGAGGGAGAGGAGGCGAGGAGGGCGGGCCGGCCGCCGCCTCATCCGCCACCACGGTCAGCCGCTCCACCCCAGCCCCTTGCCACTCCATCCCGGCTAGGGAGAAAGGACGCCCTGGCCAAGCCACGCACGGAGCGAGCGAGGAGGAGGGAGGAGGGAGGAGGATAAGGAGAAGGAGGAGGCAGGGAGGCAGGGGTCGTTCCTCCCCCTCCACGGTGAGGACGTGACCTCGAGGGCAGAAATCCCAGCTCCCGGTTGTTCAATGAGCGTGGGAGTGGAGGGGGTCGCGTAGTGAAGCAGAGGAACGACCTGCCCAGCGAAGGACGTACGAGGTGAGTGAATCTCGGATGTTGCCAGAGATGATACTGGCTCAAGGTGACCCCACCCAGGTTCGAGGAACCCCAGAGGTTCCAGGGAGGCCTCAATCGAGGCCGTCCGCGGTTACAGTGCAACCGAAAACCGCCCGAACCAACAGCGAATTCGAGACCGACCAAAGCCGAATGTACCAGAAACAGACGAGACGGGCTCAGCGACGCGGCAACGGTGCAACGGCGGATCGGATTGAACTGACCGAGCGCAACCGACTGCGACGCAGCCGAACCGACCGAATCGGGTGCACCCCCCCCACGAGGCCCAGAGGGCCCCAGGGATTCCAAAATGGCGCGAAAAGCTAGTAATGGCCAGGATCGCTCTGACATCTGGCAACACCCGAGAATCGCGGGCGTCGGCGCGCGAGGCGCGAAGGCGGGGCGGTATCGAGGAGGCGCTCATCGAAGAACGCGGAGCAGCCCCAAGCCTCCGAAGTCGTGACTTCCTCCGATGCCCAAGCAAGAGTGACCTTTGGTTGGTGCGCGGCTTGCCCATCGGTACACGCGATGCGATAGTAGCGTCCTACGTGCTTGGGTTTGGCAGCTCCACGACCCCCGAAAGCCGCACACCAAAGTTCACCCCGGCGAAGGGTCACTCTTACGTGCAGCCGAGATACGAGGCCTCCATACGTACCCCTCGACCTGTTGCCGGGAGTCAACTTGACGTCCCGAGTCTGGCTCCCTTACGGCCCCGGGGGCTCGAAGACGGCCCCCCCAGGGGCCGAGAGGGCGGACGGAGCTCTGCCCTGATGCTGTTCGAATCTGCTCAAAGCGGGCGAGGTATGGGTTCGGGCGTTGCCGACGGTGTCCCTGGCCCAAAAATGTTTCGCGCCGCGTTGGTGCCCTTGTGACCCTCTGGGCCTCGTGAGGGGTGCCATGGAGGCCACCTGGGCCTCCCTGGAACAGCAAGGGCCATCCTGGGCCAGGACCACGCTTGGTAACGCCTGAGAGGCAGACCTTCCCGATCCGTTGGCTTGGCTACGGCTTCCTCTCCCCCGATCCAGCTGGTGGGCCCGCGGCGGCCAGGGCGTGCCGCCGCCAGGTGAGCCTGAAGGAGGCACCAGAGCCTGAGCAGACGCCGTCGGCGATGGCCGCGGAAGGAGGACCAGAGGCGGCGGAGGAGATCGATTACATAGACCTTCCAAAAGCCCCCGATGCACCCCAGGGGAAGAGGAGGCGGAGAAGGAGGGAGGAGAGCAGGGGGAGGATAAGAATGCGTCGTCGGAGGATGATAAGCAGGATCAGAAGCCAGAGCACTAGAAAGAGCAGGAGCTGGAGCAGGTACAGAAGCAGGAAGGTCGACGAGGAGGAGTAGCAGCAGCAACAGGAGCGGGAGGAGCAGGAGCAGAAGTAAGGGCCTGGAGAAAGAGGAGGAGAAGCGGCAGGAGCACTGCAGAATCAGAAGCTGGAGCGACAACAGGAGAAAATGAGGAGCACGAGCAGGAGGAAAAGGAGGAGGAAGGAGGAGGAGAGGGAGGACAGAGGACGGACTTTGGAGGGAGGCAGGAGGAGGAGGCGCACACCGACCATGGACGGGATGGAGGAGGGGAGGGGGAGGGAGAGTAGGGAGGATGAGGCGGAGCAGGCAGAGGAGGTGGAACAGGGGTGGAGGGCGAAACAGGCACGCCACCCACGTCGGTGCCGCCTGTTCTCTCGCGAGCAGATCTCGTTTGTGTCTGAGTTGTCTCCTCCAATGAGGCGCGCCAGTACGTCATTCACCCATTCCAAGTTGTTGTGGCTGGTGGTCGGCGTGAGTGGTGTGTGGCGTGTGATGTGTGTAGCAGTGGAGAAACGCAGGTGGCTGCTCGACTTTCAGTTGCCTGTGAGGGTCCGCCGCCTGCGGGGCACTGGGACTCCAGGGACCTCTCTAACCTGGCCAGGTCCCCTGCCAGGTTCATGGTTGGCAAAGTCTGGAGGTTCCTGGTTGCCCCGTTCAGGCCGGCGGACCTCATTCGAGCGGGTGAGACTCACTCGCGTGTACTGAACTCGTTTGCAAATTGCAGTCTAGTGCGGAGGCGCCACCCGCCTCTGGCTTCGGCTAGGCGGTGGCGGAAATGGCCTGTGGCGCGGACCTTGAGTTCGCGTTGGCTTGGGTCGAGGGAGAAACAGGCGGATGATCAGTTGAGGAGGAGGAGGTTGAAGAGGAGGATGAACCAGTACGTTGCGCATCAACAGCCGCCCTACATTCAGACACACCTACCTCAGTTTGGAGCGGCTGGTGGACAACAGAACGCGATCGGTCAGCAGCATCAGCAGCATCAGCATGGTCAGATGGGCCAGCAGATGGGCCAGATGGACCAGACGAATTGCCAGCAGACCGATCAGCAGATGATGGACAAGAAGCAGCAGATTATGGACCAACAGATGAAGAGTCAGCAGCAGGGCCAGACAGCACCGCCGCAGCAGCAGTGCCAGATGGGCCCGCAGATGCACGATCCAGGTTTACTACAATTTCTGCGCATGATGGACCAGAGGCAAGCGAGGCAAGAGGAGATCATGTCGAACCTAGTCTCGTGGATCAACACTGCCTCGGGCCAGCAGCAGAACCACCACAGGCAGCAGCAGGCCATGGGGTTTACTACGGCCGCTGGGGAGACGGCGGCCCCTCCAGCGGACTCACCAGCGCCGCGTACACCAGAAGGCAAAACACCAGTGGGAGGCTGTTCGACGCCGATCGCAATGCCGAAGACACAGGCCTCACCACAGTCCTTCGCACCAGCGCAAGGCACACCGCCTGCGTGGAGATCGGCACACAAGGAGAAGCTCCTCACGCCGACGGAGCCCGTGGCCACGCCGAGGGAGGAGCACAAGAGGGAGGAGATCGAGATGCCACAAGCGCCGTGGCAAATCTCACCTACGGAGCCGTGGGCAGGGGGTACTCAGGAGGACCCTTACTTGACGGCAATGGCGCCGAAGGAGAGCGTGACGAAGATCGAGCCCAAGGAGGAGCCTGTTCTGGTGACGTCGCAGGATGGCGACATGACGGACTCCCAGGTACAGAAGGAGATGGAGAAGATAGACCAAGCCTGTGCAGAGCAGCGAGCAGCGAGCAGTGCACCAACGGCCGCGAGCAGCTCAGCGACGGCCTCGACGGCATCGAAGTCGACGGCTACGAGGGGGGCGACGGCAAGGACGACGTGGGCAACGGCAGCAACGGACTCGCCGCAGCCGCGCAGCCCTGCGACCAAGGTCCTCAAGGTGGGGGGCAAAGGCGGCGCCTGAGGGGTAAGCAGGTGAGCTGGGCCAAACAGTTAGAACAAGTGTCTCCCTTAGAACGCAACACTGAAATAGGTAGGGATGCGCCGCATCAGGTTTCAATCTTGGGGGGCAAGGATTTTCTGACTAGATCCTGTCAAATAATTAGACAACGGTCTGGGGATAACACCTCATTAGGAGCTGCAGCCTTCTCCTGCAACACCTATACCAGGCAGCCTGTTGACCAGAGCGCGGGCTTTCCTGCGCAATGCGGAGACAATGGCGAAGCTAGGGGGCAGACATCGGGGCATCGACGGTCTCCTTCGACATTTGCATCGCAGACTTCGGACATGAGTACGGCAGACAGCGTGAGGACCCACGGGCCCATTGCCAGAAGTTTCCCGAGCCAGTGCCAGTTTAGCATGAGTCAGCCCGCGCTGACACCGTTGAGAGAGAAGCACTGCAAGGCAGCAGCATCAGATTTGAAGCACTAACGCTTGAAGTCTTGCAGAGCACAGGGGTGTTAGAGGAGGAGGCTGCTGTTGCCCTGCGTGTTTTTCCGCCCGACGACGGGATCGGCGACATCTCCGTCGTCCACTATTTTACCGACGGCTCGCTTTACCAACAAGGGGAGGGGATGGGGGGATGGGCAGTGGTAAAAATAGCGGTTAGGAATGGGAGGTACATGTACGGGGGAGTTTAAGAGGCGAACTTGCGAGCAGCAGTGCAATGAACCTTGAGCCGAGCTCGGCCACCAGCACCACGTTGGAGTGTCTAGCGGTGATATGGACATTGTTTGCAAACATAGTTGAGCGCCCAGGGCATCCCTGCACCCTGGACAGCGACTCGCTTAATACGATTCGGGCAGCGCTCGGGCAAAGCTTGCCAAATTCAGACAGGAAAATTGCTCAGCTTGCGCAGGTTGTTTGGGACTTGGCCTCCAAGCAGTGTTCACTGGAGCTCGCCCATGTCAAGGCCCATGCTGGCCATCCGTGGAATGTTTTAGCAGACAATGTGGCTAAAGCCACAGCGAGGCAGCTTTTGCCTGTGGCGCCCGAGCTACCGTGGAGAGTCATCCAAGCCGTTAGGATTGAAAACTCACGCCTGTGGGAATGGGTCCTGGATGCGAGAGAGGACTCTCATGCGCACCCCAGCGTTGTGTATGACAACGGGTGCGCGAGCCTCTCAGGCTGGAAGCCAGTTGCCCAGGCAGGGGATTTTCGAGAGCCGCACGCCAGCGACATCAAGACCAGCAAGTTGCAGGTTGCTGTAGACATGCGTGTTGCCACTTTTAACGTGCAAAGCTTGCGGCATGCCTTTCGGCGGGGCTCGAAGGGAAGAAATCGAGCACGCCGTGCTGCGGCGCTCCGCACTCAGATGTATAGGAGCGGCATACACATCATCGGAATTCAGGAGGGAAGGAACGAAAAGGGCACCAGGAGGGCAGGAGATTGGGTGTGCTTGGCAGCAGGACACCAGGACTTTGCGCTCGGCGTCGAGCTATGGATCAACGTGGGATCCCCCTATGGTACGTCCAAGGGAAAGCCGATAACCTACAGCGCACAGCAGGTGCGAATCTTGTGGGCTGCACCGCGTTTGCTAGCATGCAGAATAGACGCTCCAGGGGTCAACCTCAATGTTCTAGTGGCCCACGTGCCTCATTCGGCTAATTCGGTCGCAGAAAAACTCAGTTTGGGGGGGGATTTAGACGCTGTGTGCAACAAGTGGCCCCCGCAGTTGTGCTTTATGGATGGCAACTGCAACCTTGTTGGGGACGAAGGGTGCGAGGTGGCAGGAACCAAGGGCACGAATGACTCTTCTTCTGCGGGCAGTGCGAGGTTGAAGGAGTGGCTTAATGATCACAAGCTTGTTGCTGCCAACACCTTCCTTGGGGAGGAAGCGGATTATACTTTCATAGCTACCAAAACGGGAGGCAAGCATAGAATTGACTTTCTCATAGCAGACCACCAACTTTTCAAAGCCATGAGTGAGGTGGCAGTTCTGAGGTGGATCTCATACGGAAGCAAGATGATCATTTCCCTGTGGTATCACGCCTTTGCTGGGTCAGAGACTCGGTGCGCGCTGCGAGGCAAGGGGCAGCTTTTGACGCATGCAAGCTCCAGGATGAGACAGCTTGCGACAAGTTCCGAGCCCAGATAGCGATCCTTGAGCTACCAGCCTGGGAAAAGAACATGAATGATCATTTGCTTGAGCTCAACGCCTCTGTTTTAGACGCGGCGACAGAATGTTTTAAGAAAGGTCCCGTTCGTCCAAGGAAAACCTACATTCAGGACAATACCTTTTGGCTCATTAGGGTGAGAAGGGCCATTCAAAGGGTCCTTCACAAAGTTAGGCACCAAGGTGGGGTCGATAGGTACGTGAACCGTTTATTTTATCTTGCTCAGGATCTCAGGAAGGGAACCCTTCACTCCAAAGGCTGGGAAGCGGGAGCCTTCGGGGGTGTCTTTTGGGAGGATCTCGGCCACGGCTGGACGCAGCTCTACCAAATGGCTAAAGCTTTCTCTTGGAAACAACTGCGCCCCGATGAGTGGGCCTTAGGCCTAGCCAGATTCCTCAGAGAGTCGTCGGAGACACTCCTCAGAGCGCTTGACAGGGACTACAGTCAGATGCTGGAGGACAATGCTCATCTCATTAACGTTAGCATCGACGGCCGCATCTCTCAGGCCGAGTGGCGGTACGCCAAAAAGCTTTTATTGCAGGGCGGCAAGCGCCACCGACAAACGCTTTCTTTCCCGCAGCGCATCTCACCTGAGGGACGGCCTCTGATCACGCCTCAGGAAGATGCAGATGATCTGCAACGACACTTTGGGGGCATCGAAAAGGCCACCACAGCCTCCAGGGAACAGGTTTTTAAGCAGTACAATGACAGGGGAACCTTGGGGGAGAAGATTTTCAGCTCAACCTGGACTGTGTCATGCCACGTCAGGAACTGCAGAGGGCGTTCTCAAGGCTGAAAAGAGGAAAAGCTTCAGGCCCCGACATGATTGTCAATGAGTTGTATATTGCTGACCCTGTGGGCATGGCGAGAGTGTATCACCCTGTTGTGGTGAAAGCTGCCATTTGCGTACGTGAGCCCTGCATCATGAAGCAGGGAGAAGTAGTTAGTTTTTACAAAGGCAAAGGCGACCAGCGACTTGCGCTGGCTCAGAGAAGCATCCTGCTCAGCAACACCCTTGCGAAGGTCCACCATCAGTTTCTTCGGTCCCAGGTCTGGGGGCGTTTGGAAACTTGCCTGGCCGAATCTCAGCGCGGGGGCCTCAAGGGGAAGAGCACGGATGTAGCCACTCATTGGGTCAGGAGCAGGATAAGAGCACAAAAAAAATGTGGCTTCTGCTCGGCTGCCTTTTTCCTTGACTTGCGCGCGGCCTTTTACAAGGTCATAAAGCAATTCATCTTGAGCCTGCCTGGAGAAGAGGACGAACTCAGAGCTGCATTAGAGGAGGTGCCTATGCCCCCAGCTCTGTTCCATGGCACCAAAGCCCTAGAATGCGACCCCATCCTCGACAAAGCTATTTCGGACCCCCACCTCTTGGAGCTGGTTCGGGAAACTCAGGCTGGAGGCTGGCGGAAGGTGCGTGGATCGACGGCGCATGTAAAACCTGCTTTAGGCAGCCGACCTGGGACCATTCTGGCTACCGACATTTTCAATGTTGGCGTTGCTCCCATAGTGAAAGATATAGATCAGCAGATGCAGCAGAATGGGTTGGCATGGACACCGCCGCCCGCTGAGCTTCATTTCTCCACCGATGACGACCTTGAGAGTTCGGGGTCCTCGGTATCATTTGTAGATGATCTTACACCTGTGGCGGCCATTGCGGAAGCAGAGCATGCCCTTTTCACGAGCCTCCATGCTAGTGGACATCGTCTACGTGGGAGTATCCAAGTACGGACTTGAATTGAACGCTACCAAATCCTTTCTCATGCTTTCCCTTGTTGGCCGTGGCGCTAGGAAAGCCAAGCAGGCTATGGTACTTCAGGGGGGAGGGGACACCCTGACTTCTGTCCAGCATGGGGTTGAGGTCAAGATTGTTAGACAAATCAAAGGGCTTGGAACCCTCCTGGTGGAGGGTGGAGGTGCTGGGCCTGAAGTGGCCCACAGAATTTCCCAGATGAGGGCTGAACTTCAGCCCATCCAAGTGGCTCTTGGCAAAAGGAAGGCCCTCAAGCTGGCCACTCGTTCTCGTTACACGGATGCTTTTGCCTTAAGCAAACTTTGGTTCAACTGCTGTGTTTGGGGGCCCCTTTCCAACAAGTCTCATGGTAAGTTACCTGCTGCTCAAGCCTCGGCCTATCGCGCAGCGCTGGGGGAGGCCCTCGGTGGCAACAAGGACCACCACCAGTCCCACGCGTCTGTTGTGCATGCTGTCAGCAGGCTCAATCACCGCAGTGTACTCCGCGCTGCCAGGCTGAGATATCTCCCGAGGGTGCTCACCACGGGGCCGGCAGGCCTGAGAGTGGTTTTAGACACTCTGTGGGAAGACACTGGGAGTTGGGTGGGAGCTATGAGAGAGGATCTAGAATGGCTCAACACGAGGATGGACAAGCGACAGGTACCAGGGGAGGGGAGTAATGATGACTGGCTCAGCTTTGCTAGGGCCAGGCCAAGGCGCCTCATCAACATGGTGGTGGAAGCCGCCAGGCGTGAATTGTTTCATCCGCAGCAGCAGTATCTAGTGAAAGAAACTCTTAGGAATTGCCAAGCTCACGGACTCCCTGAGCACAGTGCTAGAGAGGAACAAAGCAGCCCTGAAGTTGTCGGTTTTTTGTGTTATGAGTGTGGATACGTGGCCCCGTCGGCTAAGGGTCTTGCGATACACCGAGGCAAGCAGCACAAACACGGATCAGACTGCAACACTTGGGCTGTCGGGACGCACTGTCAGATGTGCATGTTTGAATTTCACTCTCATGGGGGACTCTGCAAGCATCTCAAGCAGAATCGAAGCTGTGCGATGAGTTGGCATGCCATGATCTGCCATCGAGTGAATAAGGAGGAAGTTCAAGAGTGGAGGACCGCTAGCGCCCAGTTGCAGAAAAAGAACAGGGGGATGGGAAAGCAAGAGCACGTGGCTGAGAAGGCTGCTGTCAGAATTTGCGGTTCTGCAAGAGGGGAAAGATTTCCCAACGAAAAAGCCATCCGCGTGCACCCTCCTTTGGCGCTGCAGGAGGCCGAGGCAAAGTGCCAAGTTATACCGAGGGCGGTGCTCGACATGCTCGCCCCCTTTTTTCTCAGCGTTGGCAAAGGCCAGCGGCAGAGTGACGACTTCCAGGCTAAGCTGGAAGAGGAGTGTGCCAAAAAAGGGCAAGAGATAATCGCGCTTCACTTGTCCTGGGAAGAGTGGGCTCTGCAGGACGAGCGGAGTTGGTGCGGCAAGCTTCAGCAGGGTAAGCTCGCGGGGGGGGGCTTTTTTTTTCTGCCTGTCTGCTGGGGCGTAGGGTCTGCCCGCGAAAAGTGCGCAAGGTCTGTGGGGGACGTTTGGGGGTCCCCGAGGTTGAATTCAAAAGTTAGAGATGTTGTCGGCGGGGAAAATGCGGCCCTGAGGGGGGCCCTTGCGCTCAGCGTTGGCGCCTTCCTGCACAGAGTCCCATTGATCACCGTGAGCCCGACGATGATGGGCCATCAGCTCACCTTTGCCAAGGTGCCCATGGTGCATGAAGTCGCCATGCATTGCAACGTCAGGGTGTTAGAGCTTCATGCCTGTGCGTTTGGCGATGATACCTATCTTGACCCCTTCTCTCTCCTCCCTGTCCACCTTGAGGGCTTAACTCTGGAGATTGATGCCCTGGATGGAAGAGGGAGGCGCAGGGGCGATCACATGCACTGCAGCTGTGAGGGGAGGAGGGAATGTATGAGCTACTGCCTCCCCCCATCCTTTTATTCTAGAGTGACCGCTGCGTTTGCGAGTTCATGGCAGATATGTGCTCATGAGATGTGCGGCGAGAAGGCTGCCGAGGAAGTTGGGGTGGATAACTTCTGGCGGCCTCTTGATCCGTTCTTGTCCTGGGACTGAATGCTGTGCTCGCCTTGGTCCGTGTTGGTTTGTTGGATGGGACCCCTGATGTCACGACAGCATTGCATGTACGGATCGGCTCCGAAGTGAGCCCTCCTTGTTCCTTTTTCCTTGCCCCCCCTTTTTCCCAATCCAAGAATAGGCCACTTATGTACAGGCCTTGACATCGCCGAGCCGAGCCGAGCCGCCGAAGAGGAGGGAGTGGAGGTGGACGAAAACGAGGATGCGGGTGCCAGCACGGATCAACATCGAGCTGAAGGAATGGGCGATGGTTCCTCCTTGGCGCAAGGGCATCGGACGCACGGGCGTGACGAAGTCCTGTTGGCCTGGGCTGCTGTGCCTAGACAGACGCAGTTTTTCTAATAAATCTGCCCGCGTCGGGATCGTCGTCACTGAGCTGTAACGGGAACTGCCTCCAAACTTCTCTACACGGCTAGGGCCTCTGAGCGTGTCAGAAGAGTCGAACGCCGTCCCAGGAACCCCCTCCTCCTCTTCCTCCTCCACCTCCTCCTCCTCTTCCTCCTCCTCCCCTTCATACTATGAATTGCTCCTCCTCCTCCTCCTGCTCCTCCTCCTCCTCATGATCATCATCCTCATCATCACCGTCAGATATTCCTCCTCTTCCTCCTCCTCCTCCTCATCATCACCCTCCTCCTCCACCTCCTTTTTACGTTGAGCGGAGAGTAAGTGATCTGGTTGCTGCGTCCTCCTTCTCCTCCTCTTCTTTCTCCTCTTCCTCCTCCTCTCCCTCCTTCTCGTCCTCTTCCTCCATCTCCGTGCCAACCCTCTCCCAACTCTCATCCCCCTCTTTTCCCTCCCCATTCACCTCTTCCTCCCCATCCTCCCTCCTCCCCCTTGTCTCCCCCCCTTCTTCCTGTCGCCTGACGCTGACGGCCGTCGCGCCCCGCGCGCGGGACCAACGCTGCCACCCTAACTACCGTTCCTCCCTCCCCCCCCCCGGCATCGCATGGCACATGGACGGGCGCCCTCAAAGGTTCGTACAAGGGAGGTTGCGTCAAAGCGCGGGTTAGAGGGAAGTCTCTGTGGACGGCCCTCAGAAGAAGTAGATATGAGTCTCTAGCAGGTTTCGTTCCCCAACCCCGCATTGGGCTAAAACGTCCCCCACCTCCCCCACCCCCAGGACTCAGGACTGCGAACCTTCGCATCCTTCCAAGGGCAACGGCCCTCGACGCCCTCCCACCTGGCGACGCTGAAGGAAAGAAAAAATGACGAGAGAGGAAACAGAACGACCAAACGGCAAACGCGACACTAAAGCAGGCGGAAAGGAGGGCTGTGGGTGCCTGCTTGCGCCGGTGGCGGGCAGTGCTCGCGCGGTGGTGGCCCGCGGCAGAGCGGCGCCAGAGCGGTGGCGGAGCGGCGGGTCGGCTCTCCTCCAGATGTTCACGGAGGTATCAAAACATCTTCTTAGAGGCCGGCCCTCAACTGTCCCAACCATGAAACCGGGCTTATTCACCCGATCTTTAGCTCACCCGGAACCTTAAGCTCACCCGATCCTGATACTCAACTCACCCGGTCTAGCTCACCCGGTCCTTAACTCACCTGGTCTTAACCCACCCGGTCAAAGTCACCCGGCCTTAACTCACCAGGCGCCTAATTCATCCTGTGCTTAACTCAACCGGCCTTAACTCAACCAGCGCCCAATTCACCCGGTGCTTAACTCACCTGGCACTGAACTCACGCGGTGCCCAAGCCACCCTACACTTAACTCACCTGGAACCTAACTCACCGAGCGCCTAACTCACCCGGTGCCTAACTCACCCGGTCCCTACCTCACCTGGTCTCTAATTCACCCTGTGCCTAACTCACCCAGTCGCTAGCTCACCCAGCGCCTAACTCATCTGGTGCCTATCTCATCCAGTGCCTGACTCACCTGGTGCCTAACTAACCCGTTGCCTAACTCACCCGGTGCCTACCTAATTTACCCAGTCTCTAGCTCACCTGATCGCAAACGCACCCGGTCGCTGACTCAACTGGTGCTTGACTCACCCGGTGCCTGACTCACCTGGTGCCCCAGTCACCCAATGCTCAACTCATCCCGTGCCCATTTCACGTGGCACCCCAGTGACCCTGCGCCTCACTCACCCGGCGCTTCACTTACCCAGCCCTGCCTCGCTTGGCGCCTGGCTCACCCAGCGCCTGACTCACCCGGCGTCTATCTCACCCGGCGCCTGACCCACGAGGCGCCTAACTCACCTGGCGCGTCATTCTCCGGTGCCCAACTCACTCGGCGCTTAACTCACACGGCCCCTGACTGACCCAGCGCCTACCTCACCTGGAGCCTGACTCACCTGCGTCTAACCCACGTCAAGACCAACAACTTCAGCGTCCGCCTCCTCATCCGCCTCCTCCTCCTCCTCGTGTTCTCCCTCCTCCTCCTCCTCCTCCTCCTCCTCCTCCTCCTCCTCCTCCTCTTCCTCCTCATCCGCTTCTTCGTCGTCGTCGTCCTCCTCCTCCATCCTCCACCCCCTCCTCCTCCTCCTCCTCCTCCTTCTCCTCCTCCTCCTCCGTCTCTTCATCCTCCTCCTTGCAATCCTTATCATGTTCCTCATCTTCGCCCTCCTCTTCGTCATCTTCGGGGGACAGGCGCGCAAGGCGCACCGACGACACAAAGCGGACACGGCCGCGGCGACGACGTGACCGACGGCGACGCGAGCTAAAAGAAGAAGGTGGAGGAGTAAGAAGAGAACAGGAGAGAAACAGGCGCAAGGCTCACACCGCTCACCGAATGCCTACCTTACCCGACGCCAAGCTCATCTGCTTTGGAATAAACCTGGCGCCGAACTCATCTGGCTGAACTCACCCGGCCCGTGATTCACCTGGAGCCTAAACCACCCAGCGATTAAAAGAGACGCTACAAAACGCCGCTGTTTTGGAGACCGCGCCACCCTCGGATGGGAAAGCAAGCGCAAGCTGGCACATGCAGGCGACGCGCTACACAATGCTGCTGACGCGAGACAGGAGCACGCTTATGAGAAAACGCCCGCGCCGACACAGGAAAAAGAGCTACAAAACAAAACCTGTTTTCAATTGCACCTCCAACACACGCTCACGAAACAACGGCGCACTGGCACAGGGAGGAACCCGCTACAAAACGCCTGTGTTTGATGCGGCCACAGACGACTTCATGACCAGTGTAAAAAAAGAAATGCCACACGGCCACACGCGCAGCTACAAAATGTCAATGCTTTCTCAAAATAGCCCAACTTACCCAGACCCAACCTCACGAATTCGGAAGCGGATCGGCCAAACATCGGATCGGACGGAATCAGACGCACGCGCATCAAATCTGACTGAAATCGACACGGCCCTCGAATCGGAGTCGGCATGGAAAACATCACATCTGAATCGAAATCGAAATCGGAATAGCATTCCACCCAAGTCTGGAACCTGCAGAGGAAGCCGTAGGAGGAGGAGGAGGCGGAGGAGGAGGAGGGAGGACGACGAAGAGGACCCCCCCACCTGCATCCCAAGAAGATCTGGCCGTCGCCTGCTTAACCCTGCGCGCCCGAACCCAACTTAGAACGCCTGAAAGGGGGCAGACCACCGCTGGAAGGCAGGCCCTTTGGGCGGTCTCCTGCACTACGGCAGGGGGCCGCGTCTAAGGTACCCAGGTCCTCAGAGACCACCCACCCTGCAGTCAGCAGCCAATCCCCCGGTCCAGATCCCCCTGTCTGTCCGGGCCGCAGACTCCCGGTCTGGATCTCTCGGTCCGAACCCCACCTGGCGCGAAACTCACCCAGCGCCTAATTCACCCGGCGCTTGTGCGGAAAACTAGGCGCCACAAAATGCCGATGTTTTGGAAAGCACCCCGAGCCCACGCTGAACAAAGAACAACGCACTGACACAGGGATGAGACGCGCTACAAGACGTCGTTGATCCGGAGACGACCAGGACGACCCCAACTGGTGGAAGAGAAGTGGCAGAGCCAGGTAACGAGGTACAAGATGACGATATGTCGTTCGTTTTCGTTTGTCTGCTTGTTGTCCCTGTGTCGTTTTCCCCCAGCCTTCCCCTTCCTTTTCCCTGGCCGCCTTGTGTGGAGCGCAGGGCGCGCGCTTCGCGCGGTGCCAACGTTGGGCTCAACCCTCTCCCTCTCCTTTCTTTTCCTCCTTTTCTCTGTTTGTCTGCGTCGTTTGCTGCCTTTACTCCCCCCCCTCCCTCTCCCCCCCGCCTCATCCTTCCCTCCTTTCTTTCCCGCCCTTGGCCTATGCAGCCCGCGGAATTTTCCAAGCTTCTCAAGCTTCTCAGCCAACGCAACGCCGGCCTCTCTCTTCCGGGCCAACGTGCCAGCTTACGACCGCGACACATTGTTTGAGCAATGTTATTCCCGAAGGCGACTGCTTTGCGTCTGGCGCGCGTGCGATGTTTGAACATGGCGAGACTGTCGATTCGCAGGGCTGTAAGAAAAAACTGATATACAAGTATATGCACACACATACATACATACATACATACATACATACATACATACAGACAGACAGACAGACAGACAGACAGACAGACATACAGACATACAGACATAAAGACATACAGACATACAGACATACAGACATACAGACATACAAACATACATACATACATACATACATGTACATATATAGACATGCGCGTTCGAGAACCCAACTCTTAAAGAGATTTGCCATCCACGATGGTGAGCACTCGTAGATTCAACACTCATGCTGCCCATCGACCAAAATTACTCGACTGCAAGAACCTATAAAACGTGATTCGTTCTACCATGGTTGACCAACGCCCTACAAGATCAAAACCACAACTGCAACGCAACGTGCTTTTGCACAAGATAATCCAAGAAAATCGCTTCATGCGCATGTAACATGTGCAAAATGCCGCACGTGCGGGCGCTGTCTTTTTAGAGGGTTATATCTATATAGACACATATATATATATTAACCGCATAAAAAATGTTCGCCTTCGAGAACATGTTCTCTCGAAGTGGAAACGAATTCGCAAAAATCGTGCTTTCCTTTTCTCCGGAAAAAACTGAATAAGTGTACTGAATAAGTCTGCAAATGATATTACACATTCGAATCATGCACAAGCGATCTCAATCTCAAATGATTTAGACCAATACGAATCACAGAAGGCTTCAAGTTGAAAGCAAAGTCACTGAAATCCTTAAATTGAAATTTGGAAGTTCGAACCCAAACAATGAACAAACTAAAACGAATATGCTCGTATTCCGTAGAAACAACAAAAAGCCTATTGTTTAACACCGAAAAGAAAACGCTGGGAATGCCTGATGACACTAACTCCTGACTTCTAAATTAGCTTCCAACAAAAATACTGTGTCTTACTTCATTGCTTGAACATTGTGGCATAGAATATTGAATATAACAACATCGCGCTCGACAAAAACCGATCGCAATGTTTTTGGCTTGCAGTTTGTCTCGTTGCGCCAGCTCCACTAGAACTTAAAAATAACTGGCGCCGCACGTATTCTTCACGAGGTACGAACTTGGAAATCTAGAATGCAAAATCTTGAATGCAAGGTGAAAACTGAAACGCTCAGATAACGTATTCTGAATTAGTTTTGCAACTTAAACAAATGTGCGAGCCCTTTCCCAATCAAATGATATTGGATCATACCTTCACTGAGCATACAAAATAAGCATGAAATATGCTGGTGTTTCGTCCTCCCGATCGTTAGGTTTTCTCTGGTCACAAAGAATGCTATGCTTGATATTTCCGCATGTGAAATTTGCGAGCATAGACCACTCCAACCATAGTTTTGAAACATAATGAACGTATACTGCCATGAAATACTCAATGATATCATGAAAGGGCAAAACACAATATTACACTGAATCAACTAGAAATGTCAACTGTTGAAACCGACGCGTCTTCACTAGCAACTAAATTGCGACTGGTTCATTTTTTTGACTGGATGATTGATTATCACTGCATATTACACAGTTGCTGACTCAACTCAGTGAACCCTTAAAAACAACATGCAAATTCTGCGCCAATGGATCTAACTTGAAAACGCATTCCAACCAAGATTCGCAAAAAAAGAGGTCTCAATGTCTCGCTGAAACTGGCATGTCTAAGTATGTTTCAAATATATCGCGCGCCGCGAACCAACCAGTGTCAACGCGTCCGAGACGAGGAGCGCAATGAAAATGTCACGGGGGAAACAAAATTAAATGTCTCAAATACTCGCACTGGAAACAGGCGCAACCCCAGTTTTCTGCAACGACGTTTCTCGGCAGCGGCGGGGCGATCTTGCCACTCAACGGAAACAAGCCAAAACTCTCTCTCTCGCTCTCTCTCTCTGTATATATGTACATACATACATACATATACATTCATAAATATGTGACCGTATGTATGTGTATATGTACATACATACACAGATACAAACAACACTCGAATCACGAGTGTACAAAACACTGACTCGCACATTAATACTTTCCATATCGGGCATGCACATCCACCGAGAGAGAAGAATCAACTCGCGAGTTAATACTTTCCATTGTTTCCACCCACACAAGTATTAACTCGCGAGTTGGTTATTTTCATAGTGCACCCGCCCCCCAAAACATACGCTAAAACATTATGTTTCTATCATTACCAGACCTTAGTAGTAGTAGTAGTAGTAGTAGTAGTAGTAGTACTAGTAGTAGCAGCAGTAGTAGTAGTGGTAGTAGTAGTAGTAATAGTAGTAGTAAGAGGAAGAGTAGCAGTAGTAGTAGTAGTAGTAGCAGTAGTAGTAGTAGTAGTAGACTTAGTATAGGTAGTAGTACTAGTAGTAGTAGTAGTAGGAGGAGGAGGAGGAGGAGTAGTAGTAGTAGCAGTAGTAGTAGTAGTAGCAGTAGTAGTAGTAGCAGTAAGGGTAAGAGGAAGAGTAGTAGTAATAGTAGTAGTAGTAGTAGTAGCAGTAGTAGAAGTAGTAGTAAGAGCAGTAGTAGTAGCAGCAGCAATAGCAATAAAAGGGCAGCAATAATTACTCCGACGGTAGGACCCCACATGAGAATATGTTTACCTTGCTTGGGGATCTCCTCCTGCCCCCTCGCTTTTCCCACCTACTCCTGCCTCCTCCTTTTCCCCCTGCCTCCTGCCCCTCCTGCTTCAACCCCTGCCTCCTCCTCTTGCCTCCTCCACCACGACCTCCTCCTCCTCCTTGCCTCCTCCCCCCATTGCCCATGCTCCTCCTGCCTCCTGCGTCCTCCTCCTCCTCCTCCTCCTCCTCCTCCTCCTCCTCCTCCTCCTCCTCCTCCTCCTCCTCCTCCTCCTCAGAAGCCCCAGAAGATATGGGAAAATCGGGGGAATCCTGCCACATTTGTGTGCTTATTTGTGTGTCCCAGGGCCCCCTTCAGGGGGGAGGCTGGCACCGCTCGGGCGTCCTCCTTCTCCTCCTCCTCCGGGCCCGCCGGGCCGAGCACAGGTGCCGAGCCCGCCGGGCCCGCCGGGCCGAGCACAGGTGCCGAGCACGGGCCCCTGGCCGCAGGTGCCGAGCACAGGTGCCGAGCCCGCTGGGCCGAGCACAGGTGCCGAGCACGGGCCCCTGGCCGCAGGTGCCGAGCACAGGTGCCGAGCCCGCCGGGCCGAGCACAGGTGCCGAGCACGGGCCCCTCCCCCTCCCCCCTCGCGCACCTAATTGCCCTCCCCCCTCCCTCTCCCTCCGCGCGGGCGTGCCGAGCACAGGTGCCGAGCCTCCGGGCCGAGCACAGGTGCCGAGCACCACCGCTGGCCGCAGGGGCCGAGCACAGGTGCCGAGCCCGCCGTGCCGAGCACAGGTGCCGAGCACGGGCCCCCTCCCCCTCCCCTCCCCCTCCTTTGTCCGTCCCCGTCGCCCGTAGCCGTTCTGGTTCGAGCAGGGGTTTAGCTCAACCAGGACACCCTCACGACACCCTCACTCCGTTCGCCGCCACTCGCGATGCCGGAGCCGCAGCCGCGCCGCAGCCGCGACCGGCGCAGCCGACCCAGTGCCCCGGCGCGCGAGCGGTCCCGGAGCCGCAGCCGCGACCGGCGGGGCCGCCGTGACAGCGGCCGCAGCCGCGAGCGCTCCGGCCCGCACTCTGGCCGCGGTGATGGCGCCCCTCGCGCCCCTCCCGCACCCGCCGCTGCTGCCGCAGGGCGCGGCCCGACTAAAAAACCGATGAAGGGCTCAGCAGAGCCGGCCGCCGGCCCGAGGAAACCGACGACTGGCTCAGTAGAGCCGGCCGCCGACGCAGCCGCCGGACCTTCTGGCGAACAACAGCTTCTCCAGCGGCAGACGCAGGCCTGGCTCCAGTACCAGGCGCTCCACCAAGCGGCGCTCGCAGCGGCGCTGGCGGCACCCCCACGCGGGCTCGACTGGACGACGCCGGGCTTCCAGACGCCGCCGCCGCTGGCGGCCGGAACGAAAGGGGGCGCCGCCGCTGCTTGGCCAACGGCGCCCTCGCAGGGCGACGGGGCTGGCACCGCCGCCGCTGCTTGGCCCGCCTCGGCTACCGCCGCCGGCTGGCTACCGACGGCTCCGACAGCGCCAGCGCCCTCGGCAGGGCTTGCTACAGGGGCTCCGCCTGGGAAGCCCGGCGCCGCCGCCGGACCGGAGCACTGGGCGGCCACGGCGGCAGCGGCCGCCGCCACCGCCGCCTGGCCCGGCACGGCGCACGCAGCACCAGGCGCGCTCTCGACAGGGCCAGCGACGGGGGCGCACGCGGCCGCGAAGCCCGGCGCCGCCGCCGCCGCCGCCTGGCCCACAGCCGCGCCCCTGCCGGGGGTGGTGGTGGGCACGGCTGCCGCCACCGCCTGGCCGGGCACGCTGCCCGCGCCTTGGACTGGGCTTGCCGCTGGCGCGCCCCCACCCACGCCCGGCGCCTGGACGGGCAGCACGGCGCCCGCAGCAGCAGAAGCGCCCTGTGCAGGGCTTGCTGCGGAGGCGCACGCGGCCGCGCCCGGCGCCGCCGCAGCCACTGGGCCACCGCCCCCGCCGGGAGGGGCGGCCACGGCTGCCGTCACCGCCTGGCCTGGCACGGCGCCCTCGCCCTGGGCAGGGCTCGCGGCCAGGGCGCCTCCGACGGCCGGCGCCGCCGCCAAGCCGCCGACCGCGCCCGCCGCGGGGTCGCTGCTCTCGCTGGGGAAGGGGGCCGCCGACGCCGCCGCTTGGCCGCCCGCGGCAACCGCCGCCTGGCCGGCCGCGGCGCTTCTGGAAGCAGCGCCCTTGGCAGGGCTGGCTGAGGGGCTGCCCCCGACGCGCGCCGCGGCGGCCGCCCCGCGGGCGGAGGGCGGGCCGGCCTGGGCCAGCGCGACGGCAGGTGCCGCACTCCCAGCGCCGCCGCAGGGGCCACTCGGGGCGAAGCAGGACGGGCTGCCGCAGGCGCTGGGCTTCGCCGGGCACTCCCGCGCGCCGGAGCAGCAGCCGCGCCCGACCTTGCAGACGGCTCCGGAGGCGCTCGGGGCAGGACCGGGAGGGCTGGGGGCCGCCGCCTGGAAGGGCAACCCGGCTGCCCCTTTCCCGGCGGCGGCGCCGAAGGCCACTGGACCGCCCCCGGGGGGGCCCGCCGCGGCGGCAGCGGGCGCCGCCGCGCTTGAGGACGGCGCGGGCTTCACGGAGTGCTTCGCGGACGCCGTCCGGGAGGCCCTCGACCGCGTCGAGGCCGACGGGGCTGAGCCGCGGGACGCGGTGGAGGCGGTCGCCGCGATCGTCCAGAGGGCGACCGCCGCTCTCGAAAGCGGCGCGCCCCTCCCCGCCCAGGGGGCGAGCGCTGAGGCCGGGGCCCGGCCGGCAGCAGAGGGCCCGCCCGCGCAGGAGGTGCGGGCCTTTAAGGCCAAACTGGCCCAGGCCAGCGCCACGGCCCGGGCGCCGGGTGCGGGACTCCCTCCATGCCTGGAGGTGGAGTTCGCGGGGAAAGTGGAGAGCCAGCTGGGAATGGCACGGCGCCTGGCCAGCTTCGGCACCATCCAGGTCCGCGTAGAGACGGTCGAGCGCGAGGCCGGCCGGATCTTTCACAGGGCCCAGCCGGGGGAGTGGACGGCGTCCGAAGGCGGGGACGACCGGAAATGGGTGTTGCGCCTGCGCATCCCGTCCAGGGCGACGAAGAGGGTCATCACCAAGGTGAGCGTGCAGGCCGACGCCTCTACAGGCGTCCTGGTGGCGAGTGGCATTCGTGCCAACTTCGAAGAGTTCGCGGAGCACTGGATCGCCGCCTTCGGCGCCGTGTCCCAGGTCAGCGCGACGCTCACGACGTACAGCACCGGGCGTGGCTCCATGCACGCCTTCCTGGTGCCGCCCGGCTGAGGTGCCCAGGGGCGTAGACGAGGGAGCGCTCCGCGCATTTTGCGCCGCTTGCTCCAGGCACCGCCCGCGGTGCTTGAGGCCGCTGTGGTCTCTCTCTCCCTCTCTCTCTCTCTTTCCCCTCCCTCTCTGCAGGACTCCTGGATAAGCGACGGTAGGCGCCCCGCCTGGCGCGTGAGAATCATCGCCCGCTTCCCGATCGTGCTGCCGCTGCTGCTGCCCCTGGGGGCCCTCCCGCCCTCCTGCCTCCCTGCCCCCTCCTCCGCCTCCCTGGTCGGTCGTCGTCCTTCCCTGCTTCCCTGCTTCCCCTCCCCGCCGCCTCCGGGGGCCCGGGGGGGTGTCGACCCGGCGGCGGTTGTAGTGAAGCCGGAGCGCTCTGGTCCTTGACCGGGAGACGGCGCGCACCCACCTCCTCGCCCCTCGCCCCTTCTGGGGGGGCTGGGGGGGGCCCCCGCGAGGCCTCGGGGCCCACCCAGCTCGGTCGTCGCGCGTCGTGGGGGTCGCTCCGCTGCGGCCGACGGGCAGGATCTCTCGTCGAGCTCTGGTTGGGGTCGGCTCGTTCCCTGCCCGCTGGTCTCGGCCTCGGCGCTGTGGGGGGGGGATCTCGCCGTGGATGTTCCGGTGTACCAGAAAGGTGTAGATGCACTTTTTCCGCCGCCGGTACTTTCTATGTAACGCTTGCGCACTAACACCCCCCTTCCTTGTCAAAGGACTTGTAGGGGACCCTTCTCTGATACTTTGGGGTGCGACTTGTCTGAGGATGGGCTGGCATCCCTCGGTCTCGGCTCTTTCCCTGCCCGCTGGTGTCGGCCTCGGTGCCTTGGGGGGGGCGTTCTCGCCGACGCCGCCGTCGTCGTCGTGTCTGGTCGTCGTCGTCGCCGTCGCCGCCGCCGCCGCCGCCGCCGCCGCCGCCGTCGTCGTCGTCGTCGTCGTCTTCGTCGTCGTCGTCGTCGTCGGCGTTGTCGTCGTCGTCGTCGTTTTCGTTGCCCACCGGGGTGGCGGCGTTCGGGGCGGGGCGGTCAAGCCCCGGGGGGCATTCCCACACATTGGCAGTCCATATTGGCAGTCCCACGCCTGCACGATCTTCCTGTTCCCCGAGCGTGGCAGTACGGACTATCCTCCTCCTCCTGTTCCGCCACGTGCGACTGCCCGCCACTTTCCGCTTGTAGGCCGGTAGACGGGCCATTTCAAGATGAGAGTGGCGGCATCAGGGCCCTTTAGGCCGTAGTCGTCGTCCTCCCCCTCCCCGTCCTCCCCAGCGCGGAGGTGCCGAGCACAGGTGCCGAGCCCCCGGGCCGAGCACAGGTGCCGAGCACGGCCCCCCTGTCCCTCCCTTCCCCTCCGCCTCCTCCTCCCCCCCTCCGTGCTTTGTGTCACGCTAGTTGTTCGACTTCTACATCTCGTCCCGGACTGTTGCTCGCGTCGCCGCCGGGTGTGGGGCACTTGTTTCGTTCTGATTGTCTCTTTCTTCGTCTTTCCTCCCGTGGAGCCGATGGGCCTCTGGGGGCCGTTTGGGCTATGCGGCCTAAGTTATTCCAGGCACACGCTTGCGATGCCTGACCCGAATCGCCGCCGATTTGCTGGTTGGGAGGTCGTCCGAGTCGTGGCTCTTACGTGGCTCTGGCCGGAGCGTGAAGATAATTGCGCGGCGTGGCGACCGTCTGCCACTTTCCTCCTGTCCCTCCCCTCCATGGCCGTTTTTGCCCCGTGCTCGTCGCGTGGCCGCTTTCGCTCGAGTGCTCGCGCATTGGGGGCTGGCAGTCCGGGGGGGCGGCCAAAATGGAGAGCCCGCCGACGGACGCCCTGCGGGCGTGGGGGTCCCGCGCCGCAGCCACAGCGGCTGTTCGCGAAGTCGCCGCCCTGGTGGAGGGCGAGCTGCCAGGCGCTCCTGGACCGGTGCGCCGATGGGGGGCCCTGTGCTTGCGCCGGGATGTCCGCGCGCTGCTGGCCCAGCGGCCTCCCCATGGCCTCAGCGAGGCTCCGCTGGGGCTCGAGGGGTTTCGGGAGTTCGACGCCGGATTGCACACGACACTGAGCCAGCTGGAGGCGCGCATGGGCAGGCTCGCCGAGGGCCTCGCCCTGAACTCCATCTTCGGGGCCTGGGAGGGGGGGCTGCCAGCGACTGAAAGCCCTGAACCGAGTGGGCCTTCAGCGCGATTGCAGGGCCGTGTTGCCGCGCTAAACGTCGCTGGGGCCTTCTGCATGGGGGGCGGTGTCGAGACGGACGAGGGCCGCATGGTGACCATTTGCGCTGGTCTCCAGGCGGCTGGGGTGATCGCGGCGGTGGTGTCGGAGCCTAAGTTGGCGCCAGGCCTGAACTGGCCAGAGTGGACGGGCTACACTTACCATGGCGAGCGGAGCGCTGGGCCGGACACCGTCGGACTCCTGGTTGCCACCCCGGTGGCGGCAAGGCTCCTGCCGGTGCCGGGAGTGGGCGGGCCCCGTGCCATCTGGTGCGAGTTGCCATTGGAAGGCGGCCCTGGCATCTTGCTGTTGGGGATCTACGCTCCGCCCCCTCACTATGGGGTGGCGGTCCGAAAGCTTTTCTGGCAGCGGCGCTGGGAGGAATGGGTTGAGCTGCAGGGCCGCCCGAGGTTCCGGGACTGGAGGCTTGTTATGCTTGGCGATTTCAACCTACACTTTGCGTGCCTGGGCATAGCCAATCGGCGGGCCGAGTCCTTGCTGGACCGCGAGATCCTCGACCTGCTTCTGCGCCCCTCTGGCTTTGGCGCGGTGCTCAGAAATCCAGTCGAGGTGGGGACGCACAGGAGTGGGACCATCATCGACGTAGTGGCCTCTTCCGCCGATTTCCCCGTGAGCGTGGTGGTCGTGCCGTGCGGGTCCGCAGGTGTCCCGGGCGACCATGCGAGGCTTGACGTCGCCCTCCCGGCGACTTTCGCCGTGAACGTTGAGATGACGCTCGGCCGCAGTAGGTGGGGGCACGGGGACGAGTGGGACGCTGCGCTTGGTCACGTGGCGACGGCGCTCAGCTTCATTGGAGGCTGGGCTGGTGCCGTGATGAGGAGCAGGGAGTTCAGGGAGTGGACGGCCCGCGGGGCAAAACGAGGTGTACGACAAGGACTCTTGGACCGCGCTGTGTGGTACCGCTCGGTGGTGTACACCTTGGCAGGCCATTTCGGAGGCCTCGTGCTCGTGGCAAGACGCCCACCCCACGTGCGAGCGGCCTGCCAGGGCAGGCGTGCCGGGGAGGAAAAGGCAGCACTTGCAGAGGAGGCGTTGCAACCTGCAGGGATCGCCGCGCCTGACGCGGACCAACTGGCCTTAGAGGATGAACTCGCCGGCACGCGGGCCGAGCACCGGGCTCGGGCTTTGGACCGATATCTGGAGCTCGCGGCGACCTCCCGCGGCGAGGCGGAGAACTACGTGAGCGGGCTCCTCAAGCCGCGCGAGCCGCTGCAGTTGGCCCTCTGGGACCCAGATTCGGGCAGGCGGCTCGGCCCCGCTGAGGCGATCGAGGTAGTGACTGCGTCCATCCTTGGCCGGGGCGCGGCGGCGGGCCCGGGCGTGGCGTCCTTCAACGCGCAGGTCCGCGCGGAGGTCCGGGCAGCCCAGACTGCAGCGCTCCGCGAGACGGCGGAGGAACTCGGCGACCCCTTGTCGCCGGAGCTGGTGGCGGAGATCGTCCAGCAGGCTCGCGCCTCTCGCAAAACGCTCCACTTGCCGCGCGCCGCGGCAAAGGCAGCGCAGGCGCCGGGCCGCCTGGTGACGTGGGCCGTTCTCAACTTGGCGCTGGTTTCTGGCCTCTGCGCAAGTGAGTGGATGCGGGAGATATCCCCGATTCGCAAGAGGGGGCCCCCGGTGGTAAGCGACCCTGCCGTCCTCCGGCCCATCAGCTACGTTGGGGACCTTGAAGGGTTTCTGGATGCTGGTTGGTTGGCCGTCACCCGCCCGCTGCTGGAGCAGTTCGCCGGCTCTGAGCAGGCAGGGGGGCGCTATGATGCGACGCTCATGGCGGCTGGGCTGCTCATCGCGCTCCAGGTGCGGCGCGGGCTGGGGCTCCGCACGGTGGTCCAGAAAGCGGACCTGCTGCATGGGTTCGACATGGCCTGGCGCGACGGCGTGCTGCTGCAGCTGCGCCGGGCTGGACTGCGCGGGCGGTGGTGGCTCGCGGCGGCGGCGTCCCTCAGCGAGGAGCGCGTGCGGGTGCGCGTTGGGCCCCTCGTGGGTCAGATCGCCACACTCCTTGACTTCGGGGTGGGGCAAGGCAGGCGCGGGGGCGTCCACATGTTCAGCGCGCTTGTCCGCGCTCTCATTGACGCCTGCAAGGTCGCCGCCCAGCCGCTCCCACTCGCGGAGAGCGCCCCGGCGAGCGCCCCTCCCCCCTCCCTGCCGATGCTGCAGTTCGTCGACGACACGTTCGTGTTGCAGCCAGACGAGACGGGGGTGATGCGGGCCAACGCTGGCTTGGGCGCTTTCTGTGCCGCCTATCGACATCGCTACCAGGACGGCAGCAAGGGCCCCGCTGCAATGGCGGTGGGCCTGCCGGCCGTAGACCCCAGCAGGTGCGGCACCATCGGGGCCGTCGGGGTCCGCGCTGTCAGTCAGCTCGAGGTCCTGGGCATCCCGGTGGACGCGGAGCTCTCCTTGGATCCGCTCCTGACACGCACCTGCGCAATCCTCCGGGACGGCGCGCGACGACTGACGGCCGCTCTCTCGGACCAGGGGTTCGGCCTCCCCATGATCGTTGGTCAGGTCCCGAGCCGCGTCGAGTCCGCCGCGCTGTATGGCACGGAGCTGCTGGCGAGCCATGCGCGTGGCTGGGCCGCGGTCGCGGCCCAGCTAAACCGCGCATACTACGACGCGGCGAAGGCGCTCTTGGGGCTCCCTCCGGGCACGTCCTTTGGCGATGGGGGCTACCTCCGCGTCTTCCTGGAGACGCGACTGTTGACGCGCGTGGCCGCCAAAGTCGCCCAGCGCATCATTCTGGCGTGGGCTCGGCTGCTGGTGCTCCCCGAAGGCTCGCCCGTCGCGCCCGCGGTCCAGGCGGCGCTGGCAAGCGGCAGAGGCACTTGGCTCCAGGACGCAGCCGCGGTGGCTCGGAGCCTCGGGGTGGGGCCGCCGCCCGACGAGCTGAAAACCGCGGCGGCGGAGGGACCGGCGGCCCGCCGCAGGGTGGTGCGGCTATGGGCGCGGTCCTGCGTTATCCCGCGGGTGCGGGAAGCGGAAAGGGTGTGGTTTTGCGAGCAGCTGGCCAAGCTCAACGACACGGGGCTGCTGCCGATCGCGGCTGTCCTTCCCCTGCGGCAGGCCTGGCCGGAGGAGCTCCGTTGGGCCTCCTGGGGCCAGACCCAATGGAGGTTCCACCGCGCCTGGTGCGTGGCGCGTGTCACGTCCGAGCTGCCAACTGCCATCTGGGGCGTGGGGGCGGCCCGCCTGCCGACCACCTGTGCCTTGTGCGGCCGAGAGCCGGCTGGGCTGCACCACCTGCTGGTCCGGTGCTCGGGTTCTGATGCGCTCCGTGCCGCCCTGCTGGAGGTATGGGCGCCGCCGCCGGGGCTGGCGGAGTGGGTGCTCGCTGACACCGATGACCTCGGGGAGCTCGCGGCGAAGGTCCGTTACCTGGGGCTCTCCTGCGCGGCGCTGGTGCATGCCGCGCGCAGGTAAAAATGCCCCCCGTCCCCCGACCTGCCGCGGCTGCTGCCCTCCTCCTCCCCCTCCCCCTCCCCCTCCCCGGTGTCTCTCTCGCCGCTCCTCCGTCCCTTCCTCTCCTCCCTCCCCCTCCCCGCCCTCCCTCGCATTCGCGCTGAGCGAGCCTGCAAAGCCCGCCCGACCACCCGGCGCCCTGTCCCACCTGCGGGGGGATCGGCCCCCGGGCGGCGGGGAGGCTGCGAGGCTCGCCCGGCGTTAGGGCCGGCCCCGAAGGGAGCGCAACGCACGCCGCGCCTGCCCGGCCCGCCCAGGCCCTCTGGGGTGACTGGGGGGCCCGGAGGCCCGGACCTGCAACAGGCGCATCCCCGGAGGGCCCAAGCCCGCTGTCCCCGCCTCGCTGGCCCATAGGCCCTCCGGGGTGGCGGCGCTCGGGGCGGGGCGGTCAAGCCCCGAGGGGCCTTCCCACACCTTGGCAGTCCATATTGGCAGTCCCGTCCTCCTCCTCCTCCTCCTCCTCCTCCTCCTCCCCCTCCTCCCCTCCTCCTCCTCCTCCTCCTCCGCCTCCTCCTCCTCCTCCTCCTCCTCTCCTCCTCCTCCTCTCCTCCTCTCCTCCTCCCTCTCCTCCCCTCCTCCTCCTCCTTCCTCCGCCTCCTCCTCCTCCTCCTCCTCCTCTCTCCTCCTCCTCACTCTCTCCTCTCCTCCTCCTCCCTCCTCCTCTCCTCCGTCCTCTCCTCCTCCTCCTCCTCCATCCTCCTCCTCCTCCTCTCCTCCCCTCCTCCTCCTCCTCCCCCTCCGCCTCCTCCCCTCCTCCTCCTTCCTCCTCCTACTCCTCCTCCTCCTCCTCCTCCTCCTCCTCCTCCTCTCCTCCTCCCTCCTCCTCCCCTCCCCCTCCCCCTCCCCCTCACCCTCCCCTCCCTCTCTCCTCCTCCTCCTCCTCCCTCTCCTCTCCCTCTTCCTCCTCCTCCTCCTCCTCCTCTCCTCCCCTCTCCTCCTCCTACCTCCTCCTCCTCCTCCTCCTCATCCTCCTCCCCTCCTCCCCTCGGGAGAGGGAGAGAGAGAGAGGAGAGAGAGAGAGAGAGAAAAAAAAAAAACAAAAAAAAAAAAAATGGATCGACACGAGTGGGGGGGGGCGAGCTCCGAGGTGGGAGCCCCGAGCAGCGATCGGCGACGCGTCGCCCCACGGTTCGGCGACAAAGGCCACCATGGGGCGCAGCCGCACGCCCCAAAGGGCACCCGTGCCTCGAGCGGCAGTGGATGGGCGATCAGGGGTCGAGGCTCCCCACCATGGGCCCACGCCCCCCCCTGTCTAGGGGAACAAAGAGTGACATAAACATAAAAACTCGGAGGCCCGCGCGGATTTCTCGGATCGGCGCTGGACCCCCCTCCCTGGCGCGCGGAGCGCGCCAGGGGCGGCGCCGGAGGCGCCGCCGGGGGGCCCCAGCGCCGATCCGAGAAATCCGCGCAGACCTCCGAGTTTTTATGCTTATGTCACTTTTTGTTCCCCTACTGTCGGCCCCACACGTCATGGGGCACGCCCTGTCCCTCGGCCAGGGCCCCTTGGCCCCAACACACTGGCGGCCAGATCCAGGAGCCAGATCCCCTCCTCATTCTCATTCCCCCTCTCTCCCACTGCCACGCAGCATCCCCACAACAGCCGCCGCGTCGCTAGGACTCAGGAACCCACCTTGTGGCCGCGGTCATTCTGACATCCTCCTCGCACGCGGTGGTCTGGGGTGTAGCTGATGACGTGAACCCCCCCTGCCGGCGCGGTCTCCCACGGCAGCGACGTCCACGACCTTCCCCACCACCTGACTCGGACCCAACGGCCCACGAGCTCCGTCTCGTCGAGGGTGACGATGGCCTTCATGGCCTCCTCGCAAGAGGGAAAATGCATGCGTCCGTGCCCGAGTGACCTGCCGTTGTCTGCGCCGTCCTCAGCGTGCACTTCGCAGTACTCAACGGTGCCCGCCTGTCTCATATGGTCTTTGAGGATGCGCCAGGCCACGTCGCAATCGAGGTTCCGTACGTAGACCGACCCTCGCCTGTAGCTGGTGAGGCCTTCGAGTAGTGCTCCTCGTCCTCTCTCCCACCCGGCGCAATCTCGTCGTTCCCCTCCGTCTCATAGCGCTCCTCCTCTTCGGGCACCTCGTCGATCTTCTCGACCTCGTCGTGAGATCGGCGCCCGAAGCGCCCAAGACGGCCCCAAGGGGGCCCCAAGACGGCCCCGAGAGGGGCCCAGGAGAGGGGAACACCAATCCACAATCCGAGCGTGTCGCCCCGAGGGGGCGGAGGTGGCGCCATCCGGGGAGAGGGGGGAGCTCCTCCTCCCTCTTCCCCTTCCGTCAGGGGGGGGGGCGGGCGAGGAGCGAGGGGGAGAGGAGGCGCGGACGGAGCGTGGAACAGGGGGGGGGAGGGGCGAGGGCAAGGGGAAGGGAGAGAGGAGAGAGGGGGCCTCGCCTCTGGACTCCTGCCAGCGGCCTCCTCCTCTTAAGCTGCCCGCCCTGCCCCCCCCTCCCGCCCTGCCCCAGCTCCCCGCCCACTCCCGACCCAGACCCCCGACGCAGTGATGTGATTTCTTCATTGCGTCGGCCCTCAGAGGTCTCGACCCATTCCCCTGGACCGGTTTTTCGTCCTGAGTCGTCTTTTGACGGTCCCCAGGGACGGTAAGAGCCTCTAGAGGCCGAAAATAGCGAAAAACCTCACGTGATGACTATTTTCATTGCCCCCGAGGTGGTCCGGGGGCCGTGGGCTCGGGCCCCTGTCCAGTCCACGGCCGCCGCGCGCGGCCCGCCCGTTTCTCATACATCTCGTCGGGCGCAGCGCTCGCGCGTGCCGACGGAATATCGCGATAAAGGTGCCACCGCAGTTCTGGCAATTGCAGCGCCGCGGCGCACGCGCGAGCGGGCACACTCTAAAACGGCCCAGGCAGCGTGGGGCGGCTCCTCCTCCTCCTCCTCCTCCTCCTCCTCCTCCTCCTCCTCCTCCTCCTCCTCCTCCATCTCCTCCTCCTCCTCCTCCTCCTCCTCCTCCTCTCCTCCTCCTCTCCTCTTCCTCCCCCTCCTCCTCCTCCTCCTCCTCCTCCTCCTCCTCCTCCTCCTCCTCCTCCTCCTCCTCCTCCTTTTCTTATAACTAACTTCTCCCTGTCGCACCCCGAAGCCAGTGTTTAGGGCGGGCCGGGCGTTTCGCCTCAGACTTCCTCACCGCTTACGACTCTGAAGCTTAAAAAGTTGCAGCAGCTCCACAGATGGAGGGCGGGTCGTTTTCAACATGTGGCTCTCGCCTTAGCACAGCGCGCGCGCGTTTTCAACATTTGCAAGAGCTTCACGGGTTGAGGGCGGGTCATTTTCGAAATGTGGTTCTCGCCTTAGCGCGGCGCACATTCGTTTTAATAATTCGCAAGGGCTTCACGGATTGAGGGCGGGTCCTTTTCAAAATGTGGCTCTCGCCTAAGCGCCGCGCACATTTGTTTTAAACATGTGCACGGGTTTCACGGATTGTGGGCGGATCCTTTTCAAAATATGGCTCTCGCTTTAGCGCCGCGCACATTCTTCTTAGATATGTGCAAGCGTTTCACGGATTCCCATGATCAGCGTGCGAAAAACAGTGCTTTGGAAGGAGTCAGGATTATGTGGGTGCAACAATGATGTTGGTAACAATTATGTTGGCTCGGGGTGTTGAAGTCCCCAAAATTGGCGTTATGGCACAATTGCGGATTTTCAAGACGCAGCAGTCAGTTTGATCCGTGGCGTTGAAATCCCGAGAACAGTGTTCTGGCATGCTTCGAGATTTTCAAGCGGTTGTCTTCCAACGAGGCAGTTCCCTCAATAGAAATAAACCGTTGTAGGGGCCTATGAAGAGGGAGTTTAGAGGGAGGGTTAATTCCAACATCGTTGATGACTCTTGGGTTTACACTGGTCCTCCTCCTCCTCCTTCTCCTCCTCCTTTTCCTCCTCCTCCTCCTCCTCCTCCTTCTCCTCCTCCTCCTCCTCATCCTCATCCTCCTCCTCCTCCTCCTCTTCCTCCTCCTCCTCCTCCGCCTCCTCCTCCTCCTTCTCTTCCTCCTCCTCCTTCTCCTCCTCCTCCTCCTTTTTCTGATCGTCCTCCTCCCTACTCTGTGTCCTCTGAATATACCTCCTCTGTCGTCTTTAGGGCTCAGGGCGGGATTGGCCACTGACGTGATGGAGCAGGAAGCCCAGATCTCCGACGTCGTCGACTCGCAGAGCCCTCACGCCTGTTCTTTTTGCAGCTTTTCTTGCCCCAAGGCGGCGTTCCGACGGTGCTGGGCAGGTGAGGACACCTCGTGGCGGCCGGCAACGGCCAAAGACCGTCCGGCGTGCTCTCGCGCGACGAGAAGAGGCGGAGAATGATGAGCCTGTTTTCCACCACCACAACCATAAGTTCGATGGGGAAGGAGGAAGAGGAGGAGGAGAAGGACGAAGATGAGGAGGACGAAGAGGAGGAGGAGGAGGAGGAGGAGGAGGAGGAGGAGGAGTAGGAGGAGGCGGAGGAGGAGGAGGAGGAAGAGGACCCCCCCCTCCAACTTGTGGTGGTGGCGGTGGAAAATACGCCCATCAGAGAAAGATCGCTGGCGACAAGGATGGGCGGCGAGCCCGCGGGGGAAGCGGGGCGGGCCTTCTCAGAAGGCTCGGACGTCTTCCGGCCGCCCGAGAAGTCTGCTGAGCCTCCCCCGAAGGCACGGAAGACTTCTCAGAAGGCGCGCGGGGGCCTTCTGAGAAGTGCCGCCGCGTTTCGAGAAGGCCCCTTCATTAAGATCTTGCCGGCGCTTGACGCTTGGGCGCTTGTCGGACGATCCGCAGAAATCTGCGAGAACCTGATGGCGTCTGGGAGAACTCGGAAGAATCTGGAAGAATCTGGGACATTTCAAAAGAATCTGGAAGAAGCGAGGCGTGGAGGTGAGAAGGAGAGGGGCCCTCTCCGTCTTACCTCCCCACCTCGCTGGCCGCCGCAAGGAGGGGCGAGGACGCCACAGCGCGCAGCGGCGCGCTTCGCGGCCTTTTCCGCACCTCCGGCGCCGCACCACCGCTGACGCCTGCACGGCCCAGAGCCAGGGCGAGTCGAATAGGGGATCGACTGCAGTGTAGATCTGTCCCAGGATGATTCACTCGTCGAATCTACAAAAAGTACGTAGCATGTCCGAAGTTTCGACCACCCTTCTGCGCACTGCTCGCAAATCCGAAGGGAAAAATGAGGCACATCGATCTTGTAGTCGAGCCTGCTCGGACGAGGCTGTGCGGGCCTGCCGGGAG